>VWYE01021430.1:129558-141497 GCA_013398995.1 Alaudala cheleensis
AGGGAGGGGAGGGAGGACAGGGCTCAGCTTTCCCCGGGGCTCCTGCCCGGTGCTGCTGCAGCTCCTGCTGCCCTCGGGTGGCGCTGGGTTTGTGCGTTTTTGTGTTTCCCCTCCAAGGGAAACCACACAAAAACCTGTTCTGTTTGAGCCAGAGCTTCCTGGCCATCCCTCTGTCCTGATCCCTTAAACTCTGCTCTGCTGCTGCCTTGAGAATCCCTGTGACAGCAGCGGTAGAAGCTGAGCCAGAGTCAGAGCAGGCTCCAGAGGACAGGAGCTGTCCCTACCTGAGCACACAGGTGCCTCTTGTCACCTGTCCAACCCTTCCTCCCTGTCAAACTCCTCCTGTTCCCCGTTTTCACGTGCTCTTATTGCTGTGAACGCTCATTCCCCACCTCCCTCCGCCCCGGGGACCTGCAGGATCAAAGGCCAAACCCTCCAGCCCAGCCCTGCTGGGATCAGCACAGTTCCTCTGGCTCTTTGTGCTTTGATGAAGCTGCAATTGTGCTTCGTGTTTGCTCAGGAAAGGGCTGGCCTGGCCCACCAGGGCCCGGAGACAAACCCCAAACTGGAGAGCTCAGCTTCCTGCAGCTCCCTGAGCCATCCCCTCCCCTGCCAGGACTTGGATTTCATGACTGGGAAGTTCTGGAGCTGGAGCATCCCTGGAAATGGCTGTCACATCAACAGGTTGATGCTGAGATATTGCTGTGATACTTTTTTCAGTGTCCTATTTACACTCCCAACACTGAGGAATTAAAACATGTCCCACATGGTGGGACGTGTGCTCTGAAGGGACTTTGGCCACAGCAGGGACATAAATGGGGCATTGTCTACTTTCTTCAGGAAAAAACAAAAAAAAAAAAGCATATAGGCTGATAAAGAACTGAAAAAGGCACAGCACTATCACTTCACAGGGTGTTTTTTTTACTTTTTATAAGCTCATTGTTTTGTTTTGTTTTTTTACCCTTAAAGTTCTAAAACCCTAAATAATTGTCCAAATATACAAAGCTCAAGAAACCACCAGCAACACATACTGCAAATTCAAAACACAGTTTTGTTTGCTTGTTTTTTGTTTTTTTTTTTTTTTTTTTTCTAAAATGCAACGCAGGGACAGGTGGATCCTTTCCAGAGAGCAGAACTTCTCCAGGACAAAACCCTCCTGCAAAAGGGGGTGAATTTAAAAGCCACCCAGGTGGATTTTATTTATATTTTTTAAATGCCATTTCCTGCAGCTCTTGCTCTGTCTCATGGCTCTCTTACCTTCTGTCTCTGCTGGCTCATTCCCTGATCCTCCAGAATTCCAATCCTCACCCAGAGGTCTCTGTCCCAGGATCCTTTTGCCAGAATCAAGGTGTCCCTTGCTGCAGGTTCCTCCAGCAGGCAGTGAGGAGCTCCTTGGCCTGGCAGGTCCTGCTCAGGTGGCAGCAGGAGGAGGTGGAGGCTGCCCGGGATGCTCAGGATCCAGAGCAGGAGCTCAACCCAAGTGCAACTTCCCTGCAATTCCACCTTTGTGCTGTTCTCCAGAGGCTTCCAGCTGCCATCAGTGCAGACCCAAATCTCCCCTGAATTTCAGTGAGAACTATTGCTTTTATTGCCAAGGAGCAGGGTGAGTGTGCACTCTCTCCTCTCTCTGAGTGCAGGTGGATGAACGCTGACAGACTCCCCAGATTTTTGGAGAAGGGGCTGTTTCCTTCCTCTGAAATTCACCTTTTTTTGCCTCCTTTGTGGGATGAAGCTGCACTCCCTGTTCTGGGAGCCAAACACCTCCTGCTTTGTTTTTTTTCCCTTCTTTATTTCTCTTCCAGCCAGGTGGATTTTTTTTAGCTCCCCTGTCAATTCAAGGGTCGAAAACGAATTCCGGGGTGGGTAGGAACAGAAAAAAAAAATCAAAAAAACCCCAAAAAAACCCAACTAAAAAAATTCACATGCTTCTCCATTTGTCCTTTGCAGGCTGCTAATTAACCAGGACATAACCACCGTGCTGGGGATCCACAGCCTCCATCATCTCACAATCGAACAGTCCGGGCAGTTCGGGCAGGGGCAGCGACTCGTAGCCGGGCTGTGGCTCTGCAGAGCCGCCCTGGCTCTCGGGCAGCGCCCCGGGGCTCGGGGGGAGGTGACACTGCTCTCCAGAGGGGGCTCCGGGCACCTCACGAGTCTGGAAAGGGAAGGGCAGGGGCTGTGCGGGCTGACCCTGCCCCGGCGGGGAGAGCCGGGACGGGCTGGGCGGCTCCAGCTGCACCTTGGGGAACTGCCGGAGGAAAGGCTCGAAGGAAGGCTCCAGCACGGGGCTCAGCGGCTGCTGCAGGCTGAATTGCGCTGGCTGCTGCTGCTGCTGCTGCTGCTGCTGCTGCTCCTGGGGCTGCTGCTGCTGCTGCTGCGGCTGCAGCTCCTCCGGGCAGGGCAGGGGCAGGGGGCTGGCCCGAGGGTAGGAGCTCTCTGCGATCTGCATCTGGTTAAAGTAGGCTTGCAGCTGGGACTGCTTCTGCAGGAACAGCCTCTTCTGGTGCAGCCTGCGGAGAAACAGCACAGAAATCCAGGCGTTTGTGGCCGTTTGGAGCACTCACACTGCTCCCAGCACTCCCTGCTCGTTCACTTGGGCAGCACGTCAAAGTTGTCACCTTCCAATGTTATCACACATCTCCTTTGGTAACTTCATCCGTTTTTTAAGCTAACCCCATGCAGTGTGTAATTCAGTTTGTTAAGAATTGTTTTGTGGTTGTGTTTTAAAGCCTGCTTTTTTTCTTTAAAATTTTAAATTCCCCACTGCTCTGGGGAATTTGGGAGCTCAATATCAGGCAGAGAAATTTGTCAACACATAGCAAGGCTTCTTGCTTTTAGAACAAGTTTTGAAGTGAAGCTTCTCTTTTTCAGATCATTTCTAAATGGACAAACAGAGTTCCAGCTCTTTCATTACTCCTGAGAGTGATTTCTCTGCACCATTTGGGGGATTCTCACCTGTGCTCCTGCAGCTGCTGTTCCAGGCTCCGGGGCAGCTCTTTGCAGTAGAGCTGGCAGGTGTTCTGAGCTTTGGAGAGCAGAGAGGGCTTCTGCAGGGAAAGCAGAGCTGCTTCAGATGGCTTTGGATTGAATGGATCAGTCCAGAAAGAAAGAGAGAGATTTTCTACCCCTGTAACTGCCCAGCTGCCCACAGAGTCACTGGGAAGGGGAGAGGAGGGGAGGGGAGGGGAGGGACAGGGGTACCTGCAGGCGGTGTTTCAGGTACTGAGTCTCCAAGCTCTGCCTCCGGGACAGCAGAGGGGGATGTGCACCATTGGGGAAAGCAGCTGGAGCCTCCTGCTGCTGCTGCTGGGAGCCTTCCTCCTGCAGAGGGAGGGGAGAGGAACAAGCTGCATGCCCAGAACAGGCTCTCTGACCCTTCCTTTAAGGGTTTTCCCTGCCAGAGGTTCCATGGCTGCACTGGAAATGACTCACTGGGAGCTATTTAACATTTTACTCTGCAGATGAGGCTGGGAGTGCTCCCTGCAATTACACCTGCACCAAGAGAAGGTGCTCCTGGCCTTTGCTCAATCCAAACCATCCTGCACACTGCAAGCAATGGCTGCTGGCTTTGGGGAAGCTGACAGAACCCCTCACTGACACCACCAGGATGGGCAAAGGCTGCAAATTCTAACGCAGAAAGGGGAATTGGGGATTCAATCTGTCCATTAGCTCTTCCCAGGCCTCCACACCACCTCAACCTCTCCTGATCTGCCCCAAAGCATGAAGAGGGAGCTCCATTTCTGCCCCAAGTACCTGTGCAGGGCTGTTGATGAGGTCCTGCAGCTGGCTGGCAGCTGATGTCAGAGAGGGCCCTTCCCCTGAGCCCATCTGCTCATACAGCAGCTGGACTTTGTTCAGCTCCAGGATTCCTTTGGTTCGTGCCAGGTTCTGGAGGTGCTGCCTGAATGCTACAATTCCTGCAGAGGAGAGGAGCAAAGGAAAACCCATCTTGTTGGGATAATCTGATTTTGTGGTTAGCACAGGAGATAAAACTGGATGAGAACAGAGCTGCTGAGCACAGAGGGCATTTCCTGCTGTGCCTGGCTGCCATGATTATCAAACCAGGTGAGAAAAAGGTTCACTTTCTTGTAAAACTTACAGAAGTTTAATAAAAAACCAGTAAGAGACAGATAAAGCAAAAGTTACATGGCCAGGGTGCTGAGCATTCAGCCAAGAGCACACCCAATAACCCAAAAGCTCCTTTTTAAATACCTCAGCTTGTTGAATATTCATATATTCCATGCATGATTCCCCCTGTGGCCTTAAACCCCCCAATCTGCTCCCATTCCATTTTGCAACCTCCTCTCTTCTGGTGGCACCTTTCTGCTGCCTCTCTGACCATTGGGGTCTATAAATCCTTCTCCTGGAGCTCTGGTTTCTGTCACTGTTACTTTGTCCAGATGGGAAAATCCACAAATGTGAGAGATCTCCTGATTATCTTTACCCTTTCTTTGTTATATAACAAAAGCAGTCTATAATACCATGCTATAGCTTCAGAACCATATTTTCATCACCCTATTATTCCTAATTTTCATTAATCAGAGTGACAAAAGAAGCTGCATTAACTCAGTGCAACTTCCCAACGTTACACACTCAGCGCTCGCTGCGACATTTGCCAAAACCCAACTTTATAAGGTGAATCCATCACACAGCCCATTCCAACAGATTCCACATGCTCCAGTGGCCAGAACAACCAGAACAGGGAGAGGAAAGGGAAGAACTCCTGCAGCAGAGGGGGGGGGTTACCTTGTGTGAGGGAGGTGTCGGAGGCCCTGCGTCCCTCGCGGAAGCTGACGGGGGAGCGGTTGTGAGCCTCTCTCTTCTGGCAGCTCAGCGCCTGCATGGCCGGGTTGGCAGGTCTGAGCCCCAGGAAAGGGGAGCCCACCCGGGGGCCCTGCTGGCTGCTCAGCACCATCTCCTTCAGGGAAGGGGTCTCTGGCAGCAGCTTCAGGTCCCCCTGCGCCGAGCCCGCGGCGAACTCGGAGCCGATGCTGCCCAGCGAGGAGTTCTCATCCAAGGAATAGACCTTCCCTGGGGGAAAGAGCCAAAATAAAAACAACAACCAGGAGGGGATGGAGAATCAGTGCCACTGCCCCCAGCTGCTCCTGCTGTCACAGAGGGAACAGGCAAAAAAAATCAGTTGTGACAAAGGAATTGTCAAGTGGAACTTGCAGTACAATAGTGGGGGTTTGCTGCTGGTTTTTGCAAAGTCAGACACTGCAGAGTGCACTGGCCTGTCTGGGAAGTGTTTAGGGTTGGTTTTTTTTGGTTATTTGTACTTGTATATTGTACTGTATATTGCACTGTTTACAATTGTCCTAAATACAACTGTATATTGTATTATTTATTGTATTTGCAGTAAAACAAAGGGGATTTGCTGCTGGATTTTGCAAAGTCAGACACTGCAGANTAATATTTTACTTGCAGTACCGTAAGGGGGATTTGCTGCTGGTTTTTGCAAAGTCAGACACTCTGCAGATGTGCACTGGCTTGTCTGGAAACTGTTTAGGGTTGGTTTTTTTGGGTTATTTGTACTTGTATATTGTACTGTATATTGCACTATTTACAATTGTACTATATACAATTGTATATTGTATTATATACTGTACTTGCAGTACAACAAAGGGGATTTGCTGCTGGTTTTTGCAAAGTCAGACACTCTGCAGATGTGCACTGGCTTGTCTACAAAATATTTAGGGGTTTTTTGGGGTTATTTGTACTTGTATATTGTACTGTATATTACATTATATACAATTGTACTATATACAACTGTATATTGTATTTTATACTGTACTTGCAGTACAAAAATGGGGATTTGCTGCTGGTTTCTGCAGTATCTTGCAGCACTCAGACACTGCAGATGTGCACTGGCTTGTCTACAAAATATTTAGGGGTTTTTTGGGGTTATTTGTACTTGTATATTGTACTGTATATTACATTATATACAATTGTACTATATACAACTGTATATTGTATTTTATACTGTACTTGCAGTACAAAAATGGGGATTTGCTGCTGGTTTCTGCAGTATCTTGCAGCACTCAGACACTGCAGATGTGCATCTGCCTGTCTGCAAAGTGTTCAGGGTTGGTTTTTTTGCCCACAGATAATCCTGAAAGGCTTGGTCACCTCACTGGTGCTGGAACCCAGAGGGTTTTATTTCCTCACTGCTCTCAGCCAGCTCATCTTTAGGAGATGAATGATTTGGGGACATGGAAAAAGCAGCCAGGTTTGCCAGATTTCCCAGTTGCTGCTGGGGTTGAGTTTAATCACCTGTGAATTTTCTGCTCTGATTTTACCCCATCTCAACAGCACATTTTGGGCTATTTTGTGGTTTTTTTCTCTGGCAAAACCAAAATATCTTGTACCCATCCCTCACAAAACACCACGTTTCCACCACCAGCTCCTCATGGGGAGTGCTGAGGGGGGAGGATGAGCTCAGAGCTGCTCTGTACCTGTGCCTGGCACCATCACCAGCTGGTTGGTGACCTCAGCCAGGGTGTGCCTCCTCTTGCCCCCTCGGGCTGCCTGCAGGGCAGCAAAGGCCTGCTCCTCCTCTGCCTCTCCTCCTTCTGCCTCGATGCCCTCGTCGATGGAGGTTTCCATCATGCTGGAGGGCAGGGACTGGCATCCTTTCCTCACCACCACGGGCACGGGCTCCAGCAGGCAGCCATTCACCTGGGGGCACAGGGACACTGGGTTTGGGGACACCTTTGCTTTGGGGACACGTTTGTCCTGTGCCCACCTTTTTTTGTACCCATATTTGTTTTGTACCAAATTTGTCCTGTGCTCACCTTCATTCTGTGCCCACCTTTGTCCTGTGCCCACCTTTGTTTTGTATCCAGATTTGTTCTGTCCCCAGATTTGTCCTGTACCCACAGAACCACCCCCAAAAAGCACCAAATCCCTGCCCTGGAGGCACTTTGGATCTCACCTCTTGCTGAGTTAAATCAGGTTTGTCACGCCCAATTCTTCATTTCCCATTTACATTCCCTTGACACTCAATTCCCTAAAGGTAAATATTCTTATTCCCACCTTGGGTGTCTCCACCCTCTCCTCCTCCATGAAAGCTGCCTCTGCCTGGCAGCTGGAGGGAGGGAAGGAGAAGGATTCTGCTCCTGAGGCTGAAGGGAGCCCTGGGGACTGCAGCAGCCTGGGACTGGGGGAGTGCAGCTTCACTGAGGGCACCACAGCCTGGGCCTGGAAAACAGAATTAGGAACACCCTCAGGCAGGCAGCAACATCCCCAGTCCCACAGGAAACAATTCCAAAGCAGAAGAGCAAGATTTAGTTCTTGCTTTGGGATGAAGAACATTCTTAGCCTTTAAACTCAGGGAAAAAAACCCAACATTACCACCCAGGACAACCCCAAATGTCATTTTAGCTGAGGATTTATTGCAGCTGATTTATTCCCAGCAGCACAGACAGAGTTTGGGGCTTTCCTGCTGCTCTAAAATTCAATTTAATGCTCAGTCCAACCCCCCTGACTGCTACCAGCAGGCTCAGCAAAGCTTTCAGTCACTTGTGTAAGGGATTTCCCCAAGCTTAGGAAAACTGGGATATTTTTTTCCCCCTGGTTTTGAACCTGGATTTCCTGGAGTGCAGCATCCACAGCCCAGGCCAAAAGGAAACCATCAGGCTCAGGCAGGAGCTGTGGTGCCACCATGTGTGAAAACAAAGTCTCAGGACAACTCTCAGGTTGTAACTGAAGGAAAAAGTGGGAATGAGGCTCCAAAATGCAGGAATTCAGTGCAAGGAACCCCCTCCCAAAAGTGTTTTATTCCTCCTTGTCCACCTGCTTTTAATACATCTTAAAATTGATCATTTGCTCTGCAATATTGTGATTTTCTAGAACCAAGCTTAAACCTGGGTTTAATCTTTGCCAGGACTTGTGTTTCCATAACTGAAGCTGAGTTTCACCTCAGCAGAATCCAAATGTCCCAAAGAGCCTTTTTGCTGCCTGAAACAAATTTAAAAAAAAAAAGGAAAAGAAAAGAAAAAAGAAAAAAAAAAAGGAGGAGCTTGTTTGTGATTTCTCTTGGAAGTGGAGGTGGAATTTGGGCAGAGAGGCTGGAATTGGAGGGAATATTTACTTGAGAAATCTGAGTCATCTCAGGCCAAGCCTCTCATTCTTCCAGTGATGCATGAATAGAAATCAAAAAGCTGCACAATGGTTGGGTGTCTTAATGAAACAAGAGAAAATGTATAAAAAAATGAGAATAAAAATCTCAGAGTTCTTGGAACAAGGCAGGATAAACTGTTCCTGACCTTTCCTCGTGGAGAAAACGAGCAGGGCAAAGCTGAGCAGCCTCAGAGCCTGGATCACTCAGGGTAATTAGGGGGTTTTTAATTGCCCAGCCACGTGTAAGGGATGGGAAGAGCACCCAGAACTTGCTGAACCAAACGTGACACCCTCAGGACTGAGCTCAAAGGAGCACCCCTGGCTCTGCAGGAGGTTCTGCAGGAAACTGGGGCACACCTTGACAGAAGTGACAATTGAGGAGCAGAGCTCTGAGGCTGCAGCCATGAAGTGGCTCCAGATAATGACATTTCTATCAGCTGCTCCACATCCTGCAGTGAATTGGCCTCTTGACCTGGTAAACTGATCCTAACTGGGGTTTTTGGGGCACCTCTTTGCCATTTCACAGGGAGCAGCAGGGGGTGAAGCCAATTTATTGTGCACAGGTCCCTTCAGAGAGCCTGGCTTAGTGCACCAAGCTGAGCCTGGAAGATCTCAGCCTCCATAAACTCAGCAGCTCCTCTGGTGATCCCAATGAACACACCCCCAGTGCTGCACAGGCTCCAGAACTGGTGGGGTTTTTTTAATTTTTCACCAACAAAAAGCTTGAAACTCTCAGAAATTAAAACCATCCAGTTTGGATGCCATTAAAGACACTCCCAGTGCTGCCCAGGCTCCAGAACTGCTGCTCCTCTGACTTTGTCACCAACAAAAGGCTTCAAACTCTCACAAATGAGATCCAGGTAGGAGAAGAAGCACAGGACTTTCACTGGGAGATGTTTTGTAAGCTGAGGTTAAAAATGGAGATTCCCCACTCAAACCAAACCCAAATTCTCCCAGTGAGGAGCACAAGTACAGGAGTTTCAACGGGAGATGAGCTGGGAATTGAGATTTTTTAAGCTGATGGAGATTTCCCATTAAAGCCAGACCCAAATTCTCCCATCAGGAGCACAAGCTACAGGATTCCCCTTCAAAGGGAGACGAGCTGGGAGCTGAGACTAAAACAAGATCCAAACCCAAACCCGTTCTTTGCACTTGAGCCTTCCACCACAGCAAACAGCCAGGGATTCCAGGTGGAAAGGAAGGAACTGGGCAGGGAATGAGGGCTGAGGAGCCCAGGGAGGGGGAGCTGACCTTGGCCACAGTCTGCTCTGCGACGGTGCTGGGCCGGCGCTGCCGCGCGTCCACGCGCTGCTCCACCGGGAAACTGCTGCGGTGCGACTTCAGCCTCTCCACCAGCAGGTAATAGATGGCAGCAAAGTGGTTGTAGCTCTTGTTCTGCAGGGACTGCAAGACACAGAAGGGCAGCAAATGCTGGGGCAGCCAGCTGGGTGCTGGGTTTTTTGTTTTGCCAGGAAAAGAGGGAGTTTGGGGACGGAGTGGGGAAGGTGAACGATGTTCTGGGCTTGGGAAAGAGCTCCAAGCAGAGTGGCTGGGACAGGAAAACATCAGTCCCAGGTGGTGGGGAGCTCCCAGAGAGGTGGGACACTCAGGGATTCCTGTTCTGGGCCTGCAGAAGAGCTGCCATGCTGCAGGAAGAGGGAACTGCACTGGCAATCCTGGCCAGGTCAGGGTGAGCACATCGGCTGCTCTCTGCTCTCTCTGCTCCTTCTTGATTCTCTCTCAGCACCCTCTTATAAACTCCAAATGCAATGACTTCCTAATTCCTGCTTGTCTCTCTCCAGCTGCCAAGTTAATGATTTATCCAACCCCACTCAGGAGTGTTTGACCCCCATTTCAGGGTGTTTTACCCCCATTTCAGCGTGTTTGACCCAGATTTCAGTGTTTTAACCCAAATTTCAGTGTGTTTCACCCTCATTTCAGTGTTTGACCCCCATTTCAGTGTGTTTTACCCCATTTTGGTGTGTTTGACCCACATTTCAGTGTTTCACCCCATTTGAGTGTGTTTTACCTCCCATTTCAGTGTGTTTTATGCCCATCTGAGTGGTTTTTTACCCCATTTGAGTGTTTTACTCCCATGTCAGTGTGTTTTACCTCCATTCCAGTCTGGTTTACCCCCATTTCAGCACTTTTTACCTCACTTCAGTGTGTTTTACCCCATTTCAGTGTATTTTACCCCACCTGAGTGTTTTTTTACCCCACCTCAGTGTGTTTTACCCCCAATTCAGTGTTTTACCCCATTTCCGTGTATTTTACCCCCATTTCAGTGTATTTTACCCCCATCTGAGTGTGTTTTACCCCATTTCCGTGTATTTTCCCCCCATTTCAGTGTGTTTTACCCCCATCTGAGTGTGTTTTACCCCATTTCAGTGTATTTTACCCCACCTGAGTGTTTTTTTACCCCACCTCAGTGTGTTTTACCCCCACCTGAGCTTTACCTCCACAGTTTTCTGCTGGTCAATGCCCAGGCTGTGCATCAGCCTGAGCACCTGCTCGTTGTACTGGCCCAGGGAGGGCTCGTTCTCGTCCCCAGCTGGGTACAGCACTGGCCTCTGGGCTGGCACCTCCACCAGCATCCACTTGTGCTCCTTGATCTGGGCAATGCTCAGCCTCTTGGAGGGGTCCAGCACCAGCATCCTCCTGATCAGGTGCTCACACTCTGTTGGCCAGGAAGGTGAAAAAATGAGAATTACCACTTGGCTCAGCTCAAATCTGCTAAAAATCTCTCAAAACAACACTAAAAAATCACATGGATGTGGAAAATAACTCAAATTCTTCATGGCCATCAGTGCCATTCCCCCCCTGCCCACCTGCTGATTATCCCAGGATTTATTCAGAGCACCCCAAAGGAGTAAAAGCACAGCAGTGTTACCTTCTGACATGAAATAAGGGATCCTGAACCTCCCCTCCAGCACCCTCTGCCTCAGGATGGGCAGGGTGGGTCCATCAAAGGGCAGGGCTCCACACACCAGCACGTACAGCACCACCCCCATGCTCTGTGGGGGAAAAAAAAAGGGAATTTTGAACTCAGCTCCAAGCTCCCTGAGGGTCCAAGCCAAGCCCTGCCACAGAAATCATTCCTTTCTGCAGAAAAAAAAGGGGATTTAGGTGAAAAGGAGGGAGGTGAACACAGGGGAGTGATACCTGTGAGCCCCAAGTTCAGCTGAGAATTTGGGGTGTTTTTATTAATCTCAGCATTGCCCAAACAAAAGGAGCCACTGCAGGTGAAAAAACTGAAATATTTTCCATTTAAAGCCTGTGGGGAGGAGTTCCTATGAACAGGCAGTTTAGGGGATTATTTCATGTGAGCAAAAAGGGGAAATTATGGGCAAGAGCTCTGCTCTAATTGCTCATTCCTGGAGGGATGCAGTGAATTAGCAGTGGGAATGTTCTTGCCCAAAAAAATACCAGTGGCACCAGCCTGGCACAGCACTGGGTCTCTCAAGGGGGAAAAAGCAGGGGTTGACCTCAAAACTTTGTAAAAACACAGAGATTTTACAATTAAATATAGATTTTTTTTTTAAAAGGAAACCCTGCCAAAAATGAACTGCTGCAAGCTGAGCACCTTCACAGAATCCTTAACTCAGAAGTGAAGATGGTTTTATTTTAAATATCAACGCCTCAGTCAAATATTCCAGACCTGCAGGTTAAGAACAATCAAAGATTCCAGATCTGCAGCTCAATAAAAACCAAATATTCCAGATCTGGAGCTTCAGAAAAATCCAAGATTCCAGATCCTCAGCTTTTAAAAAAAACCCCAAAACCCCCAAATATTCCAGATCTGCAGCTTCAGAAAAATC
>VWYE01021432.1:0-60992 GCA_013398995.1 Alaudala cheleensis
TCATATCCAGGAAAGCTGCCAGGCTGGCAAAAGGGAACATGCAGGAGAGAGGCTTGGGCAGCACGAGCAAGGAGACACTTACCAACAGAGAAGCTGTAGCAGACACAGGTGAACTTTTCCGCCTGTTGGAGAAGAAAGGAGGGAGAGCTCAGTCCACTCCTGCAGCATTACCCTAGCTGGAGGCAAAGGTCCCAGCCAGGGCCACCGAGTGAGCCGGCTGTGGCCCAGGACCCCAGGGACACCATCCTGGCGAGGCACGGCAGAGCAGTGTGCCCTGACGGGCAGCCCAGAGGCAGCCCAGAGGGGCGCAGGCCGGCAGCACGGCCGGAGAGCAGGAGCCCCGCGCTGGTACCTGCGGCGAGCGGCGGGCGAGGCGCAGCAGAGCCGTGTAGTCGCAGCCCGGGCGCAGGGCAGCGTTGTGCGGGCCCTGGCCGCGGCTGCCGTCGCCCAGCACGAAGTCGGTGGGGGCGCTGAGGTTGAGAAGAGCGGCCACGTACACGCTGGCGTTGAAGAGCCGCGGCTGGCCCGAGCAGATGCTCTCGATCACCGAGGCGTTGTGCGTGGTGGCCACGATCAGCTGGTGCTCCCTGCGGGGCCGAAAGTCAGCGGGACGCGGGCGCGGGGGGCCGCGGAAGGGAGGCGTCCGCAGCCAGCGCCGGCGTGAGGGAGAGGCCGCCGGGGCTGCAGAGCCGCGGGGCTGCGCTCACCCGGCTGCCTCAGAGGGACGGGCGATGGGGCGCAGGGGAAGCACGGCCGTGCCTTGCCGGGGGGCGATGTCGCGGGCGCTGCGGCAGCCGAGGCCCTGGGGCCGCGGGGTGTCTGCAGGGGAAGGGCCGGAGAATGAGCACGGGCAGGGCTGTGCGACGAGCAGGGGCAGCCTCGGGCAACGCGGGCTGCCGAGCACAGCTCGTCTGTGCCCAGCCTCCTGGGCCAGCCACACAGCAAAGCTTTACCGGAGCTGTTGCCGGGAAACTCTCTCATCAGCGCAGCCCCGGCTCCAGCAGCCGTCAGAGCCCGGATCGTCACGGCGTAGCTGCTGCCCGGGCTGTGCTCCGGCAGCCGGTGCTCCGTGACGGAGCCGTCGAGCCGCAGCCGCTCCGTCTCCAGCACGCTGCTGTCCCCTGCATTCCTGGCCGTGATGCTCAGCTGCGGACAGGAGACGCAGCTGGAATGCAGCAGCTCCCTGCTGCCCGCCGGGAAGGTGCCCGCAGCTGGCCCCGTCCCTGCCAGCCGGCCCTTCCCTGTGCCTGCCCCGGCTGGGGAAGGCTCCGGAGAGGAAGGGGCAGGAGCCTCAGCCCCATTCGGGGAGCTCAAAGCAGAGAAGAGGGGAGGAGGAATTTGGAGCCAGCACTCAGGATGTGTGAGCAGCAGCCTCTGCGAGCAAAGGGCTGAGCCTCTATGAAGGGAAGAGGGAGGCCGCTCGTTTGAAGGTCTGTAGATACATATACTGAGGTCTTGCAATATCACAGGCACTGTGGTGGCATCCTCCACAAGAGGAGCCCTGATATTCCCTTTCCTCCCACAAGTCATCATGGCTGCCCCTTTCCCACACTTCCCAGTGTNCCAGAGGACAGGTCACCCCAGGTGTGTTGCAACACCAGAATCACTGTGGTGACATCCTCTGCCGGAGGAATATGAGCTTCTCTTTTCTCTTGTGTAAAGTTGGACTCAGAAGGCTTTCTCTAAGAGAAAAGGAGAACAACTAACGTTTCCATAAGTAATACAGATGATGGGTCCTCATTTGCCCATGCATCATCTGAATTGGTCATGAGATCCCCAGCCATTCTCACTTGCTGCCTTTACAGAAATATATTCTGTGCTTATGTAAAAGTGAAGACAATAGAAAGTGGGAAAAAAAGGATTCTTTTCATGAACTCTGGTATCTGGGAGCAGGTAACCAGCTGAACAGGCTCACAGCATTGTCAAGAACTTGACTGACACTTGCTCCAGGAAAGAGCTAAGAAATTGCTTGAAATGTCCCTGTCACACCATGGAGACTTCTGTCCTGAGAGAGGATCTAGAGCATTCTGAGAACAATGTCACCAGCACACAAACCCCCTCCCACTACTAGAGAGCACGGTTTTGCTGTGGAATATGTCCCAGATCCAGAGACAGAGGAGATGCTTCTATCCATGCATTGAGGAAAACAACAAAATGGTGCAGCTCTTTGGAGGAGGGGATTTCAGGAGGGACTTTCAGAGGCTTACTCAAACAAGCTTTTCGGACAGGAACCAGAAACAAGTACGCAAGAGGCACAGGAAACCCTGGGATGGCACCCCAGAAGACACGTCACCATGTGTTGCACACCAACCTCCAAAAGCCTGCCAAACCCAAAGCAGAGCAGAGCCAGGAATTAAGCCAAGAGGACATGGAGCACTCACACCTCCAGAGCATGAGGAGTGTTGAGAATGGAACAGAAAATGCTTGTGCTCATCAAAATCAGATATTTACTGGCTGGCAACTGTGGCTCATCCCAGCCACCCCTTTCCCACACTTCCCAGTGTGCCTGCACAGAGCCGCAGGGTGCCAGGTGAGGGTCTGCCCTGGTCCCTTGGTACCTGATACCCGATGATCTCCCCGTTGCAGGAGGGCAGTGAGCTCCATCTGAGAGAGCCCCTGTGGGGATCCAGCCACAGCTCCTCCGGTTTGTCAGGCACTGGAAGCAGACACTGGGATTACACACAGGGCCATGAGCAGGGCCTGAGGCCAGAGCAGGGTGCAGGCAGCTGCTGGCCATGGGACAGGCTGCAAAAGGGACTCCCTACAAAGGGTTTGTCCCCTGCAAAGGCTGCCCTTGCTGCAGCAGTGGGGAGCACAATAGCGTGTGGTGTGGGACTATGAGAACAGGACGTGCCCTGCTCAGGGCTGTCCCAGCCCCTTCCCCAGGCAGCCCTGATCCCAGGCACATCCCTGCAGGGAGCAGATGATCAGGCTGAGCTGAGCTGTGACACAGCTCTGCACAGTTGCTTGTCCCCCATATTTTTGTGCACGTACCTGTTTCCTTGGTCATGAACAACCATGAGAAAAGGGTTGTGTTGGGGGACAAGTCGATGGAGACACTGTATTCAGTGAAGGGCTGCAAAGGCGAGCAGGTGAACGTTCCCTCCTGGCCATGTAAGATCTGCTCTGCATTCACCTCCTCAGCCTCACAGGGAGGGGAGGAAGGCGCTGCCAGCCGGCACGTGGCTCTCATGCCCTGGCAGGCATCAGGGACCCTGCAGGTCCACTTCAGTTTGATGCTGGTGCTGGAAATCTCAAAGGTGTTTGGGTCAACCTGGAGGACTTCTGTGAAGGAGAGATTGCCAGAAGGTCACTCTATTCCTTTCCACTCCCATCCAGGCAAGGATGCTGCAGCCAAACAACCTTGCTTATCACCCAGCACAATGGGACTGAAAGTGAGACTGAAGAGACTGTCACTGCAACTCTCTCAAAACAGAGCAGGAGGAGTTGGACAGGAATTAATGTGGGCAAAGGAGTGGACTACTACTGCTCAAGTAATTTTTCCCATTGATTCAAAACTGAGGTGTCTGTCCCAGAANGTTCCCTCCTGGCCATGTAAGATTTGCTCTGCATTCACCTCCTCAGCCTCACAGGGAGGGGAGGAAGGCGCTGCCAGCCGGCACGTGGCTCTCATGCCCTGGCAGGCATCAGGGACCCTGCAGGTCCACTTCAGTTTGATGCTGGTGCTGGAAATCTCAAAGGTGTTTGGGTCAACCTGGAGGACTTCTGTGAAGGAGAGATTGCCAGAAGGTCACTCTATTCCTTTCCACTCCCATCCAGGCAAGGATGCTGCAGCCAAACAACCTTGCTTATCATGCAATGCAGTGGGAGGGAAAGTGAGACTGAAGGTGGTCACTGCAACTCTCTCAAAATGGAGCAGGAGGAGTTTGGAGTCATAGTGCACTAGGAAACTGAATAGGAACCATTGGGTGAATTCCTCCAGTGACACAACTGCACCTATTCAGTCAAACATCTGGACATTTAGCGGGGAACAGTGTNTCTCTACAGTCCATAAGGTTCAGCTCTGTTCTCCCTTGGAAGGAACATGAATGCTCTAAGCTGTGAGAAGAGGGTGCTAATCCTGCGCCCACCATGCCACAGAACCTGGAGGAGTCCAGCCCACATGGAGCAAGCTGTGGTACTCACAGATGCACCATCTGAGGGAATACAGGCAGCAAAGCCCTCTGATTCTGCTCAAACAGTGATGCCATGTGCTAGCCACAAACTCCACCACAAATCCCTCTCCCATGCTTTTCTCCTTTGTGCACATGCTTCTGTCAGAAGCCCTCAGGAAGACTCTTATCACCAACACCCGCAGTGGTGACCTGCAGGGTGGACTGGACACCTGCCATTTCCCTGGGCAGCACGGAGCCCAAAATCTCCTCTGGCCCACACCCTGCCTTCCCTGCTCAGGAATGGCAGAGCAAGGCAGCCAGGAGGGCTCCTGATCCCTTCCTTACCAGTGCACTCCACACTGGACCGAATGCGAGTCCAGGCACCTCTGGAGTTTCTTCCAATCCAGACTTCTCTGTATACAGGTTTCCCTTGAGTGAAGGATTGGACTTCACTTGAACACTTGACATGGGTGAAGGATGACTGGAAACCTTCAGGGCAGCTCAGCATCACTACTTCATTCTTCTTGTAATTCTCCTGGTCTGGTGCCATCTGGAGTCTGGAGTCCCAGTGGGGCCTTTGGCACATTTCTGGCAGAGGTGAAAGAGGGTGTTATTTGGGCTGGTAGTGATGAGATGAGATATGGGTGAGTGGTGAGAGGCAAATCCCCAGCAACCCCTCCAGCCAATGAAGGGTGAGGGATCTGCTGGGATGTGACCTGAGAGCAAGGCTTGTTGGGAAGGGGTTTTCCTTATGCATGGAAATTGTGAACGATCACTCACCCAGGAACCGGCCCCATTCGCACCTGTGTCCATGGGCACATATTCCCTTCCCCCCATAGCCCACAGTAGGGAGAGTCCAAGGACAACCACCCCTGCACTAGGAGACACCCTCCAACCTCTCATTCAGGCCTGTCACCCAGCCCAGCCCAGGTGGCACTTGCTGGGCCATGGCACCACCACTCCTGCTGGCATGCATACCTCTTTAGCCATGGCTCATCCCTCCTACAGGGATCAGCCATGCCCCTGTTACACTTCTGAGCTCCCTGTTCTCACTCACTCATGTTTGGCTGCTCTCCTCCTGTCCCAGACCGTGGGTGGGCAGCAGGGCATGGGGGTGAGCAGTGCCTTCTCCATTCACATCTCCTGCTTTACCAATGCCCCTGCCCCTTTCTCCTGGCACAACCCTTCCTTCTTCTCATCACCTTCTCACCAAATTCACCACCCTCCAGGCTCAGAAGGCAGTAGCTGAGTAGCTGGTCCCAGCAGTTTGTCAAATGCTGCAGGGGGTTTTGTGACAATGATTCCTACAGAGAAGAACACTGGCTTCTGGGAGGAGCTCTTGTCTGTTCAAGCATCTGCAAGAAGCTTTGTGAGGCCTGAAGGGCTTAAAAAACAATGTCCCTTCTCCCAGAGGGGCACACAAAGGATCTCAAGAGGTGCAGACCTACTTTGCCACAAAGGGAAATGCTGATGACAAGCCGCTTGTACTCAGGCTTTTCTCTCAAACAGCCCTGATGGGAGACCAGCTGAGCACCACAGCCAGTAGCTTTGTCCCCTGGCACACAGCCATGATCCACCCCATGCTCAGGCACCCAGCCACTGATCCTGCCCCGATCCATCTGTCTAGCAAAGCAGCAGCAAGCTCCCTCTTGTGCTGCTCTCACCAGGCACACCTGGGGATAGGATATGTACAGAAAGTGACACCTCCCTGAAGACCCTTCCTCTGATTCCCAGTGTGTGAATTGATGCCCAATTCATGCCCACTTTCTCCAGGGCATGACCCATCACCGAACATGCAGCCCATCCTGTCTCTCCCAGAGAACCCCATGGGAGGAGCTACAATTGCAGTTCCTGCCCCTGGGGCAGACAGAGGCTGCCCCAGCTGACACAGCCCTCAGGGCTGCAGGCAGTGAAGATGAATATCTGATGTACAGGAGGAAAGGCAGCAGAAGCTTCCAAGAGGAAGAACCACTTCTTACCTGTTCCTTGGGGCACTATTTGGATGTTGAAAAAGTCTTCCTGGCCATGTGCTGACAGTAGAGATGCAAGGGCCAGGAGAAACCTCAGAGCCAGTGACTGCAGGGCCATCCTAGCGTGAAGTCCCCAGGCAGGACTGAAATCTCAGCCCCACTCACCACCTCTGAGCCCAAGCACCCGTATCTGACTGCAAGGCTTGCAACCACAGGAAGGAAACAGACGCACCTCCTTGTGAGATGCAGGAGGCTTCCTCTTTGGGCAGGGAACCTCCCATCACTGTCAGCACTTCTGCCTTTTGATATCTTTTTGTCCCAGGAGCATGCAGGCTCTGGGACTCAACAGAAGGAACCTTGTCACCAAGATCCCAGAGTTTCCTCCCAAAACCCTCCTGGTTACCAGGGCATTCAAGAAGTGTTACTCCTGTTTCTGAGGTAATATTCAAGTGCTTCCTGACAGTGCGTGGGTTTTAGAGTGGTGATGAGTCACTTCCCCTCAATGATCACAGGAGATGGAGGACCTTTGAGAAACCACATAAAGACCTGGTCAGAAGCACAGATAGGAATGGGGACATGAACTACAAGGAGTACTTCAATGCCTGACACAGTCTGTGGCCCTTCTGAAAGAGGCACTCAACCCACACCCTCTCTCATCCTTCCCTGCTTCTCTATCCTCAGCTGCCTCCTCCTCCTGCTCCCTCTTAGTCTGGCAGCACTCTCCTCTGTCCCCAAGTGTGCAGACCATGCTGCCCTACAATGCTAGCTGTGTGCTTGGGAAAACACTCACAGTACTGAACCATGCCCCTTGCTCATCAGCAGCTGCTGCTTTTCTCTTCCTCCAGAACCTCCCATCCACTTGGGATGTCTCGGATTCCAGAAGGCTGGGTGATCAGACGTGGGGGGTTGCAAAGGCACAGAGAACAAACTTGTCCCTGAGCTTTGCCTGTGGTCCATGCACAGGATGCACTCCTGCCCAGGGCAAAGGGTGCCCTGCTCATGGCTCCCCTCAACAAGGTGCAGTGAGTTCAACACCCACAGGGAACAGCACCTCACAAGGACAATGAGGTGACTAGGCAGGAGCTGGGGGCAGCAGGTATCTCTGTCCAAACCACAAGCCTTTACTGATTGTCTGGGCAGAGCAGGTGGAGTCATGAGGCTGACGGCCGAGGGTATGATTGGGTATTGGGTTGATGGAGTGGGAAGCAGGGTAGCCAAGGAGGTGGCAACTGTTCTCCCCTATCCCAAGCCTGCTCACTCCCCTTTCTCAACCAGCAGTAGCCACACATAGCATTGAGTTGCTCTTCCCCTCTCTGCCCAATAACCAGAAAGAGCTGCTCCATCAGGCACTCATGTCACACCAGCAACAGTTCACAGGAAAGAGATATTTTGGTCTCAGGGGCCAGTGGCAGGTACTGAGCTGATAGGCAGACAGCTCGTATGAAGAACTGTCAAAACAAGTCTTTACATGCAAGTCATGCCAGGCTAAAATAAAGCTGGAGAAGAGAGAGGTCAATTGCTCTATGTTCTGGCAGTGTACTCCTCAACAAGGAGAGCCTTCAGGCAGCCTCTCAGCCTCCAGGCTGCACTGGGTATTGGCAGGGTTGGCAGGGGAGAGATCAAAACAAGTCTTTACATGCAAGTCATGCCAGGCTAAAATAAAGCTGGAGAAGAGAGAGGTCAATTGCTCTATGTTCTGGCAGTGTACTCCTCAACAAGGAGAGCCTTCAGGCAGCCTCTCAGCCTCCAGGCTGCACTGGGTATTGGCAGGTTTGACAGGGGAGAGAGATAACACTGAAGTAAAAAAAAAATGACAGTTTTGTGTTCAGGGCTGTAAAAAGCACAACCAGAACCAGCTTGTTACACCCAAGTCCAGGGAACTCAGGAGAGCCTGTGTGCCCAAGGGCAGGAGAAGGAGATGGAAACATCAGAGGCAACACACAGAGCTGGAGAAAAGACAGGTTGAGCACCCCATTTTCCAGCAGTGCATCCCTCACCAAGGAGAGCCTTTGGACTGCACCAGACTGCAGTGGGCACTGGCATCCCACGGGGGGGGAGACAGTGCTGTTGGAGGTGATGGGACAGCAGCAGCAGCCAAGAGCCAGCAGATCCCAAAGACTGCAGGACACAGATGTCCCAAGAGGGCCAGTGCCAACCACACCTCATAAAATGGGAGATGAGCACCAACACCCACAGTAGAGGACACAGCAACACAGAGGTCCAGTTATGCATAGTGGAGATGGGGTTACCTACAGGATGGGGAGGAGGGAAAGCAGCTACCCAAAAAATTGCACTGGGAGCATGCAGAACCTCAGGTGTGCTTCCTCGGAGCTGACAGGTGCTGGAAAAGCCTACTCCAAGTTCCTCCATGAAGATTGGTGGGGTCAAGGCTTTCACACACAAAATAAGGAGGACCCGTGACAAGGTGAGAGCTTTTGTGGGCCAGGCAGCACCTCCAAACCACAAGAATTTATTGGCTGTTTCAGACACAGCAGCACAGTGGCCAGGGCAGCACAGCTAGGCCAAACTCAAGCAGAGAACAGGGTCTAGATGGATACAAGGACACAGGGTGGAAAGAGGAGTTGTGAGCTCCTCCATTCTCAGGGGATATTTGCAGGCACCAAGATGCTGGTGAGATGGCTAAGCCAGAGCACTGGAAAACTACCAGAACATATCCTTGCTGGCACAAGCAGGTCATCCCATGCCTTGAGCTGCTCCTGTGCTGTGACAGAGGATTCTGGAGCTTGATGAAGAAGAAAACTTGGGGGGAAGCAATAACCCATGAGACGATTCATTGTCCTGCTTCCCATGGCGGAGGACCAAGCCTCAAGAAGGGAAGTGCCATCACCATTGTGCCTCAGATGTTCACTCCAGCTGCTCTTCCTCCTCACTGCTCTGACTCTCCTGAGGATTCCAGAACAGGCAGGGTCTTGGGAAATGGCTCTCCACTCTGGCCACATTTACCCGAGGAGAACAAGAGAACCCAGGGCAGAGGCTGCTGCGTGCCTTTGGCAGCATGAGGAGCTCAGACACACCATCAACAGCTGGCAGTCCCACTCTCTCTGTGCTGTGTGGGGTCACAGGCAGGACAACCCATTTCCTACCTGCATCTTTCTCATGAAAAGTCTTGATCACGCAGTAATTATCCCCGTGGATATTCTCATAGGGCTGGAGCTCTGGGGGGTACAAGAGGACAGAAATAGCCTAAGGGACCCCAGGGCTGTGGGAGAAGGAGCAGGGCAGCCTCAGGCAGGCAGCATCACCAGGCGCTGCAGATCATCCTGGGATTCGTCAGGACAGCAGGGCTGGGAGGAGCTGCTGCCTACCCCAGAGAGAGTGAGAGGGAGGAGTAGTTCCTAACCCTCACTGGCACCTCTGGGAGACCCTAGACAGGAGCTGCTGGAAGGAGCTACTGAGCAGGGTCTCAGCTGGGAATAGATGTGGGACACATTGGTCTGAAAGATCAGCTGGGCTGCCTGGAGCTACCTCAGAATGCCACCAGGCTCTCCTGAAATATACCTGCTCCCCCCACCCAGCTCCAGTCCCTTCTCTGCTGTGGGTCCTACCTGTGTAGTGATCCTCCTCAGTTTTGCTGGGCAAGGTCCTCTTTCTTCTGGGAAGGCAAAGAGCAGTCCTGAGTCAGGGAGAGGCTGACCTGGGCCAGACCCTCCTGAGCCCAGCAGCAGTGGCATGGAGGTTCTGCACACCACCACCCCCACCCTGGCAGGCATTGCCCATCTGCACCTCAGGGGACAGCAGTGGTGGCTGCAACAGCAACAAGGGGAGAGGGTCTCAACACCCATGGCCCCTGTCTCAGCCCTGAGGAAGTCACTTAGAGCCCCAGCCAGAACCAATCTGTGTTAGGACCAGCCAGCTGCATCCTCTGCAGCCAGAGAAGAGCGAGAGAAGTTGGGGAACCCTCTCTATCCCCACCCACCCCACAGCACAGCATGGCCTGAGAGAGAGTCGAGACCCCAAATCTCCTGTCACTCACCTGGAGAGCACAAACCAGAGGATCCCAGCAGACAAGGGGATCAACACCACCACCACCACCACTACAATGACTGCTGACCCAGGCCAAGGGCTCGGAGACTGTCCTGAAACTAACACACGGAGAGGAGTGGGTGTCACAGCCTGGGCCGTGCCCAGCAGTGGCCCCAGCCTTGCTGCTGCGTGTCTGCACGTGTGTAGAAATGTGTGTCCAGGCCCTGCTGCCCTGGCTGCTGCAGGACAGGCAGCAAGACAGCCTTCCCCTGCCTGCACATCTGCTTGGGCAGGGCAGAGGGAGGCTCTGGAGCACATGGCCTCATCCCCTGGCCCCAGGTGGAGGGTCTGGCAGCCTGCTCAGCCATCCTGCACACAGCAGGAAGACACAGACCCAGCCTCAGCAATCCTAGTGCTCTCTGACCTTGAGCCACCTGTGTACCCAAATGCAGGGATGGGTGTCACCTTCTTCAGTGGAAGAGTAGAGGGGCCAGGTCTGGTATCAAAGGCACAAACAGTGGCTGAGGCGGTGCAGCTCCTCTGCAGACCTGCCAATGAAAGCCCTCAAGGAAGGACTCATGCAGCTTCATGCCCACTGCTGAGCCAAGTGCCCACAATCCCTGCCCCTGTTTGAGCTGGGACAGGGTGGTTGCACACACAGGTCTGGAAGCTTCTCTGGACTCAGTACTCACCCCCTGAGAGGCCACCCCAACCAGACACAAGGCAGAACAAGCATTACCCGTGACAGAGATTTCGAATTCCAGCTGTGATGCAGCCCCAGCCCCAGCTGCCGTCAGGCCCTGCACTGTCACCAGGTATTTGCTGGCAGCTGCCTGATGAGGTGGCATATACTCAGAGACAGACTGGTTCACCAACACCTGACTGAATTCGAGGAAGCTGCCGTCTGCTCTCATGGTGGTGATGTTCAGCTGGAGGAAGGACAGGGAGCTGCTAGACATTGGAACCAACATCCTGCTTCTGCACTGGGCAGCTCTGCAGAGAGGGGCTGCTACAGCTGGCTGGGCACAAGAGGAGACCTGGCCCTCCCAGGAACACCAGCAGTGTACAGCCTGTGGGCCCTGACCAAGGAGGGCTCACATCTCTCCTCAGGCTGCCTGCACAGAGCTCCAGACAAAGTAAGGGGGACCAAGGGCACTCCATGGACTCCTGGTACCTGGTATCCAATGATTTCCCCTTTGCAGGAGGACGGCGCCTTCCACTTGAGAGACCTCGTGCTGGAATCCAGCCACAAATTCTCTGGTTTGTCTGGCACTGGAAGCACCGGAGAACGGGATCATGCATGGATAGCAATTATTTGTCCCCCACAAAGGCTGCTTTTGCCTCTGCAGCAGCAATGGTGTGGTGAGGAAGGGGAACACCCTGCTGTAGGGCCCTGAACAGCCCCTTCCCCAGATCCCCACAGGATGCAAGCAGCTCTGATCCCAGGAACATTTCAGCATGGAGCAGATGCTCCACCTGAGCTTCAGGTCATCCTGATATTTTGTTTAAACATACCCGTTTCCTTTGTCCTGAGGAGCCGTGTGTACAGGATTGTGCTAGGCAGCAGGGAGATGGTGACACTGTAGACAGTGAAGGGCTGCAGAAGGGAGCAGGAGAAAGTTCCCTCCTGGCCCTGTAGTATCTCCTCTCCCTTCACCTCCTCAGCCTTACAGTTTGAGGAGGAATGTTGCTCCAGCCGGCACCTGGCCCGAATATACTGGCACTTGTCAGGGAGCATGCAGGTCCAGTTCAGTTTGATGCTGGTGCTGGAAATCTTCAGGGTCTCAGGGACAACCTGGAGGACATCTGTGAAGGGGATGTTCCAAGAGAATCACTCCCTCCCTTCCCCTTTAAGCCTTGACATCAAACTCCATCAACCCCACCATTCCCTCACTTGCCCTCCCCAGCACAGAGTGGACAAGGACATTCTGCCTCCTCCCAGACTACACATGCCCAGAGTTGTCAACAGCACAGTCATAAACCTGGGATGCATCCAGAATTTTCTCTGCCATGCCCTGACCACCCCGAGCACAGGGCACTGACGCTGCGCCACACATGCAGGATTGCTCTCTGTGTCTGGGGAGGACAGACTGAGAACACTGGGAGAGTGTCTGGCTTGTTCACTTACCCCAACAGGTCAAATGCTCCTCCAAACGATGCCAAATGTCTGTGCCATTCCTCACTGCCCAGACACTATGAGAACTCACTGAACCTTCCCTTGGCTTCAATGGCACACATTTGATCTCCATGGGTGGAGGCCAGTATCCCTCAGGGCACCTTATCTTCACCACTTCATATGGGTTGAAGGTCTCCTGTTCTTTATCAAAGATAAACCTGTGGTCCAACTGGGGCTTCTGGCATTTCTCTGCACCAAGAAGATGGGAAGGTGTTAGCTGGGCAGTGTGGCTGTGCAGGGCATGCCAGGGGATAGAAGCAGGGCATCCCCTTCCCTGGCCTGTCAGGCCAAGAGATGAGCTCCAGGACACTGCAAAGAGCAGCCCTTCTACATCAATTCTTGGCAAGAGGATGAGGACAAGGACTCCAAACTTGTTCCCTCAGGTCTCCTGGGAAGGGCCAGGAGGAGCTGGAGTCAGGGACTGAGAGGAACCCATGAGGGGTTTGAACTGTGCACAAAGCCTGCCCAGAGACTCTGGTGCCCTGTTCGTCCCTCAGGCAGGACAACAACACCCTGGTTCCTCCTGAGAAGGCACAAAGTCTGATCCCCAAAGCTGGCCCTGCAGTCACAGCTTGCAGCAGGGACAGAAAGGGGGGACCAGAACATGAGGAGGGGGCCACGACTTTACCCTTGTCACCTGTGCCACAAACACATGTCAGACCCACAACAGTGTAGCCCTGACTTTTTGGCACATGATCTTGCCAGAAGCCCTTAGGGAGACCTGTGTCTCCCACACACCAGCCAGCCCCCTCTGAACACAGCCTGAAGCCCTGGTCCCTTACCTCCTGTGCCACGGGCAATACTAGTTACTGCCAAAATAGCTACCTTGGTATCAAGATAGGGACCTTTGTACCACAACTCCCTCCTGCCAGGACCCTCAGGGACTAAAGCTGGCATCAGCCATCTTCCCACCAGGGCACCCATGGAACCCCAGGGCAGGCACAGGGCAGACTCAGGAGGTACCTCAACACTGCCTTCAGCAGCACCTGCCATTTTCCCAGGCAGCACAGAGCCAGAAGCTTCCTGTGCCCCCACAGGCTGCCTTTCCTGCTCAGGAAAGGCAGAGCAGGACACTCAGGAATGCCCCTGATGCCTCCTTACCAAGGCACTGTACCCTGAACTTGGGTTGAATGTTGATCCAACTGCCGCTTCTGTCCCTTCCATTCCAAGCTTCTCTGTGTACAGGCTTTCCATCGATAACAGACAGAACTTTTCCTGTACATTTTACATGGCTGAAGGGTGGCTGTGAATCCTTGGGACAGCTCAGCATCACTTCTTCATTCTTCTTGTAACTCTTCTGGTCTGGTGCCAGCTGGAGTCTGAAGCCCCAGTGGGGCTTTTGGCATGTTTCTGGCAGAGTTGAAAGTGGGTCTTAGTTGGGCTGGGAGGTTTCAAGGGGAAGCAGGGTGTGTGGTGGGGCCTCACAAATCCCCAGCAGTCCCTCTAGTCCCTGAAAGGAGCGGGAAGGTGACACATCCATCTGCTACAATGGGATGCCTTGGCAAGGCTGGTTGGGATGGGGCTTTCCTTATGGGTGAGTGTCAGCTGGGGCTGGTGCCTATCCAGGCAAGTGGTGCACAAGGATGTGCCAGAATTCGGTAGAGGAATGGTCTCAGGTGTCAAATGCCTAAGATCCAAGCATCCCTGATACGGCATGAGTATTGCATCCCCAGCTACAGTGATGGTGGAAGCTGGGAGATGGATGAACGGGGCAGAAATGACCACAGAGCTCAGTAGGAAGCACTTCCTGACACCCTGCTTACCAATGCACACTATGTTCCCCTGAACTTGCATCCACAGACTATTGGCGTTTCTCCCCAGCCACATGCCTCCCTTCAGAGATACGGAATTATTCAATTGCTGGACCCTTTTTACACATTTAACATGGGTGAAGGATGGCTGGAAACCACTGTTGCAGCTCAGAGTCACTTCTTCATTCTCTGTGTAACTGTCATGGGCTGGTGCCAGCTGGAGTCTGGGGTCCCACCAAGCAGGCCTTTGGCATGTTTCTGTCAGAGGTAAAATTTGTTGATAGTACTTTGGGGAGTTTATTATAGGATACCTGGGACAGGTCTCTCATTACTCTGACTATTCACCCCAACACATATGAGTTTCATGTGCCCAGGCACTCCCCAAGGACACAGGGCTCCTCATCACCCCATCTCCAGGACTTAGAAGCCTCCCTTGGACTCCACCCCCTCCATTTGAGCCCTCATTTTCTCGTCTTCCTCATGCACAGGTGAGCCATGCTGCAGTAACAGCCTCCCACACCAGAGGCAACCCAAACCATAAAGAGGCTTTCCAGGCAAACAAGCAGAACCCCTGCAGCCATTCCTACTCCATGCAGACGCAGGAGGTGCTGGCTGGGAAGGACTTCTCTCCCCTGGAGCACAGACTCCAGCAGGTGCCTACAGCAAGGCACTGAGGCAAAAAGAGCATTGTCAGGACATGGGGGAAAGCCAAAGCATCCAGGTCTTCCATTCCTGCACTGTCATGTGCATGACCAGGTCACGGAGGATCTGTCACCAGCTCAGGACCCTGGGTCAGGGTGGTGCAGGGCTTTGCTTACCTTTGCAGGTGGCAGTCTCATTCCACAGGATCTGGTCTCCTCTGGAAATGCATCGGATCTCTGGGGTGGATGGCACAAGTTCCCCAGCACAGCTGAGCTTCACCACTTCATTCAAGGCATAGTTGCTCCTCCTTGGAGTAAACGACAGTTTGGGGTCCCAGTCGGAGGGAGCTTCACATTTTCCTGTGTGCAAAGATGTTCTGGGGTGACTTTATGATGCTTGTTTCCCCAGTTGTCCAATCTATTTATGCTGGATATTGAGTTCTACACCCTTAAGACTGGTTCCAGGAGCAAAGAGGGGGAAAGAAGAAGGGTGCAGTTTGTTTTCAGAAACTGCACTCACTCCTCTGCATTCTGCTCCTGGACTGAGTTGTCTACAGATGGACAGCGAGAGAGAGCTCTCTTTTGCTTTTTAGTGAGTTTTTAGCTAGCTGAGGCAGAGATGTTCCCTGGGCTGTTTTCTCTTCTTTTTTCTTGGAACTGTTTAAACCTATTCTGAACTGAAAAGCCAGAAAAACACCCGGAGCTCACACCTGCAGCCTGCTGCAGCCCAAGATGGCATTTTCCAGTGCAGGAGGGACTGATAAGAGATTGGGTGAGCTGAGCTACAACCCACAGCAAGGACTTCCTCAATTTTGCCATCTCACTTTAGAACAGTGAGAGGTTTTGTTGTTTCATATTGTTTGTTGCTTTTGTGCTTGTGGGCACTTTGCTTGTTGAATAAACAGCTTTTTCCACTTTTCTCGAAGGAAGTATTTTGCCCAGACCATTTGGGGGAGGGGCCACTTGGGTATGCTTTCTACAGGGACCCCATTCAGAGGTTTCCTCCCAAATTTGCTGTAAACCAGGACAAAAGGCCAGGAGGCAGAGCCTGAGGGTCACTGGGCTCCAGCAGCATCCTTGAGGATGTGGGCGTTCCATGCAGAGGGGTGCCAGTCCCCTTCTCTTCAGAGGAGTGGCAGAGATGGCACCTCCCAGGATGAGCCCCATCCCCCAGATGCTTTATCCTTCCTCACACCCTCAGGGACAGTGCTGGAGGGTTATCCACAGGCCCTCGTGCCTCACTGCTGCAGCCAGAGATCCAGCAGCCTGGGTGATGCTGCTCTCTCCCACAAATACAGGGGCTGTGGGAGTGCCCCAGACCTAGGGAGTCACTGCTGCCATTTCACACTCCACAGCTTGGTCCCATGGAGTGACTGCCAACAGCAATGGTGAATAGCAGGAGTAAAGTTGCAGGCAACAAGAGAAAGAACAAAGCAATTCTGCAGTGGAAGCAATAGCTTCAGGAATGAGGCAGACAAAATTAATCGTCTAAGTCCTTGAAAAGGGAAAAACAAAAAAATAACACTCCTCTTGTCCAGGATGTTTACCTGCGAGCTAGAAAACACCCAATTTTGACGAGTTTTGTTACGTTATTCATCACCCTAGTGATGAATCCTTCTCTTAATTGTAGTAAAAAGCCCACATTCTCAGTTCATTTACCTCCTTCTCTCAACAAGACCACCACTCTCCCAGCATGTACCATGGTTTCTTGGAACACTGTGCTTTTACAGTGAAGAAGGGAAAGGATGAGTCATTGTAATGCAGGCAAGCAGTGACTTCAGTGAGATATTCTAATAGCCAAAGATTGTTTCTGTGTCAGTATACCTGCTTTTGTCTGCCTGGGTGTGCTGGCTGTGTGGATTTGCCACCTAGCACACCTTTCTGTGCAGAACTGTAAATAAATCAAATACCTTGACTCTGTGTGTTAATCAGCTTTTTCCACACTTGGTGAAAGAAGCTTTCAACTAGAGTCTGCCCCTCAGACCACTTAAGTTCACACCAGTGGCCACAAAACTCACACCCTACTCAATGTGTTCAGTCTAGCCTCTGCAGCTCACCCAAAGTGAGTGCCTTGTCCTGCCCTGGCAGACATATCACCTAGACTTGCTCATTCAGTGCAAAGCAAGTCCATGAGGAGGCAGCGGGCATGGATGAGGATGATGGCAGTGGATCCTGAATGAGGATGAAATACTTCTCTTCAGCTGCAACTGCCCACTTCCTTCCAGCCAGCACTCACCACTTCCCTTTTCTGGCAGCAGGTTTCCATGCCATCATTGCAACCCTCTTCCCAGCTCTCCACCCCAAAGGACAGTGGTCACCAGCCCCATCCCTTTAGACCACATGATGCAGACATGAAACATTTTCTCCTCAACGCTGCCTCTCCCAGTGCCCTCAGAGAACACACTTCACTGACAGAAAACTACCTGTGACATGAAACCCTTGATTTGGTCCAAGCCTCATCAGGCATCCCCCTCACACACCTTCTCCCTTCCTGCCATTAAACACCCTGAAGTAACACACATCCTGCCCAAGGGTGACATCCAGGATCCTTTTGGGTGAGTCCCAGACATGAGTACAGACTAGGACAGGAGAAGGTTCCATCCTGCCCTGGGTAGCTGAAAGCTGCCCACTGCTGGATGAGCAGCATCCCTTGAGGCACCAGTGATGGGCAGCACGACTCATGACCCATCTGATCATTTGGCTAGCTACTTCTGCTCTCATTTCCCTATAGAGAGAATACTCACAGCTCAGGTCCCCTAGACATGCTGTGCCCCATGGAGACCTCCACAGGTACCAGCAAGCCCAGGGCACAGCACATAATCACCACAGGAAAGCCCACATTCTTTGTAGGAAGAGCCTAACAGAGACCCAGGAGCTGCCCCTAACACTCCCGGCATGGAGAAAGAATAGAACAAGCCTCTTGATGTGAACAATACCACCAAACTACAGCTCCCTCAACCCCTATGGGAGAGAGCAGGAATCCCAGCTAACAGAGCTCACAGCTCTGTTCATCCCGTTTTTGAGGAACACCATCATTGCCTGTGACAGGGGTGCTGCTTGAACTGACCAGAAAGGCCAGCACTGCTCTGGTTGCTCTACATTCATCTGTCTGCTGCATAACAAGACCTGGCCTGCTGCTTTCAACAACACCACCCACTTCCTAGAGGGATGCTGCAAGTCCCACAGTCATGGAAGTTTCCCAGCACACCAAGGCTTGCTGCCCTCCATCCCAAACATAACTTCATCCCTGAAGGATGTCTGAGTGCCTCAGGCATATGCAGATACCAGGTTCAGCCTTCCCATAGCCTCAGCTATGGGCTGAGCAGGGTAAGGCCAGGTAGCAAATACAGATAGAGGAGCAGCAAAATCATTTTTGTAAGAGAGAGACACAATCCACTCTTACCTGCTTCGTTGACCTGTGGAGTCATAGGATCATGGTGCATCTGTCCCTGTGGAAGCAGCAGAAGAGCAAGGGCCAAGAAGAATGTCAGAGACAGCGCTGGCAGGGCCATGCTGGCATGAAGTCCCCGGGCAGGACTCAGTCTGAGCTGCTCAGGAAAGGTGTCTGTGCAACCTCACACAGGAGAGGCGCTCACACAGAAATGAGGCAGACCCACAGGGAAATCACATGTGGTGCAAGAAGCTTCCTCTTTGGAAAGAGAGCGTCCCACCAGCCTCAGTGTTGATTCTCACACATCTTCCCACAGACAGTGGGTACAGGCTGCATGCAGTCTCCCAGGTGTCTTAGTCTGGCCTTTTCCTTGGCTACCTCAGGTTCCCATAGCCCTGCTCCCACAAGCACCTCCAAAACATTCTCATATCTGTCTCCCTCCTCTCTTCTTCCAGATCCAGTGGAGGATGTTGACAAACATATCCCTGATTAATGTGCCCAAAGCCATCCTGGGCTGCTCCCATCATGCATCACTTTCTCTTTCAAATCATGGAAACATTTATGTTGGAAAATGCTTCTATGGTCACCAAATCTATCCACTAAGCCAGCACAATAAGCCCACCACGAAAACACTTCCCTAAGTACCATATGTATATATATTTTAAATACTTCCAAAAATCCCTCTTCTTATTACCTTGAACTGATCCAGCTGCAACATTCTTGCTGTTGAATCCCACCAGTAGAGTTTCCAGATCAGACAAGCTCCTGAACCTGAAGTGTTCTCTTTTCCTTTCTTCTCAAAACATTTCCTGCTCTGAGCTGCTCTTTATCTAAAAGTGCCTTTTAGGATGGGAAGCACTCAATAAGGACAGTGTGGACGATATGGGGATAAGAGGATCTTCCTGGAGATAGAGAGAGGTATCTTGTTCATGTTACTGTTGAGCTCAGGTAGGGTCTTTGGGTATGGGAGAGAATTCCCTAAGTGCTCTCCATTTGGGGCACGCTCACACTGCCCCAGAATCCTGTCCCTGCAAATGTCACCACCAAGCTCTTCTCCGAGCCTCTTTTCAGCTCACAAACCCTTCAAGCTTCCATGAGTCCTCACTCCCTGTGCTGTTGCAGCTCTCCTGGGCCATTCCTCTTTAAATTCTGTGCTTTACAGAATCTCTCTCTCTGTCTTTGCCTAGATAGACAAGCACAATTGCCTTATGCTGCAACACCATCAGTGTTCTGGGAATGGTCACCCAGGGTGTTTTTCACCACTCAGCTGGAACTCATTAGCCCAGAGTTCCCTGGCAGATCCTTTCCCAGGAACCACCATCCTCAGGACTGAGCTTGGTGTATCTATCTGCATTATCCCAGTAAACCAGCAACACTGAGGGCTTTCTGTAAGCTAGATGTCTCCTAAGGTCTATTTGGGAACATCATTACATCAAGTCCAGCTGTGTCACATGCAGCTCTTATGAGATTAATGGGTGAAGTCTTCTAGAAAGCTTTCAGCAAGAGGAAGAGCAGCACGAAATCATGTCCTTCTTGTTTCCTTGGTGGATCCCTGTCCTTTGGGAACCAGGTTTTTCTTGTTCCTGTGCAGTCAACAAAGGTGCAAGTGCCCAGGAGAATGGCCACAGCCAGCACTCGCTGGGTCATGTCCTGATAAAATCTCAGAGTTAGACACAGACACTCTCACTGACTCTCTCTGGTATGTGAAAGAAACAAAACCAATGGAATTTAACAGCCAAACTTCAAAAATACACATGTGGCACAACAGGCTTCCTACTGCCTCTGATGAGATTATTTCTTTTCCCCTGTCCTGAGGGGAAAAGAAATCTGTGTCTCTCTCCCTCCTTAGAAATTTATCGTTGTTTTGAGATTTGTTCTTTTCTCAGTGTATAGCATCCACTAGAAAAATGCTGAGGAAATACTGAAAGCCAGCACACTCAGCCACACGCATTGAATTCAATATCATTGCAAATGTGGTTGATGGGCTGTTTCCTGAAGGTCCATTCAGTCCTCAACGACCTACCGGGACTCAGACTTTCAGATTGAAGAGGGAAAAACCCAAATCACCTGAAATTTACAATCAGATTTACTTCTGATAGAGAAGAATATTGGGGGCTCAAAACCATCCACAAAACCACCAGGAAAAGGAGAAGTAGCTGTGGCTTTTGAGAATCATGCTTTGTGGAAAGCACAGCTAACACAGCCAGCCTGCTCCCCTATAGTAAAGTCTATTACAGTGTCAGAACTCACAAACAAGAGTAGTATATTAGGGTCTGATCCACCTCCCTACCTCACACCTGTCCCAAGGGAGTCCAGTGTGGATTGTACCTATAGATGGTGGTGTCAGATGATGGTCAGGGTGAGCTACAGCCAGGTTGGGATGTCAACCCAAAGCAGCTGGGTCAAGCTCAGGCCTGAGGAGGGTAACCCAGTCAGATCCATCCCTAGAAAAGTGAGGACTAAGTCTGTTCTCTGCACAGCACAAGCACATGGCTCTGTGTGACCTGGGTCCCCACATGGAGCTGGTCTCTCTCCAAGATGCAGAGTCTGTCTCAGACAGGGCTGCAGTCTGTGCTGCCAGAACCTAGAGCATATTCTGGCAGGAAGAACTGGAAAATGCCTACAGGATCCAGCTAGAACCCAGTCTTGAACCCTGCTGTGGGCTCTTCCTCACCCCTCCAGTGACCTTCCCAACCCCACCAGGCCCAGACCTCCTTCTACACAGGGATTTTGCAGTGCTATCAATGAGACTGGCCCATGCTCCATGCCACTCTGAATTTAGGAACCCTCCATCCCCTTTCCCAAAATGAGGACAGAACATGACATTAGGACATCTTAAACCCCTACAGCTCATCCACAGTGCTGGGGGTAGAACCCCAGACCTATGGGCAGAAGGAGGGTAAGGGGAGCCCCAGCAGTTCTGGGGTGCAGAGGGATCAGCCCTGATCATGACAGGTGGCAGCCTGGTCATGATCAATTATCATGGTCTGCCTTGGACCCAGTAAAATATCTGGGAGATCTGCAGGGAGGTTTGCTAGCCCAAGAGAGGGGTGGCACTGGGGCACTTTTGCTATCACCCAGTTGGTGATAGTGGCTGGGGCTCTTGTGCAACTGGTCACCCAAGGCTACCAAGGCTAGCACAAGGCTACCATCTCTGCTCCTGTGGTGGCTTGAGGAGCTGCCAGGTCTGATCCAATATAGGTGTGCTGAGAGCAGAGCTGTGTCAGGGGACAGCCCAGCCTGTTGCAGCATGTCCCAGAAGGGCATTCCTGAGTGTTGGCAGAGCAGGGATAGGCCCTGAGGGCTGGATAATCCCTTTGCTATGGCTGCTACATCGCCTCTTCCCAGGGGAGGGAGCAGGACCTGCTGACTGCTCTCCACAGGAAGAATCTCCCCACCTTTCAGAGTTCACTTGCACATGTCTTCTCCCCAGAAGCACACACCCAAGCTAGGCAAGACTCTGTCCTGGCACTGCCATCATCATGCAGGTCCCTCTGGAAATCTGCCAGCCCACTGCTCCCTGCCCAGGCGATCCAGGTCCTCCTGGCCTGGTGCTGCAGCCCACACCAGCCCTAAATACACCTCAAATCCCCTTCATGCTCAGACTGCCAATGTCTCCCATTTCGCTGCACATTTGCTGACTGCCCAGAAAGGTATTTTTAGCATATAAAATTGGACATAAGCAGTTCACAGCTGGGAGCAGGGTGGAGTAAGGCTTGGGGGATGGTGGGGGTGGAATGTTGCACTTTGATTTGAGGAAGATGGGCTCAGAAATGGGGTTTCCAGCTCTGGCATCCAAGTGGTTCCACATGTGGCCCAGCCATTCCGGTTTCCATCCCCAGAACCATCTTCAGCACATCCCACCCTGGTTCTCAGACAGGGAACGTGGCTAAGCCCAGGAGGTGAGCATTTTCAGATTTGGGGCAGTATCTCTGGTTAGACTAGCTTCCCCATGAACCCTGCTGCCTAAAGACTCTCTGCACCAAGATGAGAGCTCCTGCTCTGCTCTTTCTGCCCTTGTGCTTTATACCCCCTTCCCACCATCAGCTCTCCATCACAGGTGGCATATTGTGCCAGTGGTCTCTCCAGCTGCCCAAGCAGCTCTCTATCTCCTTGATAAACCTTTCACTCTGCACCTCCTTCACTGCTCAAGACTCCCTGCATTGCTCCCATTTGAATGTTAAACACCACCCCAAGTGCTGACCCCAGTGATCACCAAACACATGATGGAGTGTTTGGTGGAGCCTGGAGTCTCTCCTTCTATCTCATTAAACAAAGGGCTTGGACTTGGCCTTTACAGTTCTTAGCCTGTACAGTCTTCAAAGAAAAGCAGATCCTGAGAAACCACATACACCAACCAGGTATCTGGGAAGAGAGAAGTGCTCAAAATATACTAACCTCAAAAGGAACCATATGAAAAGGGAAGAAAAAGTTGGACAGTGGTTTCTCCAGTGAAATGAAGCTACTGGCCTGGCGGAGGGGATAAGGAGGCCCAGCTGATGGTGCTATCTGGTATTCTTCAGACCCCGTCAGGCTGCCTGGTGCTGCACCAGTGGTGCACTAGAGGAGGCATCACTGCTGTCAGTGGGACACGGAGCTGGCACAGCTCCTACCTGACCTATCCCAGGATGCCTGTCCATGTCCTGACTTTGCAGATGCCATCAGTAGAATGCTATGCCTCCCCAAATCAGCTTCCTTCACACATGGGATACTGGAAAGCCAAGGTTTTGGCCAGGCCCCTGCTCACCCCTTTCCTCAGTGTGTGGCCCTGCAGAAGCCCCTGGGAGCCTGGTGTCTTCCACAGCACTCAGCCCTGGTGCAAAGCTTGTCATGGAATGATCCTCCACAGAGTCTGGGCAGGTGGGGAGAAGATGAGAGAAGAGGGCACAGTGTCCTGGTAAGTCAGTGTGAGTGGTGTGGATGGCACAGTGCCCAGAGCTTCGACAGCAGCTGCCCTTTGTTGTATAAATAAGTGCATAAAACCACGTGTGTTCCAGCCCAAGATCAGTCCAAGGTCAAGATATTGAGCAGACATACAACAGCATCACAGCAGACCTGGGAGAAAAGGAAAGGTCCTGTCTCATGCCACAACTTCCTGTGGGGAGCCCTATGCCCCTTCAGCCAGTAGAAACATGCATAATGCTTCTTATGATCCCTTTCTGTGAGAGTCCAGTCTAGAGGGCATCCACAGAGATGCTCCTGAATGACCCATAAGGAAGGGCCTGCCATGCATCGTGGTGTGACTTACTCATCTCAGGCACTGGGCTGGTGGTGACACACTTGGCTCACCCACAGCCTGCAGCACCGGGTGTCTCTTGTAATTACCCCCAGAGACCAGTCAGTCCAGGGCTGGTGCAATCAGCCACTGCAGAACAAGGGCTCTCCAGGGTGGGGTGACCAGCCACCCATGACACAGGTGGACAGAAATGAGGTCACAGTAATCAAAGGTATTAATGGAACCAAGCTCCAGCATGCAAGACACAGTAGGATCAAAGCCCTGCACCATTTGTCTCAGCTCTGCCTTGTGCTGGAGCCAGCACATATCCCACCTGCTGCCATTTGTCCTGGCTCAAGTATCCTCGGCTTATCCTGCTGCTGACCTGGGACCATCAGTCTCACATTTACACTAAGAGGGTCAAGCAGGACCCACCCTCTTTCCCCATTTTTGACCCACTGTGGAGTACAGGGCTGCTGTCTGTGGATAGCCCTGTGTTCTTGCTGCCATGCTGTTGAGATGTCCCCACTCAGAACAACACACACCCTCTTCCCTTGCCCTTGTCTTCATGGAAAATCTCAGTACACCTTGTCCATGCCAGATCCATCTGTTTTTGCTGGAGTGCAGGTTTTTCATCCCAGGCCTCATGGTGCATGCTAATACACTTCTTCAGCAGCCAGGGTGCCTGGACAAGGAAGAAGACAGGACAAAAGGAAGGTTGGCAGGGCTGCTCACGGAGCTCACTAAACATAATGAGATTTTCAACAGCTGGGGGAAGCAATAAAGAGCTGTTATTGAATTGGCTGCAAGTGGCAACTTCCACAACAAACACAGCGCAGCTGCCTTCCCTCCCCACACTGGGAGGCCATGCTCCAGCCTGTGCTGCCTCAGCCTGCCTTGCCTGGAAAGGGCACAAGGACACAGGGGAAGGGCTAGAAAGTGTCTGGAGCCACAGGGAGCTCCCAGTTTTCCAGTGCACAGGTAACTGCTCCTTCACTTTCTAGCTCCTCCAACAGCTGGACACCAGCATCAATGCCCACACGTGGCTGTGGCACTGGTGACCTCCAGATGAAGAGCTCCCATGTGCATCTAAAGTACAGCATGGTCACACCGCTCCCTTGTGCCCTGGCACAGAGAGAGGAAGCCAAAGGGGAAGGCAACAGACACAGGACAGGAGTGTAGATAAATTCTCTACCTGGAGCTGGCTGTGTCCATGTTTTCTCTTGTGAATTATCTGAGCAATGACCTGCCTTTAACCTGCCCTATTTAGCCCAATCTGTGTCAGGAAACAAAAACTGCATTGTGTGGTGATTACAGGACCATGGGCAGGCCAAGGAGTTACTCAGGTGTAGCCTGAGTGACCACTGGCTCAAGGGTGGGGAGCTCCTTGCAGCACCCACCTCTTGCTCAGGCATCTGGGAGAATAAGCAGGGCTCCACCATCTCTACCTGGTGTCATGAGAGCAAAAGGGACTGGGAGCATCTCTCATGGGGCTGGGGTGGGATGAATCCTTCCCAAACAGAAGCTCAGTGCTCAAAGTGGAATGGTTCTCCAGCACTGCTTTCCCTGGGAAGGTTTTCTTTTTGTCAGTTCTGAGATGGGTAAGGAAGCTAGGGGAAGCAGGAGGATGGTGGTTTGTTAGTGTAAGGATCTCTGGGGTGAATTGGCCATGTGGGTGTGCTCTGTAGGGTCTCTGGCAGGCACTGTGCTGAGCTATGACTTTCATAGCTCACCAGACTTTCCCTACACATTGCTGTGCTGCTTCTGAGTTCCCCCCTGCAGCAACATCAAGCCATACAGATCAAAGGGCAGTGATGAACCATGGATGAAGGCTCTGGCTGCCCTGATGTCAGAGTTTAACTGCAACCAGCAACTCAATACCACACAGATTCTCCCTCTGTCATGGTGGGGAGGAAATTCAGGGGGAAAAAATAAAATTTGTGGGTAGAGATAAAAGCGGTTTAATAATTTAAACAACATTGTTGTTGTTATTATCAATAATAAAAATAGAAAAATATAATTGTATTTTAAAGGAGAAGGATAAAACCAGAGTGAGTTAAATGATGCACAACACACTTGCTCACCACCCACTTACTGGTACTCAGCTGTTATCAGCAGCTCCTGGGTATGGTGTTCTATGGCATGGAATAGTCCTTTGGCTACTTCGGGTCAGCTCTCCTGGCCATGCTCCATCCTGGTTTCTTGTGCACCTGCTCACTGGCAGAGCATGGGAAGCTGAACAGTGCTTGAGTTGTGGTAAGCAGTGCTGAGCAACAACTGAAACATCAGTGAGTTATCAACATTATTCTCATGCTGAACCCAAATTACAGCATTGAACCAGCTACTAGGGAGAAAATGAACTCTATCCCAAATGAAACCAGGACACTTGCTCTCCTGCAACTGGTGCTGTGGGCCACAGGCACCACCTAGTCTGAGGCCAGTCCACTCTAGTATGGCCCCTCTTGTCCCAGCACTGCAGCAAGACCAGGTTCTTGGCATCTGTGCTCCTAGCTCACATCTGGCAGAACCACAAGCCCTACAGGTGTGCTGCAAATTTCCTAGGGAGTGTTACTAATTGCTTGGCAAGATGCAGGAGATGGAGAAGGGCTGACACAGCCTTCTGGGATGAGCGTGGAGCTGCTGAGAGCCACATTTCCCAGGTCCAGGTCTAGAGGACAAGGAAAAGCCCTGTTATTTGCTGGGCAGTGTTGAAGGATGGGAACATGGCCAAGTATTGTGAGATAAGGTGTCCCGGCTGGTTCAGGAGCAGGGTGGGTAATGTTGGAGATGGCAGCATTGTCTCTACCTGGCATGAATTGACCAGCTCCTGGTGATCTGTGAAGGTCCTTAATGACTGCAAGAATGTGGAGCAAGTCAAGAAAAGGGCTTTGGAGCTGATAAGGCGACTAGACCATCTCCCCTATGAAGACAGGCTGAAAAAGCTGAGGATGTTCAATGTCCAAGAGAAGGTTGTGTGGACACCTCATAGCAATTTTCCAGTATCTTAAAGGGGACCTACAGGGAAAGTAGAGAGGGACTTCATCAAGAACTGAAGGGATGGGACAAGGGGGAGTGGCTTCAAACTCAAAAAGAGTAAGTTTAGATTAGATATATAGGGAAAAAATTTTCCCTGTGAGGGTGGTGAGGCACTGGAACAGGTTGCCCAGAGTTGTGGATGTTCCAGCCCTGGCAGTGATCAAGGCCAGACTGGATGGGGCTTTGAGTAACCTGGTTTAGTGCAAGGTGCTCCTGCCCATGGCAGAGGGATTGGAACAAGATGATCTTTAAGGTCTTTTCAAACATACTGTGATTCTGTGCAGTTGTGCTCACGTGGCTGCATGTCACGTCACCCTGGGTGACACGTGGTGCAGGCACAGCCAGAGCTGCCTGTCCCTCCTTTTCAGAGGTGATGGCTGGCTTTCTTTTATCAGTGTTCTTAATGTTTTCAATTTCACTGCCCCCATGGGGCTTCCAGCAGGCACACACACTGCTGGGTTCAGGCATCGGTGCACTCAGGGCACAGGCACTTGAGGAGAAGCAGAGCAGGCAGCTGAGATCACTGTCCAGCAAAAAGAGACAGGGATGGATGTGGATTCTGTCTCCATGGATGTCACAGCACTGGCACCCAGGTATGAGAAGCATCGACAAGAGATAACAGGAGGCAATGAACAAATGCTGCCAGGTGCTGTGCTGACTATGCTGGAAGAATATTAATGACACAACAAATATTTGCAGCCCTCATGCTGCACACAGGCACTCAGTGGCTCTGCAGCTGGAATGACAGGGAGGCAATGGGGGCACAGCAATGTGCCTGCACAGCAGGGACCTTGCCAGTCCCTGCTGGAAGCTGGATGAGGGCTGCTGCAGCCTGCAGCCATGGTGCTGGGTGTGGAACATGCATGGCACACAACGCACTGGGAAATGTAGTCTGGCTGCATCACCTGGACTGGGTGCTGCTGGACATCACCAGGAGGGGGCTGAGACCTTCTCTCATGCACCCTGGACTCCTCAAACTGAGCAGGCCTCCTGTCACCATGTAATGGTCCCTGCTGGGCCCTCATCTCCTATTTCCTACAGAGCTGAAGCATAAGATGTTTTTCAGGGAACAGCTGTCTCACAAACAGGGAGCTGGGGAACACACAGGACATGGGGGTGAGGTGTGGAGATCTGCAGGGTGATATGTGGTAGTGTGTGAAAAGAGCAGAGATCTTCTGGCATTGAAAGCAAGAGGATACTTGGGACCAAGAGGCTGCACCCACATTGTGGAGACAAGCACCAAAGGGAGTAATTTGAGTCAGCAGTGCTCTTTGTCCTGCTCACCCCTGTGTCCACACAGCCCCCCCAGGCTGGAAAACCCTCATGCACTTTTGCCTTGTGCCTGCTCTGGCAGCACACCCCTGGCAGCAGCAGCAGCTGTTGATTTTCCAGAGCATTTGCAGAGAAAGAGTCTCAGGTATGGATGGGCTCATGCACATGGGTGTAGAGGAGGGGACTGTTCATGTTCAGGCTCTGAGGCTCTGAGCAGGGCAAGGCTTTGGTCAGGGTGGATTATCGTTGGCTCATCCCAATCAGACCTGTCCTGCAAGGACCCCAGTGCCACAGATGCTGTTGTGGAATAGAGATGGGAGTGCAGCAAGAACCAGGTTTTTTACGTGGAGAGTCCCTGAATCCCTCACTGCTCTGCACAGAGCCTGGCCACCCTACACCTGTGTGCCCTCATCCTTACAGGACAACCCTGCATTTCTACAGTTCCAGCCTGCCTAGGCTCTTTGAAAGCTCCCACCCGAGCTCTGCCTGGGTGATGCACCATTCCCAGTAGGCAGGGTGAAGATGTTTACTAATCCCTGAGCCTTTTTCCGTATGGGAGAGAAAGGGTGTAGAGCGCAGAAAGAGAAGGGCAAAGAGGACAAAGCCCCCCTCCTCTCTCCCCTGCAGATCCACGTGAGCAGAGTACAGCCAGGGAGACCTCCTTCCTGCTTTTCCTCACCAGGGATTGAGGAGCTTAATTCAGGGTTTGCTGCAGGCTCAGCCCAGCCTGACTTTGCACCCAGCTGCTCAGTGTACTTGCCCGCACCATGGGAGGGATTTGGGGCACTGGAGACTTTTAGCCGTGTCTCAGCTCAGCCCTGCTGTGCCAGACAGGAGCAGAGTGAGATGGAAATAGCGCAGTAGAGTTACTAGTGCTGATGAGAGAAGGGACTGCAAATCCTGCAGCAGCAATTTCCACAGCCAGAGTCATCTCTAGGGCTTTAATTTATCCATTACAACTTCATTTGATGTAAACTCAGTCACTTGTGAGCAGCAGGAGCTCTGATCAGGCTGTGGTCCTGAGTTTCTGTCTTCAAGATGCCTCACCAGGCCTCCCCACCGCTGTTGTGGTGCCTTGACCATCAAGAATCTGCTGCACTGAAGTGGAAGGGAGAGGCTCTCCTTGTTGCCCCCGCTGAGCTGGCTGTCCTCTGAGCAGTGTCCAACACTGAGGAGGCGGTCATTGGGCTGTGGGTGCAACAGCATGCTCACATTTCAGCTGAGCCCAGGTAGGTACCCACTGCCACCCATCTGAGCAGCTGCAGCTGGACACCAGGGTGGAGGGCACAGACCACAACATCCTGTCCCCACAGGCAGATCCTATTCTCTCCTCTCATCGATTGAGTTGCTCCTGAAATTTTTTAGGCTGTTATCAGCAGGTCAGACTGGTGAGGCTGAGGAATCGTAGCCTGTTACACTCTACCCCATGGCTGCAAAAGCCTCCCTTGGCACATGGCATCCATCTACTGGAGTGGTACTGGTGAGGAAAAGGATGGCTCCGACCCCGTGAGACAGGGGCTGGCAGAGCCCTGTCCCCGGGCTCTGCCTCCCTACATGTAGGAAACTTGCCCTGCACAAACCCACTCCCTCTGCAGGCCTGGAAGAGCAGGAATACCATGAATTCCTAGGGGGAGGGCAGGGCACTGTTACCATTTTAAATAAGTCGAAGGCTCAGTTCCCTGCTGTAGCCCACAGGGTCATTCTCCCTCCTGAGACAAGGAGAAAAACGCAGCTCATGGTCCAAGGTGTTTATGTTGTGCTTGGTGGCACCTTGAGCTGAGCACTGGCGAAGAAATGCCACACCAGGTGATACTTTATGTGGCTGCTTTTCCCAGCAGGAAAAGCAGCTGGAGTGGTGCAGGGCATGTGCAGCCAGTCCTACCACACAGAGAAACAGCTCGAGTAAAGCTGCTTGAAGGGAGCTGCAGAGCCAGGATTGTGACAGCACCCAGAGAGGTGGCTGGGGCAGGGCTGGGCCAGCACAGGCAGGTGGATGCCAAGGAGAGCGTCAGCGAAATGTGTGGGACTGAGCAAGGGCAGATACAGCTGCAGAAAGTCCCTGGGCAGGAAGGACAGGACAGATCAGCCTCAAAGCAGGCAAAAGGCCTGAGGTGGGGGAGCAGGAAGCAGAAGGAAACCAGCGAGAAGTGGAAGAGCTCAGGAAAACAAGAAAGGCAAAGGGGTGCAACAGGCACCGGCCATACTGTCACTGAGAGGCTGCACTTCCCGGCTCTTCTGGAGGACAGATCCCACTGTCTCTCGGGCACCACGCAGGCTGGGTGCACGGGGAGAATCAGAGCCCCTGTGCAGAGATCCAAGCCTATACCAGTGGGGCTCAAACTGCCAACAGCTACTTACATGAGGGAACGGGTCCCACGACACTGTATAGAGTGGGGCTGGATATATGGGGAGATCAAATCAGATCGCCACGCCTTTTGTCCATTCATCAGGGACTGGGTGCTACGAAGACAAAGAGAGTCCCGTAGCTAAACGGGGAATCCCAGCAGGGCCCAGGGCAGGAAGGAAGCCCCGCACCTACAGTGTGAATCCAGGTGGGACGCAGGGGAGGAAGACTCCCACGCCTGTAGGGCGCATCCAGGGGTTGTGGATAGTCAAAGCCCAGTGTCCATGGGGTGTGCCCAAGCCGTGCCCCGGGATCTCAGGGCCTCACAGCACACCCTGGCGCGTAGGGAGACGCCCTCTCGGCACCCACCGGAGGCCGGTGCCGCTGGGTGTGGGCATCGGGGCGTGCGGGACCCCGCGCTGCCCGCCGGAGCGGAGCGGGGCGGGGCAGGGCGGTGGAGGGGGGGGTCTCCCGCCGGGCTCGGCGGCGACGGCGGCGGGTCCCAAGGAGTTAAGGGCTGTCCCCGCCCCGGCCCCGCCCCGCCGGTGCCAGCGCTCGGGGCNCGGCGGGACCGACATGGAGTGGGAGAAGCTGCCGCGGCGGCCCGGGGAAGGCGAGGGGGAGGCGGCGGGGCCGTGGCCGGGCTGCGGGCGGCTGCGGCCCTCCTCGTACCGGGCGCTGCGCAGCGCCGTCTCCACCCTGGCGCGCGTCGACGACNGCTTCTTCTCCGAGGTCTTCAAGGTGTGCGGGGCGGGAGGGGGGATGGCGGTCCGCGGGGCATCCCGCCGGGATCGGGCGTCCCCCGGGACCGCGGCAACAACGCAGCCCCGGCCGCGCCCTCGGCTGGGGACTGTGATCCCCCCCTCCAGCCCCGGCAGCCGGGCGAGGCTGGCGGGTGTTCGAGGCGGTGCCGTGCGGAGGGGACGCGGGGACGCCGCCGCTCGCCCCGTCCCGGCCGGGGCGTTGTGCCTCCATCCCCCCGAGCAGGGGGAGGGGAGCGCCGGCTCTGTTTACAGCCGGGGAGGCTGAGCGCTCCGAGCGCTGCGCCGTGGGTTGCGCGGGGGGTCGGGTGGCGGCCAGCCGAGCCCCGGGCACCCCTGTCAAAAGGCTGGACAACCGAGCCCGCCCAGGGTGTGCCTGTGGCAGGGAATCCGGGTAGCGTTCCTAGCCGCTCCAAGGTGATGTCCGGCGTTGTCGGGCCTGCTGAGCAGGTGATGGGCAGGATTCCCCACGAGAGCCCCACGAAGGTGTTTGGTCGTGGGGCAGGGGTGTGATGCCGTAGAACAGCACGGGGCTCACTCCTGGCTAAGCCCCCGGAGCTGCCTTTGTCCTCCATCCCCTCTGGGACTGTCAGGGTGGGGATGCATGTGTGTGGCCCGTGCCCTGGACAGGGGTGTGTTGCTGCTGGTGGGAAGCTTAGGGTCTCCAATAGTGAGGCAGAGGTGCATGATGAAAATATCCTGCCAGCCTAATGCACTGCTGCTGGGGATGAAGGGCTGTGCCTCGATGTCACCACCACCTCTCCCGGCAGAGGGGAGGTATGTGCATGTGTTGTTTTGAGCCTTGGCATCATTTAAAGTGCCATAAGCCACTGGGCTAGGACTGCCCTTAAGTGGTGATCTAGTGGCTTCGCACAGCTTAGGGCTGGGCACAAACCCCACTGCCTGCCACCACAGTCACTGGGGTCACCGTGGCACAGCAGCACAACTGGGCATTCACATCCTGGCAGTACCAATAGGGTCCCTCTCCAGCCCTGACACCATTCCCCACTAAGCAGGGAGACCCCAAGACCTGTCTCCTCTTCAGCCACAAAAGAGGTGTCCTGTGAAGAGCCATGGAAAGTGTACAGAGAGATCCCTCTCCTCCATGCTCCCTCCTGGAGCTCCCAGTGGAGCCATGACCTCCCTGCTGGCTGGATTCCTGCTATTGATCTCTGGCTTGGAGTGCACAGCAGCACCTTGGAGCAGAGGGAGGCATTTAATAATGTCAGGCATGGATATGGCTCTTTAATAATGGATGCTCCCGTGTCTCAGTGAGGCCACGGTCTTTTCTTGCCTCACTGTTTGCTTTCCCAGTCTCTGCAGGAAAACAAAATGCTTCTTCTCCCATACATTGTTTAGGTTCTTATGGGGCCACTGGCATGTAGGATTTGGGAGATTGGCAAAGGTTAAGGGGTGGGAAGGGGACCAGGATCAGTAGTCGACATGTGTGCATGGTGGCAAGGAAGCAGGGACGGGAGGGGGCCAGATGGGGCTTTGTGCTCGTGCAGTGGGTTGAGTCCAAGAGCTCAGCAGGATGTTGGGGTAAGCCTGGGATCTGAGCTGGGGTTTGGCACCAGAGCTTGCAAGGAGGACAGAGCTTGGCAGTCCAGGACCCATTTTCCTCCCACCTCCCTTGTTCCTTCTGTAGCTTTCCAAGGCTGTGGGCACTTGAATCTGCCTTCTCTGTGTGGCTGCTGAGTCCTACGTCATTTCAGCCTTGGTGGGCGAGGGGGACAGGGAGGAGACGTGGACATCTCTGCCCCTGCACAGGTAGCTCAGTCCTGGTGTGCAGCTGAGCCAGGGCCAGGCAGGGTGCTGACAAGCATCTGACTGTCTTCTCAGCACTAAAGCCAGAGGGCTCAGTGTGTCTAAGTCCTGGTGTCCCAGGCTAGCCCCTCCAGTCAAGCACCTCTCTCAGAAAGGCTGTCCAGAGCAAACCAGCTGTCCAGGAGACACCAGTGACAAGAAGCTGCTCTTTTTCATGGCGCTTGTTCATAGCTGATCCCCCATTGTGCTGCAGAGCAGGGTTGTTTTCCCTCTGGAGCAGCTGGTTCTCATTGCCTTTCCCTGTGCAATTTTAGAGGCACTAGCCCCCCCATTTTCTCAGATACACAGACATTGCAGGAAGCCACCTCTCTGTTTCCAATTGACTGAGCAAATTGAGCTCTGTCTGGTATTGCCAGGCATTTTCTCCAGCCCTTAAGCCACTGTTGCATCTCTTCCCCAAATCCCTCTCTTACTTTCCCATGTGCTGTCTGCACCAGACATGGGGTCTGTGGGCTCCATTCTTGGGGCTGTATCCAAAGGCCTCCACTCATCTGACTCTCAGCCTCATGCCCTGATGTTGCACATCCTCTTGGAAATGCCATTTCCTAGGGTGCAGCTCTATGATGTACCCTGCCCAGCACCCCATTTCCATGGCATTTTGTATGTGTGTGTGTCCGTGGGGATTAGCAGCTCCCAGCATGGGCAGAGCTCAGGAGAGGGTTTTAGCATCACTCACTTGACTGTCTCTGCTCGCTTCCCCACCAACCTTTGGGATTTTCTGTTTACTTCCAATTTTCCAGTGCAACTAATGGAGCAAGTCCCTCCCTCTTATCTGCTGCCCTTCATCAGGGACTTTGCCTTGTTTTACAGGGCAGAATGAAGCAGTATGACACTGATGGGGAAACTAAGGCAAGCAGGGAGGAAGTGAATTAGCCAAGGTCAGCCAGCCATGGCAAGGCTGGGAGCAGCCGTGGCCCTGCAGTTGCCGCTTGGGAGTCCTGGGCACAGGAAACGTGTTGTGCTGACCAGCTGGAGACCTGCCAGCCCCTCTCCCACTCTATCACAGGGCATGCTCCAGGCTTGTCAGTCAGGGCAGGCAGGGATCTGCCATCACGGTGCAACACTGGTACTGCCCTGGCTCCTGGTGTGCCCACAGTGCTGCTCCAGGGAGAAAAGGAGGTGGGGTTTGCTGATGCTCAAACACTCTCCAGGAGCAGGTGCTTTGTCTCTTCCTCAGAGAAAGTCTGTCTTGACTGATTCTGCCTTTTCCATTTGATGAGCATGTTTTGTAGTCCCACCCAGTCGTGTTATTTGGATTCCTGTGAGCTCAGATGCAGCTGTTGTGGGTGGCTGTGGGGTTTCCAGTGGCATTGCTAGCTCCCTTGTCCCCCTTCCGTCTTCCCCACAGAGCTCTCTGGGGTGACGGGTGCAGGACAGTGTCCCTGTGTGACTGTGCCTTGCCTGTGTGGGGCAGGGGTCAAGGGAATATGCAGAGAATGGGGCTGTGTGCCAGGCCGTGCCCAGTGCAGGGTGCAGGGGGGCTGGCTGCTGAGACCTCTGGGTGGGGAGATGTCAGGGAGCTTTGCCCCATGTCTAGACAGGAGTGCCGGCTGTGGGGAGGGAGCAGGCTGTCTGCTTGCTCTGATTAGCATGCTCTTTAAATAAGACTCTAATTTCCGCTGTTAAAAGAGCTCAGATCCCTTGTGCCCAGGCTGGGGCTGCCGCCAGCCCATCCCATCCCCCAGCCCTGTGTGCCGGCGGCAGATGGGATGGGGACATGCCACGGCACCCTGGCTCAGCCGTGGTACCCCCATGAAGGGCCCAATGGACCAGCCATGTGTGATGCCAGGGAGCATCGGTGAAGGGGTGAGGGCTTGCCTGTTACCTGGGTGGGGGACAAGTGGCTTGCCCTCCCTTTGCAGCCCCACACGGCTGCCCAGTTGAGCTCAGCTCCGGGGAATGTGCTGGGATTCCTGGGCACCATGCCAGAGTGCATGAGAGAGGCGAGAGGGGACACCTTCCTGCCCGAGGAGGTTGTGCTGCCTGCTGCCTTCCCTGGATGTCAGTGAGAGAGGAAATCCCCTTAGTGGGGGGCTTTAATCCCCCTGCAGTCATGGCTGGCGCCCTTTGCTGCTGTGTCTGTGTCAGAGGGCAGCCAGGGTGCTGGGCTAGAGCTAGCACCTGGACAGACTGGGTAAACTGGCCAGTGCCCGTGGAAGCTATGGAAAGGGAGCATAACTCCTTCCCTGCTGTCCCAGGTACGGGCTGGCCTTGAGCCAGAGAACTTGCAGGGGAGATGGCAGGACAAGGCCTTGAAAGTGAGCTGAGTATATTGGAAAGTCTCAAGGACGTCATGCCCCATGGGGGTGGAGTCACAGAGAAAGACATCGAGACAAGGCTGTACTGGCCAGGAGCTTCTGGGCTCCCTGGGATAATTCCTCGAGAAGCAGCTTTCACCAGACCTTCCCTCCCCCAGGCTGCCTCTCCTCCAATCTTAAGGTGTCCAACACCATGTGACTGCACTCAGACCTCATTCAGCCTGTTCCAATGGCAGGTGACTTTTTAATGAGGAATTAAGCCACGGGCACCTCCCAACCATGGCTGAACTGGTGCCCACCAGATGCTGCTCCCTGATGCAGGGCTGCTGCTGCTGGCAGGGAGCTGGCCAGCCCTAGGGCACATGGCCACCGAGTGCCAGCATTGTGCGTGCTGCACGGCATTCCTGGCGTGGGCGCGTGGCGCCAGAGCCTTGCCGCCTCCAGCCATCCCAGCGGGGACGAACCTGCCCGTGCCGCTGAGCCGGGTCCTGCTGTCTGGCAGCTGCTGGTGCCAGCCAAACTGACCCAGCCAGTCCTGCCAGCCCCACACGGCGTGGGAAGGGAAGGAAGCACTGCCACCTGTAGAGCTGGGTCAGGGGTGATGGGTTTTGCTGGGCAGTGCGTAGTGCTAGAGGCTTGGCAAGGCTGTGGATCCTGCTGGCCTGGTCCAGGCTCTGCCTTCCTCAACCCCCTGCTCTGTGGGGAGCTGGAGAGGCCAAGGGAGTCTGTGCTGCTTCAGTCACACAGGCCCCCTCCTTAAAGCCTGCACGGAAGCCTAGCTGAGAGCCCAGTTTCTGTTTCTGGTGCCTCAGCTGGCCCACTGACAAGGATGGGGGGGAGGGAAGACAGCAGTGGTTGAGATGGGGTGGGGTTGCCCCTTGCCCTTGGTCCAGGTGTGACCAAGGAGTGCTAGGGCGTCAGGATGGTGTTGGCAACAGTTCCAGGTGCTGCTGGGCAGTGGTGTAGTGAGCAGGGTAGTGAGCACAGGTAGGACTTGGAGCACTATTAGTTGGAGCACTCTGGGTGCTCCCCACAGCAGACACTGCACTGTCATCCTGGGACGGGCTCCCCCTGAGCCCAGGAGCTGAGTCCAGTGTTCAGCAAGGAGGAGGCATGGAGAAATCCACCCTACCTTCTCCCTGCAGCATGGTGGGGTGGCAGGATAGGGGCCTGTGGTGGCAGGTGTCTGAGGTATCCCCTTGCCACTTCTCCAGAATCCATTCTGAGCTCTGCTGTCACGTGGCCCCTGTCGGTGGGTCAGGAGTGCCATCTGGCTGTCTAGGGCTGGCTGGAGGTGACGCAGGTGTAACTGGAGCAGGGTGCCCACAGGCAGGTGTCTGCTGAATTATTCAAAGCCTCTCCATGAGCTCAATGAGCTGATGGTGGCACGGCACAGTTACTCCCTCTCACTTCCACTCTGACTGGGACTGGTTTGGCATCAGTGCACACAGACATGTAGAACGATCTTCACAGAGCACTCATTTCCCCCAGGCCCTTTTGAAGAGATGTGCTGCTGCCCCATCCCCTGGGTATTTTCTGCTGGATAGATCCCCATCATGGCATGCACCCCAGGAGCAATGCCAGCCATGGGGTGAGAGGAAAGCCCTGGAGGGCTGAGCATGCCAGCCTCCCTCTGCTGTGGTGGGGACAAGGGCCAAGCTGTGAGCAGGATGGGGGTGCTGGGGATCCTATCTCCAGCCAACCCCCTGTGCTTTGCCTGGGAAGGCAATCCCTGAGGTATGGGGTGTTGTGGGGGTGTTGTGGGGCTGGCCAGGGGCTGGCACTGGCTCAGCAGCCTCAACCAGCATTGACTAAAAAGGAGAAGAGCAGGGAGCTGACGGCAGCGCTGAGGAATGCCTGTGCCTCCATGCACAGCTTTGTGTGTGCTGNGCACCTGCTCAGGAGGAGACCCTCAGCACTGTTTTGGCCCCCCCATAATAGTGCTAGGTTAGGGCATCCCATGTTCTTCCCTTGCCCTGCACATGCCAGGGAGCTGCAGATGGACGGGGTGTCCGTGCTTGGCCATGCTCCAGCTGCTGTTCTTGGCAGGGGACCAGGCCCCTAGATCGCATGACAGTGTCGGGCTGGGGCTGGCTAAATATACAGCTCATCCAAGCTCCATGGCCTGCCAGACTAGGGTCAGGCACTACAGCAGTTGGCCACACCTAGAGCTGGTTCTGAGGGGCAGTATGCCCCCTCTTCTCTCCACCCCATGCTGGTAGGGTGGTGCTGACCCAAAAACAGTCCTCCCTTACACTCCCCAATCCTGTACCTGTCTGTTCCTGTGGTAGAGCTGGCCTCACAGCTTACGGTGGCTGTTGTCTCTTGGGAGTTCAGGGCAGTGTACCATGGTGAAGGGAGCATAAGAAGCAGGGTGCCCCAGGAAGGACGGGGCTGTGTATCATCACTACTGTGATTGGAGATGTGGGGAAAGTGCCCCACAGCCCTAGTGGTCCCTGAGGTGCCAAGGGATGCTGAGCTCCCCTCTCTGGGGCTGGGGTGGGAGCTGGATGAAGGCTAGTGTCCATGGGGTCTGCAGAGGTATGTGGGGCTGAACCTTCCCCGCATCCCCCTCCAGGTGCGGCACCGCCAGTCGGGGCAGATCATGGTGCTGAAGATGAACAAGCTGACCAGCAACCGGGGCAACATGCTGCGGGAGGTGCAGCTGATGAACCGCCTCTCGCACCCCAACATCCTCAGGTAGGACCTGCTTCCCTACTGCCGGCTCCACTGCCCCCCTTTTCCCTAGCTTGGGGGTTTGGAGCTACTGCTGACACTGGATAAGCTCTTGGGGCTGGTTCCTGCCACAGCCACCCTCAGGTCCCCTCTGTCTCACAGGTTCATGGGGGTGTGTGTGCACCAGGGACAGCTGCATGCGCTGACGGAGGTAAGAGTGTGACAACAGCCATGAGTCTGGGGGTTCCTGCAAGCCTGGGAAGGGACAGTGATACCCAGGGGAGCACATTCTTGGCCTGTGACACATGCAGGCAAGGCCTACTGGGAGGCTGTGGTGTGGGATGGTTGGAATATGCATTAGGATGAGAGATGGGCATCCAGTGTTATGGGGGGGAGGAATACTGTGATGCGATGGTCCGGCTCTTCCCATCAGTACATCAATGGTGGGAACCTGGAGCAGCTGCTGGACAGCCCTGTGCCCCTCTCCTGGTCCGTGCGTGTCAAGCTGGCCCTCGACATTGCCCATGGCCTACGCTACCTGCACTCCAAGGGCATTTTCCACCGCGACCTCACCTCCAAGGTACGGGATGTTCCAAGGCACTGCATTGCCCTCATCTGGTACTTGTGTTGCTGCCTTGCTGCCCCAGGCATGGCAGGTTGGGGAACAGGAGGCTGTGCTGTGCTGGGGCATCCTGAAACCGGTGGCCAGGGAGGCAGGGCTGGTGCAGTTGGTGTGACAGGTCCTCCTGTGCCCACAGAACTGCCTGGTACGCTGCGAGGCCAGTGGCTACACAGCTGTAGTGGGCGACTTCGGCTTGGCGGAAAAGATCCCCACCTACAGGTACATGGGCAGCATTCACCTGTCCATCCCTATCCCTGGAGCCCACTCAGAGCAGAAGCTGGAGAGGGATGGAGGGAATGCAGCTATAAGGGTAGGAATGGGGGTTGGTGAAGTGGTCCCTGGCAGGGGGGACTCCAGGAGCAGTTTGGAAATGGCCAGGAAGGGATAAGGAAGTGGGTGGTATGACTGGGGAGAGATGAGTTGGTGGGGTGCATGGATGAAGGGTTAGCCCAGGAAGGGAGATGGAGATGGTGATCTGGGCTGCTGCAGCAGAAGGATGGGAGGTTGGACATTTGGGAGACTGGGCAGCCTCTGATATTCTACCATTGTCTCCCAGTGAGGGCAGCGAGAAGGAGCCTCTGGCCGTGGTGGGCTCCCCGTACTGGATGGCACCAGAGGTGCTGCGTGGGGAGATCTACAATGAGAAGGTGAGGCTGCCTTGTGTGAGGCTTTACTCAGGCTTATGCTGCCTGTGATTTGCAGAGTTTGCAGTCCTGGGATGCACCTGGAGGGAAGGAATTGGGCATCACTCTGGTGATGAGGTGCTGGAGCCCCAGTGTGGTTCTGCAGGGAAGAGAAGGCCTGAAGGGCTGTGGCCTTGCAGAATGGGGGGGCACGTCACCTCGGGGCTGCAGGACACCCCCATGACTCCCTACTCTCTGCAGGCTGATGTGTTTGCATACGGCATCATTCTGTGCGAGACCATCGCTCGTGTCCCAGCTGACCCTGACTACCTGCCCCGCACTGAGGTGACTCTGGGATGGGAACTGGGGGAGTTGTGGGTGGCAGCACTGGGGCTTGGACCACTTCCTCAAACAAGGGGGGCCATTCTGTGTTGAGTAGAATCCCATGTGCAGGACTGGTCCCACATCTCAGGGCCGGGGTGCTGTGTCCCACTTGCTGCCCAGGGATGGATGATCTCTGCCAGTAATCTCAGAACCCAGAGTGAGCCTGAAAAGGAGAACAGGACAGTTGGGTTCAGGCACAGAGCAGAAGTGATATCTGTGTCCTAGCATCCCCAACCTTAGCCCAATTTGGGGTGACATAAGAATCCTCCCCTGCTGTGTCCCAGCTGGGGTGCTTCCTGGTCCACAGCCCTGTGTGACAGTGCAGGGGGAAGGGGGCTAGGCCATGTCGGGTTCCCTGGGCCTTGTGGTGCCCCAGGAAACCCAGCCTTACTCTTCTTCCTTTCCCCAGGATTTTGGTCTGGATGTCACAACTTTCCGCACCATGGTGGGAATTGACTGTCCGGCAGCCTTCCTCCAGCTGGCTTTTCACTGCTGCAGTGTGAGACTCCCACCTCCACTGAGTGCCCTTCCCTGCCAGGACAGGCGGGCAGGACAGGCTGCCTCACCTGCTCACAAGGAGAGCAGGGAGCTGCCTTTGCTGTGCAGGGCTCCCTGGGGTGCTTGAGGAGGCACAGACCTGACAGGGAATCCTTCCTGTCCACAGATGGAGCCCACCTCCCGCCCCTCATTCCTGGAAATCACGCAGTGCCTGGAGAGCATCCTGCAGCACCAGCTGGGCACTGAGGGTGCCAGGGCCACCCTCTTCAGCATCGGGGAGAGTCTGCCTGCATCTGGAACCACAGGCACACTCAGTGGTATGTGACCACCTCGGGGACAGGCCACAGCAGGGTGTAAAGATGGGGGAGTGTGGCGTTTCCCATCCTGCCCCATCAACTGTAGGGGAAGGAGACAAGGGTGTGTGAGGTCTGCAGGATAGAACGGGTTCCTGTTCCTCCCTTCGGGTGCACCTCTAATTGTTGGGTGCCCAGCACTCTGTAGCACCCCACATGGGCAGCTGCTTGCTGCTGGTGACACTCTTCTGTGCCCGTGCCCAGGAGTGGCCAGGAGGTCAGCCAGCCACACCGAGCAGTCGCCCCTGCGTGAGTTGGGGACACAGCACCTGCAGCCAGACCAGCGCCTGTCCCGCAGCCAGTCTGACATGTTCCCTCCCAAGTCACCTGCCCTGCTGTGGCCGCTGGAGCCTTACAGCGGGGCCAGGTCCAAGGAGACGTCCTCCCGTGTCAACCCCTTCTCCCAGCGTGAGGACCTGAAGGGGGGGAAGATCAAGCTCTTTGATACGCCGAGCAAGTCGGTCATCTCGCTCAGCTTTGACCTGCCGCCCCCTGCCCCGCTGCAGCTCAGCAACCCTGTGACACCTGAGCCTGCCGTGGAGGTCCAGTGTGACTTCTCAGCACCCACCACCAGCCCCCGCAAGTGCCACTCTCTGCCCTCCTCTCCTGAGCTGCCGCACCGGGGGGGCCTGGAGCTAGGTGTGGGATCTTCTCATCCCACTGAAGACCCCCAGCCCCCCTCCCTCCTTCCTCCCTCAGCGTGGGGAGGAGCCTCCACCCCCAGCCCCAGGGCAGAGGAGCAGATGGACTGTGGCCCAGACAGTTCTGAGCCGCCGCAGCCCACCCCGCTCCCCCTCAACAGCAACTTCATCCACACTGCATCCTCGGGCACACGGCCCTGGCAGCCAGATGTGCGAGCCCCCAACGGGCTCCTGGTCAACAACAACCACGTGATGGTCAGCAAACCTCTGGCCTGGGGCAGTGCGCTGGAGCACGGCTTCTCTGAGCTCAGCATCTCCTGTGCAGCAGCGCTGGAGCGGACGGAGCGCTCGGCCATGCTGCCAGGGCACAGCTCTGGTGCCATGCTGGAGCAGGACGAAGTGCTGCCCTGCCCTGGCTGCTGCCTGAGTCCCTTCAGCTTCAGCTTTGCCTCCATCTGCCACCGGCCAGCGCCCAGCCCGCCCCGCTACCAGAACCTCAACTGCGAGGCCAAAAGCCTCATCTGCCATGATCGAGGCCAACACCAGAAAGCCCCGGGGCCAGTGCTGGCTGAGCCCAGCCTGAAGCTGCCGGAGGCACAATCCTAGTGGTGGGGACTCTGGGGAGTGGGGCTGAATCCAGCTGCCCCTTGCACCCCTCTGCAGCCACAGCACTGGGCAGTGCAGGAGCCTGGCACATCCCCCACGGTCTGACATCACTCAGCACGTGGTGGCCACCGAAGGCCACGGTGCCAAGTGCTGTGGCTGCGACGGCGCTGCCTAGGCACTCGGGCACCCACCCCACCAGGATCAGCCTTGGGGATCTGCAGGGAACCCTGGAGGTGGGCTGGGTCTCTGCTGGGGACCAAAGTGCAATAACACCGCTGCCCTAAGCACTGCCCCAAGCGGCAGGGCTGGTCCCCCGCGGGGGCCACAGGGCTCAAGCCCCAGATCCAGGACCCCCTTTCCCCAAGGGCTCACTCCTCTGCAGGCTCTGGCAGAGGGGTATATCATGAGCCTGCTATCTTGGGAGAACTGGGAGTTCCCTGCACCCAGGTGGGTGAGAGGGACTGGGCTGGGGTAGAGGTCAGCGTGTGTATGTATGTTTTTGGGGATCGTGGGGGGCTGGTGGGTGAACCCATGTGTGTCCACAAGCGTGCGGCGCACAGCCAGTCCCTGACATGGGGAGAAGAGGGCAGGGGACCGTAGAGGGGCAATGCCCGTGGGCAGTGCACTGGGAGGATTGCCAGCACTGGGGTTATCCCTGCCTGACTGATGCTGAGGGTTGGGTGCTGAGCCAGCACAGCGCCTTGCATCCCCCTGGCACGTAGGTTTGGGAGCAGGATGCTGGCAGAGGGGCCAGGATGCCATCCTGGCATCATGGGGATGGGGCCAGTGGGCAGCACAGCCAGGCTGCCTGGCCCCCGGCAAGGGTGGGAGCCGGCTTTCCTCCCTCCTGCACAATGCACTGGTGAATGCAGAACTCTTTGTGTTTTTTATTATTATTATTAATAATTGCTAGTAATATATACCCAGCTTATTTAAAGTGTTCATTAAAAACTGAATGTCCCAACAACTCTGACTGCCAGTTCTGTCTCTTCAGTGCACATCAGATGTGGGCCCAGAAGGTTGTATGGTCTTGCCTGGGCATTCTGGGGAGCTCCTCCAGGACTGCAAATCAGCCTGGCTCAGCCCAAGATCTCAGCTCCCCTGAAGTGCCCATCTCAATTGAGATGCCTTCAGACAGATTCCCTTTCATTATTCAGGTTCTTTGGGTTCATGCCCTTGAGTCCATGTTTACTGTGGTATACAAGAAAACAAAGAGCAGACAAACTGGGTCTCTTTATTGCTATAAAGTGGGTTTAGCCAGCAGACAAGACAGATGAGTGACACATGTCCTCTCCCAAAACCTGCCTTTAACACGCTTTACTCTTCATGCAAGCTCACTCACATAGCAGTTCATCAACTATATATGGCACACACAGCCTCATCATAAACTGAGAGCATTCTCGCCTGGTTGAACATAACTTCCTCTGCTCTCACCTGGTTGCAGTGTTAAATCAGGGCTACTTTGCTTAATCTTCACATGAGCACGTGTGTAGCAGCTATTTAAAGTTCTGATGAGTTGTCTGGCAAAATGTCAGCCTGCTACAAGTGCCTGAGTTAACTTTTGCTTCTGAAAGGCACAATCACCATGGGACCCTAAAGGTCATTGCTCTACTTTCTAATTAGCGCCAAAAAAATATCCCCAAACGTCAGCACAGGCACCGGTCAGTTCAGGCTCAGCTTCCCTGCTTAGGTGCTGAGGCTTTGCCGTTGAGTGCTGGGCTGTCAGAAAGCTATGGCCAAGCTGCTCCTGCGATGGGGTCAGGCAGAACATTCCTGCTGTGGGGAGGGGGCTGTGTGGGGGTGGGGCTGTGCTGTCCCCACTGCTGCTCCTGGCATGCCAGCACCGAAGCTCTCTCCATGCCGGGGATGTGGCACGGCTCCAGCACTGAGTATCAGTGCTTGATCCATTCTGCAGCCGGCTCCCAGCTCACCATTGCCCACCAGCCGTTGTGAAGACCTAAAGTGTCCCATGCAGGTGTGGGGTCGGCTCTGGAGCCTCTATCACTTAACCAAAGCACATCAGCTGGAGGCAAAGGGTCACTGGGCATCAGTGGGAAGGACTTGGGTGGCCCAGGGACAGGGGGCTGTGAGAGGGAAGTCGTTTGCTGGAATGGATGAGACATCCTGAGCAGGGACACAGCAAGGCTGGAGCAGAGGCAGTGCAGGGTGCAAGTGCTGCAAGGGAAAGCAGAGGAGAGTGAGGGTGGGGTGCTGCCTAGCCTCCACCACATGCAACAGGGCTGGGAAAGCACCTTGCCAAGGGTTTTCCCCCATGATGCCCCTTTACTGAGCTACAGCTTCAGCTCTTGAGCTGTATCAGACCCAGAAGGCCCATGGCAATGAAGGGATGGAGGCAGGCTCCATCCAGCACAGGGAGGTGACTGCATTCTTCTCCTTTTCCAAAGGAGGGAGTCAACATGCCCCAGGCAGAGCTGCAGGCTCCCTGCTTTCCTCCAGGCACACCCCACAGGGCCCGTGTGTCCCTGACTCAGCAGGACTCACCATAGCAGTGCTGGGGCCAGCAGTCATCATCACTAGAAAGGGAAGCTTGGCCCTGCTGCCTTCTCACAGATCCAGAAGTGCAGGTCATTGGGACGAGTGCATTGGGCAGGTTTGATGCTCCCACGGCTTATTATGGCACAGGTTCCATTCGATTTTGACTGCCATGGCCTGAATGGGGAAACAGCACATCAGGCACTGACATGTTCTTTCTGCAAACCCTGCTGAGGCAGCTGCGGCTGCTGACAGCTGCCTTTTCTACACTGGCAGAGGAGGGGTTGGATGCTGCAGTCAAAGGGAAATTCCCCAGTCCTCCCCTTACTGATTTCACAGTAGGCTCAGCTGATGCATCCCTACACTCCCTCGGGCAGGCTGAGAAACTGTGAAAGGTTTGCAGCTCTTGTGACACCCCTTTAGCCTCCCTGCTCTCAGCCCCGCTGCTGAGGGTTGTTCCATTCCTGCAGTGGGGAGAGCCAGGTCCTCCATGGTGGAGGGAGGCATGTGGATGACCAGAGGAGCTGGCCTGAGCCCTGGGTCTGCTTTGGGTACAGCTCCTGTGGCAGGACTGAGGATGGAGGGCCAGGTACCCAGAACCTGGCCAGACAGGCTTTTTCCTCCCCAGTGCTCTCAGACACTGCAAGAGGAAGCGGCAGCGAGCTGAGGAGGTGGTGCACGTGGCAGGGAGGAGCCCAGCACTCTCCACAGACAGGAAGGCTTGATCTCCCTCTGGAGTGGAATCAAGAAGGCATGTGAGGGATAGAGGTGGTGCTCAAACACCTTGCCTAGGCCTCATATAAAATCTGGGGTTTCTTCTGTCCACTCTACCTGCCTCCTGCTTCACATGCCATTTTACCCATCCCCTTGAGTCTTGGCTTTCCATTTGCACGTCCTCTAAGCATCTCATCACATCACTGCAACCACCTTCCCTCAGTCCCTGCTGCTCTGATACTCCCTGTTTCCCAGGGCCTGTGCCTGGAACTGGGTACTGGTGGGATTTAAAATGCTTCCTTAGAGCCATGCCAAAGGAGGGGAGTTTTGTCAAGAGGCAGTGCTGCCATGTACCTTTCATAAAGGGAGCCATCCACCCAGAACCAGGCCTCCGAGGCCTCCTCGCTGTCTGGGTCCTCTTCCTCCAGCCAGCCATAGTCGTACCAGGGAAAATCACCCTTCTGCAGTCCAATCCAGTATGGGACATCTGCGTTCTTCAGGAAGGTCTGGAGAAGAAGAAAAAGTGCTTTTCCATGTTTTATTCCATGGCACCTATGTACTGTAGTACTATTTACTTCACAGCAGGTTGATCATCTCCCCAAGGAGCCCCTGGGCTGGAGCTCCTTGAGGCAGGACAGCTGAGTGGCCCTGGTACCCTGCTCCAGACTGGGAAACGTGCACGGGTGCCAGAACCTTTCTATCCCATGCCAACCACCAGCCATGTGCTCCAGAGAACATGCACCCTCCAATGTTTTAGCAGGACAGGGGGCCCCCAGAACTGTGCTAGCCCATCTGAGGACCCCATGGCTAGATACACCATCTCCTGCCCTTGGCTCCCCCAGCACCCTACCGGCACAGTCCAACGACTCCAGGATTTGGTGACCAGGAGCTGAGAGTATGTCTTCTCACACTCATCTCTGCTATCTTCCCATGTCTTCTTCTCCGAGGAGATGAAGAGGCACTTGCCCCTGTACAGCAGCCAGCCCGACGGGCAGCAATCTGTGGGTAGGGGCGCAGCTCAGGGGCCTGCTCAACCACAGATGCCCTGGGAGGTAGCAAGGAAAGGCCCCACACTTTCCCAGCAGACATCACAGGCTCAGTGTCTGCTCCTGACATAGCTTCAGCCCTTGGACCACCCTGTCCTCACCATGTGGTCAAAAAAGCCCTTTGGCACATACTGAGGGGTGCCAGTCACCTGGAGCACCCCCTCCCTGCTCCCTACCTATAGCTGTGCAGGAGCGCAGGAGGGCCACGGTGCTCTCGCTGTTGTTGAGCCTCCCTTGCACCTCCTGCACCTCCCTCTCTGCCTTGCCCAGGACCCCCATGACGCGACGCAGCTCCGCATTCAGTCTGTCCAGCTCCATCTGGGTGATGTTGCCCTCGCGCCATGCTCGCTGCAGCTCTTCTCTGGCCTGTGCCAGCTCCAGCTGTGTCTGCTCCAGGCTCTGCTCCCGTGCCCTCAGCTCCTGTGACAGGCGGCCCTGCTCGGACGCGTGCTCGCGGGAGGTGTCCCGCAGGCTGCGGGAAACCTGCCAGTCTGGGGACAGAGTGGGTGAGCTGAGACATGGGCATGGGACAGTTCAGATGTGGGACTGACCCTGCCTAAGGCAGGTGGGACGGGCAGGGCAAGGCAGGGAATCATCCATGACAGATGGGAAAGGATGGGAGGGAAGGACACAGTAGGGAAGTGTACAGTTAAGGATTGGGTAGGTGGGAGAGTAGGGCAAGGCAGGATGGGGTATAGGAGCAGACACAGCAGGTTAAGTAAGGGCAGAGAGGGTGCAGAAATATGAGGTTGGGCAATGCCAGAATGGGAAAGAAAAGGAGCAGAAACGGAGAGCAAGGTGAAGAAGATGGATGATGGGAGGCAAAGGAGGTGCGAGGGATGTGCGAGGGATATAGGCCAGCTTGTGGCAGACCGGGCAGAGGGACTCAGGAGTGAGTGTGCAGGAGCATACCTCTATTCACCGACACAGCCCACCCCAGCCAGATGCCTCCCTGACCCAACCACTCCCTGCCCCAGATGTTCACAGTCCCCCAACTCACAGCAAGCCCCCAGGGCCACAGTGGCCACCAGCAGCAGGCAAGTTGCCAGCAGACCCACAGGGATGCACCACCGATAGGACCAGCGCCCTGCATGACACAATAGACAACAGATATCCCCTGAAGAGCTGGAAAACCCATGACAGCCCGCAGACCTCCTTCCTGGGTACAGGTAGGAGAGTGGTAGCATGATAGCACAAATGGCATGGTGTGGGTGATAGGAGTAGGAGGACCCCAAAACACCACCCACAACCCACACCAGAACCACTGGGTCTGCTGGAATCCAGCTGGATACTCACCTGGGCTGGGCTCTCCTCCATCCCCATCCTGCCTTGCCAGTGCCGGCTGTGTGTTGTCATAGGGGCTCTCTGCCTCATCCATGCTGAAGGCTGTTAGAGGAAGGCAGGGGAGAGCAGCTGAGGCTGTGGGCCTGGGCATGGCAGGGACAGCATGGCAGGGCCAGTGGGCTCTCACCTGCCTCCAGCTCCTGGCTGGCCACGCTCCGGCCTCCCATCACTTTGGCAAACCTCAGGTCAGCATAAAGCTGGGCCATGTGGGTGAAGGCTGGGCAAGCCCTGAGCCTTGCTGGCTCCTGCTCCACCCTTTCTGAGATGTCCCTGTTCCCGGTGATTGCGCCGTCTCTCGGAGGTGCAAAGGAGAAGTGCAGCCAGCATCTGCAGAAGCAGAATTTTGCTCTGCACTGCAGCAGATGGGACTAGTGAGGCATGGCTGCGGGAACCAGCACCCTCTCATTGGTCCCAGAAACACTGGCCCGTCCCCTCCCACGCCTGAAATGTGCTCATGGTTCCCCTAGGCACAGGGCAGGGTGAGGGCAGCACGGCCAGATGTCACAGCAGATGCAGAGCAAAAAGATGGACCCAAATCTGTGGACTACAGGAGAGCTGGGGCAGAGCAGGGCAATCCTGAATAGAGGAGCAAATTGCTATGTTGACAGCTCCATGGAGGCCTGGAGGTCTTCACAGATAAAGAATTCCCCTCCCAGCATCTGAGAAGGGGAATTTCCCCATTATATATTTTGTTCCACTACTTCTCATCTGTCAGAGATCAGACAGCTACAGAAACTGAGCTGGGGAGCACCACAGACCTTTTGGCCCTGGTGCAGTGAGAACCAAGGGAGAGATAAACTCAAGGCAAGAGCAGAAGTGAAGACACCATGTCTGCTCACTCTGACCCTCTGATGCTGACCAGTTTGATGAAGGAGGATGCAACAAGGTCTTTACTCATGAAAGAGATAACAAAGGACATTACTAGCATAAGAAGAATAATCAGAAGATTGTATTTCTAAAGGGGACCAGGACAAAGGTGTTAGAGTGGGAAATTTTGTACGAATGTAGTGACCTATAAATACTGGTAACCTAGTGTAATAAACTGGCTTTGCTTTGCTGGCACAGCAGAGTCTGTGTCAGTCAATCCCCACAAATGGTGCCTTCCGTGTGAGGAAGTGAAGATTCACCTACACTGGTGTCAGCAGGGACGCCCCTCGGGACTTGAAGTGCTGCTGAAAGGAAGCAGGAAGCTGGCAGGCAAATAATCACCTTCAGATTTTGGAGATGAGCCGGGGGGAACATGGGGAATAATATGCCCTCAGAGGAGAAACCTGTTTTTGAGCTTATGTCTAAATTTCTAGAGAATTAGGGGTAAACGATCGCTTCCCATTCTCTTAAGCTGATTCTGCGCTGGGCGTAGTCGCAAGTTAAAGGGTTAAATGACAACACGGTTTCTACGGCGGAGCTGTGGAACGAAGTAGGAGTGAGGCTTTGGGACCGAGCCACGAGTGGTGATAAGATCGCCGCTGGCTTTTTACCCCTCTGGTGAGCTATTTTAGAAACGCTCAAAGCTCTGGAGGGTGCTGGGAAAGAGTCGTCTGGCGCAGCCCCCTCGGCAACAGGGGAAGACTCTGCAAAAGAGCTTATAACATCTCCCTTCTGTCTACGGACAGAGAGATAAGGTTGTAGTGAGGATGAGCAGGAGGATTGCAGCCCGGCAGAGCAGACCCTTGCGACCTTCGGGTCGAGAGCAGAGCTCGAGCCCTGCTGCAAAAACAAGGGACCTTCTTTGCAAACCAGAATCCGACGGAAAGCAAAATGCTAGCACAGCTGATAAAGTTAGGTCAGTGATGTTCACTGGACGAAAAATCACAGAACTGTGAGTGCTGGGAAGTGTTCCAGTAGCGCCAGTGTAACTTACAAATATTACAGGAATTTCTTCACGTTGAAGCAATTTCTTTTTATTACAGGTTAAAAATCCTGTGTTTCTCTCCTACATGAGAGAGACCTTGAGATTAAGAGCTCCTGCAAGCAGGCACAGCTGGAGTACTGGGAAAAATACTGACAACGAACCTGGCTGGTATGTTTCCAAGACACAGGTCTTAAGAACAGAGCTCCCCAAGCCCACGGCTGGTCCCATGGNCTGCATGTTATTTACCTCAACATTTAACCGTTTTCCAGAAACTTTTTCACAACAAATAGAATCGAAATAAGTTGAATTCTGTTTTATCTAGAGCTTTTAAAAGAAATTATCTCAATTCTAACTTTACTTCCTTTAAAACTTAAGTGATATTAATTTTCAGTTCTGTTGTGTTTCAATTTAGTACAGTTTAAGTGACGGTAAAATTCAGTTCTGTTGAATTTAAGTGATGATAAGTTTGCTTTATGTTAATTTGAAGTTCTGTTACACTGAAGTTCTGCTAAATTAAGATTCTGCTAAGTACTGTCAAGTTAATTTATGCTAAGATCNAGCTAATTTCTGCTAAGATTAATTTCTGACGTATTAGTAAGATTAAGCAAAGTTAAATTTAAGTGTTATTCGTTTTAAGTTCTGTTAAGTTCTGCTAAGTGCTATTAAGATCAATTCAGTAATGTTGAGTTTAAGTTCTCTTCGGTGTACTTTCTATTATATATATTTTATATATATCTATTATATATACCTAAGTAATATTAAGGCAAAATTAGTTTTAAGTTTTATGTTAAAATGTATTTGCTTAAATTATAAGATACAATTCTTTTGTTATAAGAAATGAATAATGTGAAGTCTACACTGCAGCTAAAGGTAAACCAGTAAGACAAGTAGAAATGGGTTTTCAGAAGAGGCTGTAGCCAAGCATAAAGTATCTTGTCATGTTAAATTGGCTGAAGTTATCATACATTTGTTTTTGGATGATTAACAGGCCAAGTAAAAGTAACAGGAGGAAGCACTAATACTAAAAAAACCTTTGCTAGGATAAGCCAAATATTATTATGAGGCAATGACAATCCTGCTTGATAATTTTTGATGTTTGGGCAAACCATATCGATGCCCACACACCAGCTGTTTAATTTGTATATTATTCTGACTTCTCCTTGAAGGATCACAATGCTGACAATCAGCTCTTCTTTTGTGAGATGCACAATATCAAAGGTACCCATAACTTTGACAGTCACATAGAGTCCACACTTGATGACCCCCTGTGTGACAGGCCAAGCACAGAAAGGAAGGTAACAGACCTCAACCACCCCTGGATGTACTATCAACTGATTCTCCGAGGATGAATTTTTTTTTTTTTGTCCTTTTCTGNCAAGATTCCCCATAGGTTGAAAAAGGAGGAAAGTCACAGAGAGTTGTACTTTACCATATCTTTGTGTAGCTATCTGCAAAACATTTATTATTTTAAGAAACTTTCCTAACTGCTATGACTGAGAATCTTGTTTTTAGACTATATTAGGGAGACCCTTCCAGTTAAGGCATGAGCCCTGGCCAAGTCCTGCCCTTACCTGGTCAGGAAGTATGCCAACAAACCCAGGTGTTTTCTGCACCAAAACTGTATTCAGCTCATTTTGACTTGCTGAATTTGCACCTATAGTAGCTGGATCCCCTTTTGAAGTGAACTTGGAAATCTTACCCCGCAATGAATCTCTAAGACCTCACTCTAAAATGAGGCTTGCTAGCTGCTGTAGACCCTAGGTGATGGTACAGTATTGATAATGCATTGTTTTAAATCACCATTATATCTCTCATGTACTACTAATTACATGTTTTATCTAATTAATTTCTGCTTGGTGTGAGTTTATTTTTTTGCCACGTCTTGTTTTGCTTTTATGTTGTCTTCATGTTCATAACAAGAGACACACATTTTGTTAAAAAACAAAAGAATGGGGAGTATGGCTCCTCAAGAATGTTTACACTTATATTTACACCAAAAATTTTGAAAGCAAAGCAAATAAAACCAAACCTGATACCCAGCAGAACGAGACTGCTTTGAAGATTTGCATGTGCAAATTTTTAAAAGTTTCTATGTAAAGATCCTTAACTGAGTGTACAGTGATAAGGCCTAGATGATTTACTAACCTAGGCAGAAGGCATGCATGTGTTTCATCACCAACAGGTCAAAAGTAGTTACCTGCTCATCTGGACAAACATTGATCACCTCTGAAAGAATGAGGTCCAGAGAGAAGAATAATGACCTAATTGCCATCCAGATCCTCGTGACCAAGACAGAAACAGAAGCAGGACTGCCAGGACATGGCTGTGTCTGGAGGCTCACAGAGGCAGCCTGCCAAAAGAGACCTTGTGTCCCCACTACACTCACCATCAGGGTGTTGTGTTCCTACTAACCTCTTCCAGTTANTAAGGCATGAGCCCTGGCCAAGTCCTGCCCTTACCTGGTCAGGAAGTATGCCAACAAACCCAGGTGTTTTCTGCACCAAAACTGTATTCAGCTCATTTTGACTTGCTGAATTTGCACCTATAGTAGCTGGATCCCCTTTTGAAGTGAACTTGGAAATCTTACCCCGCAATGAATCTCTAAGACCTCACTCTAAAATGAGGCTTGCTAGCTGCTGTAGACCCTAGGTGATGGTACAGTATTGATAATGCATTGTTTTAAATCACCATTATATCTCTCATGTACTACTAATTACATGTTTTATCTAATTAATTTCTGCTTGGTGTGAGTTTATTTTTTTGCCACGTCTTGTTTTGCTTTTATGTTGTCTTCATGTTCATAACAAGAGACACACATTTTGTTAAAAAACAAAAGAATGGGGAGTATGGCTCCTCAAGAATGTTTACACTTATATTTACACCAAAAATTTTGAAAGCAAAGCAAATAAAACCAAACCTGATACCCAGCAGAACGAGACTGCTTTGAAGATTTGCATGTGCAAATTTTTAAAAGTTTCTATGTAAAGATCCTTAACTGAGTGTACAGTGATAAGGCCTAGATGATTTACTAACCTAGGCAGAAGGCATGCATGTGTTTCATCACCAACAGGTCAAAAGTAGTTACCTGCTCATCTGGACAAACATTGATCACCTCTGAAAGAATGAGGTCCAGAGAGAAGAATAATGACCTAATTGCCATCCAGATCCTCGTGACCAAGACAGAAACAGAAGCAGGACTGCCAGGACATGGCTGTGTCTGGAGGCTCACAGAGGCAGCCTGCCAAAAGAGACCTTGTGTCCCCACTACACTCACCATCAGGGTGTTGTGTTCCTACTAACCTCTTCCAGTTATTCCTTGTTCCGTATTTCCAGAAAGACATTTAGTAATGTCAAAGGCAGCATTTCCAGCTAATAGGCTCCCTCCTGCCTAAACAGCATGGCTCCTCAGCTCCATCCATACAAACTTTAAAACAGCAGCCATTTATTTCTACTTCCTAAGAGACCTTGGACATTATCCTTTTGTTCTCCTGTACTGCAAGTCTCTTTGTCAGCAACATGATTGTATTTGACAAGTTTTTATTGATTGTGATTTATAATCCATGTGTCTTATCCTGTATTTAGCAGATGACCAGTAATAGCCTTAATAAGATAACAGCCTTACAGGTGTGAACTGCTTTAACATTAAAGTACAGGAACCCTTGGCATAAATAACAGAAAAGGGGGAGATGTCAGAGATCAGACAGCTACAGAAGCTGAGCTGGCGAGCACCACAGACCTTTTGGCCCTGGTGCAGTGAGAACTAAGGGAGAGATAAACTCAAGGCAAGAGCAGAAGTGAAGACACCATGTCTGCTCACTCTGACCCTCTGATGCTGACCAGTTTGATGAAGGAGGATGCAACAAGGTCTTTACTCATGAAAGAGATAACAAAGGACATTACTAGCATAAGAAGAATAATCAGAAGATTGTATTTCTAAAGGGGACCAGGACAAAGGTGTTAGAGTGGGAAATTTTGTACGAATGTAGTGACCTATAAATACTGGTAACCTAGTGAAATAAACTGGCTTTGCTTTGCTGACATAACAGAGTCTGTGTCAGTCAATTCCCACACTCATCCCCTCCCTGCTCCCTGCCAAAGAAGACCCCAGCTTTGCTTCAAAACAGCCCCAGAGAGTTACAAAAATCAATGACATCCCCTTTGCCTTCCTTTCCCAAGACCACAATCCCAGCATTCACAACACTTTCTTCTTGGTCCCTCCTCACCCTCAGCATCTCAGACGTCTCTACTGAACTGCATCCAGTGAAGGGCAGGTTTCAGAAGGGATGCCCCCAAACCCTTCCACTGCTTCCCATTGCCTGCTACTGTTGCCCACTCTTGCCATGCCTCCCACTGTCTTCCAGATGGCCAGATGGGCACATCTGAACAGTCAGTCCCTGCGACAGCACTGGAGGTGCACAATGGTGCTGGAGGAGCGCAGTGTTACAAAGCCACTGTCCATCAGCTCTGCATGAGCAAGGGACATTCTTCATCAGTGGCAAAGGGCAAAAATTAAAGCCAGCTTCAAAGGGGATGGGAAGGAGCTTTAGAAAGCTAAAGGTTGGGCAGACTCTAACTCAACCTCCTGGAATAAAATGGAGCATGTCCTCCTGGGCATGCAGGGGCCCAGACCCAGGAAGGACATGCAGGGGAAAGGCCAGTGGGATTTATTGGGTGACTGCCCAATGTACTTCCTAGTGCTTGGAAGCACTTGCCTGGGGATGAGGGGAGAGCAATAGGGCCATTTATCATGACTCTTATGTGTCTGGGATGTGGTTTTCTATAGTGTACTCGCTGGCAGAGTGGAGACATGTGGTTATGATGAGAGGAGAAGTGAAAGCTCATGCTACAATGTGGAAGTCCCTTTTAGACATTAGGACAGTGATGCTCAGATCCTGGAGCAGAGCACCAATAAGAGGGAACCTCCATCCTGGACGGAGTCAGCAGCAGAGTTACCTGTTCCCAGCTGGAAGCCAGAACTTCTCTCCCCTGCCCGAAGGAATTTTATGAACTCTGTAGGCTGAGCCTCACAGCTCTGCCCCATGCTCCAGCCCCGAGCTGCACCACCCCAATGCCATCCCAGGGGACACTGAGCAGTTTCGGGGTGTGGAGGGGAAGAAGATGATGGTGCCCGGCCAATGGCAGGGCGCCGGTGCCGTGGCTGTACTTCCCCCTCCGCTACACCTCAGCACACTTCTCCTTCTGCAGAAACCAGCTGCGTTTTTCCTTTGAAGCGGAGCAGAGCCCGCAGGGCCGTCGGGGCCGCCCGGGTCATGGCACAGAGTGTGGTCTATGCCGACCTGAAGTTTGCGGCGGCCCCCACATCCACCGTCCCCGATGACGATGACAGTCCCTACGAGAACGTGCCGCTGGGGCCGGTGACAGCAGCGCCCAGTCCAGGTGGGAACCCGGCAGCAGCCGGGGAGGGCCCGGGGCAGGGTGGTGGCAGAGGACCACGGGGTGATGCCCGCGGGTGCTCCTCTCTTGCAGGGCGCTGGACTCGGCGATGGCGCGTCCCCACAGCGCTGCTGGCAGCCAGCCTGCTCCTGCTGCTGCTGGTGGTGGCCGTCGTGGCCCTGGGAGCTTGCTGTGAGTCGGTGACTGCCGCGGGGTGGGGGCAGGCGGGAGGGCGGCAGCAGGAGCGGGCGTCGGGCTGGGCGAGGGACAGGCTGCGGGGCGCTGTCGGGGAGGATGGAACTGGGGTTTGGGTCTCCTGCGCAGCCACCACCAGCTGCCTTTCCCGCTGCCTTTCCTCTGCCCGCCACTGTGTACCACTATCTCCTCCCCTCTGTCTCTCCTTGCCTTTTCCACTGCCTTCCACTGCATTCCCACGGTCTTGCCCCCGTCTTCCCACCACCTGCCAATCCTTCCCACTGCCTCCTATTCCCTGTCACTGCCTTCCCACTGCCATCTCACTGCCGTCCACTGCTTCCCCATCCCTCCCACTGCCTCTCACTCTCTATCACTGCCTCCATTTCTTCCCACTGTCTTCCCACTGCCTCCCATTGCCAACCATTGCCTTCCATTTCCTCCCACTGCCTTCTACTCCCTCCTATTGCCTCCTAATCCCTCTGACTGCCTCCCCATCACTACCTCCCATTCCCTCCCACTGACTTCCCACAGTCTTACATTGCCTCACACTTCCTTCCACTTCGCACTGCCTCACATTTCCTCCCAATGCCCTCCCACTGGCCCCCAAACCCTCCCACTGCTTTCCCATTGCCTCCCACTGCTTTCTACAGCCTTCTCATTGACTCTCCTTGTCTTCCCACTGTCTCCTCTCCACTTGCCACCAAGGGGCTTCCATTCCCTTCCCACTGGCACCCCCAAGACAATCTCCACCCACAGCCAGATACTCTTATCCTACTCTCCCTTGCATGAGCCGTGCCCCAGGCAGGGCCCCATGCCCATGTCCAGGTCACCTGCCCTGTCCCCAGACTGGCAGGTTTCCCGCAGCCTGCAGGACACCTCCCGTGAACACATGGCCGAGCAGGGCCGCCTGTCACAGGAGCTGAGGGCACGGGAGCAGAGCCTGGAGCAGACACAGCTGGAGCTGACATGGGCCAGAGAAGAGCTGCAGCGAGCATGGCGCGAGGGCAACATCACCCAGATGGAGCTGAAAAGCAGGAATGCTGAGGTGGGGCGTACCCAGCAGGAGCTGGCACATACCCAGCAGGAGCTGGCTGTGTTGAAGGAGGAGATGCTGGTGGTGCAGAGGAAGCTCAACACCAGCGAGAGCGCTGTGAGCAGCCTGCGTGCCTGCGTGAGGACAGGTAGAGCCTGACGGGGTTGGGGCACAGGTGGTGTTGCTGCTGCAAGGATGCGGGGGCTGAACTCAGCCAGGCTGAGCTCCCCAAGCATCCATGGAAGGATAAGCGCCTGAGCTGTGCTCCTGCCCCCAGAATGCTGCCCCAGGGGCTGGGTACTCTACAGGAACAAGTGTCTCTACATCTCGGTGACAAAGAAGACCTGGCAGGATAGTGACCAAGACTGTGCAGAGAGATCTGCTCGACTGCTGGTCCCAGACTGGCCACCATCAATAGTGCCGGTACAGAGTAGGGGGGTGTGGTACTCCCGGAGGGTGGGGCTGGGCAGAGCCCCGCGGGGGCCAGCTGCAGCACTGTCTGTGGAGGTGCCAGAGTGGCACCATGAGCCCCAGGTTCCCATCCTGGCCATGTGAGGGGAGAAGCACAGGGGTTCCTGGGCACCTGGCAAGTGTTGGTTGTGAAGCAGTTGGTTGATAGCTTCTCTCCCCCCTAGCTTTTTGCGCAGGCACCTAATGTAAGCTACTGGGTTGGAGCAAGAACTTTTTATGACACATGGAGATCTGAGTGGCCGGACCGCAAATACCACTCGTAAGTGCAAGAGTCCTTGGCACAAGAACCTACCCTTTTGCCATACTAAAAAGGTGCTGCTTTGCCCCTGTGACACCCCTCAAAAGAAGGGTTGATGGTCCCATGAGCAGTGCCCCAGGGAGGGGGGTGAGGGTAGAGCCAAGCTGTGGGGTGCAATGCCAAATATCCAAGTGGCAGAGAAGAAAAGCAGGAGGAATGTGACACTTCCTCAGGCTGATCTCTGTGCTAGGTGCCTTGCCTGCGCCAGCAGCACTGGGATCTATGGGAAGTGGTGTCCATGGTGAGGAGGTTGTCACTGCTAACCTGCGATATGCCCTCTTTCCTAGGAAACGCTATAATTCAGACTGCTGGTCAGTAGTTAATGATGAAATGTGGAATAGGGCGTGCTGGAATAATTTCCCGTGGATCTGCGAGAAATTCCCAAAGCTGAGCAGTGCATCTGAGGCCCGACCTCCTTTTCTGACTAGGGACTGACTGCTGCCACTCCCCTCCACCACTGGACTCAGGAACAAGACCTGGGGGTGCACCCTGAGATCCTGTCCCCTGTGCACACTTTGCCTCAACTGCATTGCAAAACTGCTGGAGAAAAGTGTCTCTATTTTAAAACAAGGATTGTGGAAAATAGACTTTATTCCCCTAACCCGCATTCATGCATACACGTATTATACTGCTTTGTGCTGTGTCACTGCATGTCCCTGTATGTTCTGGTCAGCGCAGCTCTGACCCAGGTCTCCAGTGCACAGCCCAGCTCCCACCTTCTTTGTTACCCCAAGGCTGCCAGGGGTGCAGGATCTGCCATTTGCATATTTTTGGAGCTGGGGGATGACACACAGTGTCCTCAACCTGTCCATTTTGGGGAGACCTGTGGATTTACAGCCTGTCCCATCTCTCAGCATTGACAGCTCTCATCCTTTCTTCTGCCTTCATCACCTGCCCAGCCTTTGGGCTGGGTCTTGCCTGGAAAGGGTGCTGACAGTGGTGCCATCAGCATGAGAAAATGCTGGGAAGCCCTGAGACCATGTAGGAAATGGGGGATTGCTGGGGAGCTTTGAGAAGATGGTGGATAAACGAGAAAACTCTGAAGCCATGGGAGGAAAATGAGGGCAATGAAGAGCCCCAAGACCGTGGGAGGTGAATGTGGGAATCCTGAGACCATGTGAAGAAAGGAGGTGCAGTGGAACTGCAAATGAGGGTGATCCTGAAAAAATGGACATTCATCGATAAGACTGATAAGTGGAATAGAGGAAGGAGCACTGGAGAGACTTGGGAACATAGGGAAAAGGGGAGACCTCTGCCACCAAGGGGCAAAGATCCCTAAGGATGTGGTGAGACTTCATCTGCCAAAGGAGGGTGATGAGAGACCCCTGTCCAGGACCCAGCTGGGGTGTGGGGAGGAGTCCAGAAGCAGCACTGACCCTCTCTGTCTCACTCAGTGTCTCTGCAGAGAGGGGAATGTGTTGACAACCATTTTGATAAGCTGGACTTGAGACAGCCAGCAAGGCTTCACCACAAGTCCTGCCCAAGCAACCCAGTGGCCTTCTACAATGGAGCAATTGGATCAGTGAACAAGGGAAGGGCTACATATGGCTTCTGTCTGGACTTCTGCAAAGCCTCCAACACAGTCCCCCTCTAAATTTGAGAGAAATGGATTAAATGGGTGAATTGTTCAGTGTGTAAGGTTGGGCAGCTGCATCCAGAAGATAGTAGTATATGGCTCAGTGTCCTGATGTGGATGCTGGTGATAATGGCCCTCAGGGATCCACCTCGGGACCAATGTAATTTAGTACTTCTGTCAACAACTGTACCCTCACCAAGTTTGCAGATAACACCAAGCTGAGGTGTGAGGACACACCTGAAGGACAGGATGCCATCCAGAGAGACCTGGACAAGCTTGAGGAGTGGCCCATGGGAACATCATGAGATTTAACAAGGCCAAGTGCTGGTGCTGCACCTGGACTGGGACAGCCCCGGTATCAGCACAGGCTGGGCATGAACAGAGCCAGAGCAGCCCTGCCCAGAAGGACTTGGGGGTGCTGTGGCTGAGAGGCTGCACATGCCCCAGCCATGGCACTCACAGCCCAGAGAGCCAAACGTGTCCTGGGCTGCATCCAGAGCCCCGTGGGCAGCAGGGCAGGGAGGGGATTCTGCCCCTCTGCTCTGCTCTACTCTGCTCTGCTGAGACCCACCTGGAGCTCTGCATCCAGCTCTGGGGTCTCAGCACAAGAGGGACAGGGAGCTGTTGGAATGAGCCCAGAGGAGACCATCAGGATGATCAAAGGGATGGAGCACCTCTGCTGTGAGGAGAATTGGGATTGTTCAGCCTGGTGAAGAGAAGGCTTCAGGGAAAACTTGCTGTGGCCTTCCTGTACCAAAAGGGTCTACAAGAAACCTGGAGAGAGACTTTACACAAGGGCTTCTAGCAAAAGCACAAGGGGAAATGGCTTCAGACTGAGAAGGCAGCTTCTAGGGGAACTTCCATGGAAGGAGGCTGATGGAGCCAGCCAAGTGGCATGGCAAGGCTGGGACAGGATTGCAGTTCCCCTACAGTGTCAGCTATCAAGCAAAACAAAGACTTGCTGTGTCTGGCTTGTGCTAGAGAGTCCAAATGTCCTCCCTGCTCCTANGCTTCTGTCTGGACTTCTGCAAAGCCTCCAACACAGTCCCCCTCTAAATTTGAGAGAAATGGATTAAATGGGTGAATTGTTCAGTGTGTAAGGTTGGGCAGCTGCATCCAGAAGATAGTAGTATATGGCTCAGTGTCCTGATGTGGATGCTGGTGATAATGGCCCTCAGGGATCCACCTCGGGACCAATGTAATTTAGTACTTCTGTCAACAACTGTACCCTCACCAAGTTTGCAGATAACACCAAGCTGAGGTGTGAGGACACACCTGAAGGACAGGATGCCATCCAGAGAGACCTGGACAAGCTTGAGAAGCGCCCCAGCTCTGGGGGCCCAGCACAGGAAGGACATGGAGCTGCTGAAGCCAGTGCAGAGGAGGAGCACCAAGGTGATGGAGGTTGCCTAGAGAGGCACAGGTTGCCCAGAGAGGTGGAGGATGACCCATCTCTAGAAACATTCAAGGTCAGGCTATGCAGGGCTCTGAGCAACATGATCTGTTGAAATTCTCCCTGCTNAGGCAGCTTCTAGGGGAACTTCCATGGAAGGAGGCTGATGGAGCCAGCCAAGTGGCATGGCAAGGCTGGGACAGGATTGCAGTTCCCCTACAGTGTCAGCTATCAAGCAAAACAAAGACTTGCTGTGTCTGGCTTGTGCTAGAGAGTCCAAATGTCCTCCCTGCTCCTAAAGCCTGAGTTCCAGCCTCCACTGCCCACAACATCGTAGTTGCCACTACAAGGACACATTGCAGACCCCATCCAGCCTCTGGTTCATGGTTTTCCCAGGCTGGTTCAGCATGGCTGCTTACTTGCCCATCTTGATGTGTGTCTTCTCCTTTCTTTCCAGCTGCAGGATTTGCATTTTTACCCACTCCAGTATCTGCAGGCTCCCATGAAACCATTTCTCCAAGCCTCTCTGTACCCCTGCCCTCCAGTATACACACTACTGGTTTGGTATTGCCCCTCAGCTGCCTGAGGCCACCCCCTACCTCATCCAGTGCATTAATGAAGGCTCCAAAGAGTATAAACCCCAGGATCAACCCTTCAGTGATTGCCAAGGTAACAAGGGCATTACTGACATCCACTGCAGCCCCCACACCATTCAGGTTTTCCACCCACCCTCTTCTCTTCTCCTGACCTTGTATATTACCACTTTGCCAGTGAGGAGACCATGGAAAACCATGTCTCAGACCTCAAAGGTTAATGATAAATGTCCCCTATTGCTCTCCCCTTATCCACAGCCCATTGTTCCCACAGCAGCAGGCAGGTCAGACAGGCATCATGTGCCCTTGGTAAATCCTGCCTGGCTTTCACCATGCGTACTGGATGGTCACATGCCCAGGAGGTGTGCTACATCTTCCTGGTATCAAGATGGGAAAACAAAGCTCAGCTCCAGACAGGTGATGTAGGGTTAAGAAAGGACAGGACAGGAGCCAGCAGCAAATAGTGGCAGAGGCAAAGGGCAGGCAGGAAAACTAATAGAGTCCTCAAAGGGACACCAGTGACACCATCTTAGCTACCTTCACCAAACCACCCTGAGTGGGAGGCAGCAGAGGTGAGCTGGAAGGCTGGTACAGCTGTCCCCTTCTTGAGGAATACCTCTGCTCAAGGCAGCTGGGCTTACAAGGTGCAGTTACAGATGCAGATGGAAGTGCAGATTGAGCTCTGGGTGGGAGCCTGAGGCAAGAGGCTGTGAACTGCCAAACTTGGGGATAGCAAAGGGCAGGAAGATGAGTGGTGCTGGACAGAGCAGGAGCTAGAAATTGCTGACCTTTTGCATAACAAAGGAGATGGGTGATGAAAGCAAGGTGGGTGGACACAGAGAGGAGGAGGAGCAAGGCTTGAGCACAAATAGACATTGAGGGGATAAAAGCCACGGGGTTCCTTTGTTGGGCATCCCTCCTCAGAGGAACTATCTCGAGCTGTTTCTGTGTTACTGTGCTGTGAATAAATGGCTTTGTGGAACAAGACATCTGAGACTCTTCCAAGGGAAACCTGCAACAAGATGAGTGCCCATGGGATCACCCCATAGCCCCACTGCCATCACCCAATGCTCACCCTGTGCTGGGGTATCCCTGTGGCAGTGAACGCAGCTGGGTTCTCACCCAGGCTGGCCACTGTCAGCACCAGCCCCAGCAGCAGATTCTTGTAGTGAATGTCATCCTCATTGGGGTCTGAAGGGCACGTGGGGCAGCGAGCAGGGGCCTCAGCAAACTGCAGGTCAGTGTAGGCCACACTCTGGGCCATGCAGGCGGCTGGGCAGCAGCAGTCCAGGAACCCAGTCCTGTGCTTCTCCATGGTGGTCAGATGGTGGAGTGTGGCTAAAACCATACTGTGTGGAGACACATCTTCATATGCAGAAAAGCAGAAGTAGTTGCTTTATTTGCAAAAAGTGGGGGGTTTTTATGCATATGCTCTCACTTTAGCAG
>VWYE01021432.1:65756-88920 GCA_013398995.1 Alaudala cheleensis
CCGCTCCCGCTGCGGTTCCCGGTACCGCTCCCGCTGCGACCGGCGGCGCGGCGCTGCCCGGCGCGGATCCCGGGGCAGCTCCCGGCGGTTCCCTGTGCGGCTCCCGGCGCGGTTCCCGGTGCGCCTCCCAGTGCCGCCCTCGGCCGGGCAGCCTCCCGGTGCGCCCTCGGGAGCGCACGGCCGAGCCCCTCCGCCGGCCCGGGCCCGAGCCATCCCGGGCAGCTCCGCCTCGGGCCGGCAGCATGCCCCGCGGGCGAGCCTGGACACAGGCGGAGGTGAGCAGCCTCCTGTCGCTGGTGGGGGACTCGGGGGAGGCCGCGCTGCTCATGGCCTCCACGTCGCGACCCAACGAGGCGCTCTGGCGGGAGATCTCCCGGGGTCTGGCGGCGGCCGGCTACGGGCGCAGCGTGGCCCAGTGCCGCTCCAAGTGGAAAGCGCTCAAGCAGGCTTTCCACTCGGAGCGGGAGACGCGACGGAGGGCAGGACACCACTCGCCCCGGCTGCCGCCGTACTACCGAGCCATGAAGAGCATCTGGAAGGCGGCCGGGCGGCCCGTCTTTGGCGAGCGGAGGATGCCAGGTGGGTGCCAGGGACGGGCGTGTAGGCTTAGCGCGGTGGCTGGACGTGGGGTGCTGGTGGAGCATTGGTGCTGCGTGGACAGCCAGGGTCTGTTGATGGTCTTTCTCTTCCTCTAGACGTGGTGAAGCTGCCCTCCAGAAAGCGCAGGTCAGCCGTTGCTGCATGCTCTCCATCCTCGCCAGAGCCACCAGGTACCCATGGGTTCAGGCAGCCGGAGTGGGGCTTCTCCTGGCTGCGAGGTGCCAGACACCCCTCTTCCCCCAGTTACTGAAGCTCTTTCCTGCACCCCTTCCCCTCCTGTTGCAGAGCACGAGGTTGGCGGGGACACCCCCAGCACACTGCTGTCACCGATGCTGCAGTGTCAGAAGGACCCGCCTGAGAGTCGTAAGTACTGAGCTGCATGGCCACGGCTCCAGCCCAAGCCCGTGCCAGCATGATGGGAATGGGAGGCTGAGAGGATCAGGGCATCCATTACAAGTCCCTCAGTGTGAATGGTCCATGATGGGTGTGTTTGGACTTCTGTTTCTGCAGGCTTTGGCTCCAAACCAGCCCCAAAGCATGTGGGGATGGGGATGGCTGGGATAGGGCAGGAAGAGGTCCCAGCCTGAGGGCATGGCAAGGCTGCCGGCTGCCCTGTGGCAGATCATGAGGCAAGAGGTCTGGAAGGGGCAGTGGCCCTGATACAGTGCAGGCTGGTAGCATTGCAGGGCATGTGACTCTGTTTCCTTCAGCAGCTCCTGGCTCCTCACTTGCCCAGTAACACCATAAAGCTTCATATGAGTTTGGGTTGTGTGTGAGGGCCAGAGCTGCCTGCAGCTCCTCTGCCCTTCAGCCCACCCACGTGTGTATCCTGCGCACCCTTCACTATTCACACTCCTGGGGATTTGGCACTGAGGTGCTGCAGGATACATCCCTGAGCCTGGTTTGTGTGGCCGCCCCCACCATCTTCCCACACTGGGTAACTACCTTCTGTCTCCCCAAATTCCCCCTGCAGTTTCAAGTGGATATGGGATTCTCCTTCTCTTCCAGTCCTAGTGTGTTGTGTAGCGTTGCTGCTCGCTGCTCTGCCGCTGCTGCCTTCCAGCCCAGGGGTGGCTGCATTGCAGTGGTGGGTGAGTGACTCCTGCTTTTGTACCTAGCTCTGAAATGCTTTGGGGCCCTGCAGGGTGCTCTGGAGCTGTGGCTAGGGCATGTCAGGCTGAGGGGCTGGCTGGGGCAAGCCCAGCAGACCTCAGGCTGGTGGTGATCCATCAGCAGTTCCCTTCAGAAGGCGTGTCTCTCCTCTCTGCTTTCTCCCAGCAGCTGGTGGGGACCACATTACTGGAGTGCCACCCACACCCCCTGCCATGCCACGTAAGGCTTTCCTTGCCCTGCTCAGCCCAGTAAACCCCCTCAGCCCCACAAGCAGGGTCTGATATGGTTCTCATTGCAGACGCCGGTTGCTGCTTCCCTGCCCTCTCCCTCCTGGGTGAGTACTGATGCTACCATTCTTGTGTACCCTGGGACAAGAGGTGGCTGCAGCTCACAGGCTGTGTCTGCTCTCCTTCCAGGCTGTCACACTGACGTGAAGCAGGAAGAAGCTGAGGGAAAGGCTGGTAAGTGTCTGCAGCTTTGAGCAAGTCCTCATGCTCCAGGGCACAGCTCCATCATGTCCTGCCAGTGAGAAGGGCATGGTCTCCCAGGGCTCTGTGTTATAGTCAGGTTAAATTTGGGGCTTGGGTGTCTGCATCACTCTTGTTGTTTCCTCCATGCCAAGCTTTCGTGACAGGTTTTCCTGGTGAGATGTCCCTGGGGATGGGAAGAGGAAACCGAGTGCTGCCACTGGCTGCTGCAGCCACAGGCTCCCACGGGACAGCAGCCATAAGTGAGCAGCCAGCAGCAGGTGAAGATGCATCAGACACAAGCCTGCATGGTGGGTGCTCCCTGCAGCTTTCCAACAGCCTCACAGGGAACTCTTGGAGCCATGGTGAGGTGCCACTGACCCCTCTCTCACTGCAGGGTCTGGCGTGGCAGGCTTGCTCCAGAACGTCCAGCAACTGCTGGTGCAGATCCTGCAGACATCACGGCAGCAGCAGGCACTGCTGGAGAGCCTGGCCAGCGACACAGTCTCCCATCTCCACCTCCTCTCCCACAGCCTCGTGCAGGTGGGTGAAACCCTGCAACAACTCCTGCTCCGTCCACAGACCCATCCTGGCCCCATTGGCCATCACATCCCCCATGTGGCCCTTTTTGAGGGTGGCTCTGGAGTGCCCTGCTCCCCTGGCGCTCCCCATGCTTCCCCGGATCACAAAAAGGAGCCTCAGCTGTCCCCTGATGCCAGATGCATCCCCCCGTGAGTGCCACCATCACTGGCCCCAGGAGCAACAGCTTTGCTACAGAGCCATGGCACAAATCTTTATATCAAAGGTTCCAGATATTTTAAAAATTTATACTAGAGAGACATTTTAATAAAATTAAAAATAGCTTTTCTACCAGCGATGGCAACTGACCAATTATTTCCCCTCTCTGGGGAATGTTCCCCTTCTCACTTTCAAGATGAGCATGAGGGGAACTCAGCTATTTACAGACTCCTAGAAACTCCCAACCCACACAGCGTGGGGCAGATGTAGTTTTTCTACCCTTTACAGCAGCGCCTGGGGTGGACATCACACCTTCCTGGGGGAATGTGCTGCTGAGCTGTGGAGCAGAGCAGGACCACTGCCAAGAGTGGAGGCCAGGAAGCCCAGGCTGCATCTTTCTCCAAGGGAAGAGGGTAGGGTGGGTGATGCTGTGCTGGGAAAGCAGTGTGTGCAGCCATGGTCCTGTAGTCCAGATCCTTGGCAGGTTTCTTCCAGGGGACAATCTGGGGCTTTCACAGCCAGTGCTGTGAGCTTGCCACATGCTCTGGTGAGGCCCCACTGCTCTTGGAGGGATCCTCCTGCTTCACTACTTGGATCATCATCAGGTACCAGTAGCTGCAGACATGCCATGGCATGTTGTGCCTAGAAAAGGGGCCTCTGACTCTTGCCTGGACCCCACCACCTTCAACAGTTTGTGCAAATCCTCCATGGGGATGGGGCAATGTGCTATCTGCCTCCAGAATCTCTTTGCCACATCCAGAGAGAGGAAGTGTGCGTCATGTAGACATGAAATGGTCCTGCTATGCCAAGATGCCACTTGGTGGACGGCTGGCAAGTGGCCTGCCACTTCTCCCAGAAGAGGAGGGAGACCAGATCAAGCCCAGCTAGGAAGGTGGGCAAGCAGCCCATGTTGAAGCAGTTATTGTCCTATCTTGAGGATGTATGGATTATGGATCCACTGCCTGGATGCCATGCATGACCTTCAGGGTGAGGTTACCTGTAGCTCCTCAACTAGATGTCCCTGAATTCCTGCCCTTCCCACTGCACTCCCTGGCCCATTGCCTGCCCCACCATCTTCCAGGTCACCCCACATCTTCCAGGTGCACACACCAGCTGGCTGGAGCACCCCACATGTGGCCAAGCTGTGGATAGGGACCAGGAGCACAGTCACCAGGGCCCAGCAGCGAGGTGGCAGGGGGACAGCAGGTGTCACAGCAGCAGTGGGCGACAACATCACAGCCCGGACATCGTCTGGCAGGGAAGAAACATGGGCGGGTAGTGCTGGGAAGGCCCATGACACTCCCTGGCACTGTTTCTCCCATACCAGCTGTGCACCCTGGGTCAGAGAGAAAGGCATGCCACAGAGGCACGCTGGCCTCGTGATGCAGTGGGTAGGGAGCTGGGGTCTGTTGGGGCTGCTGGCAGCAGGGCCAGCCCTGGTGGGCATGATGCTCCCACCACTGCATACAAAACATCCTCTGTGCTCCCAGGCAGGAGCAGAAACAGGCTGGCTGCTGGCCAGCAGCTCTGGCCCCAAACCTCACAGTGATGGAGCCGCTGCCTGCAAACATCTCTGCCCTGGATTTCTCTCCCATGGACCTATCTGGGTGGGAGAAGAGGAAGAGGAATAGGAATAGTGGGATCTCCCTTCCTGAGCCCCGGTGCTTGCACTGGTGAAGTTTCAATGGTTGGGCTGTGGTTGTCCACGCTCCACACTTACCTTCCTCTGCTCCCTGTCATTCCCACTGTTTGCCCTCTAGTGCTCCCAATCAGCCTGCTATGTTCCCTGTTATCCAACCACACTCCCCAACGCACGAGCTTGCTCCCTGCCATCCTCACTTGAGTCTACACCTACTCCTTCCAGCCCTGGGACATCACAGCACCATTCCTTCAATTCTGGGGTGCCGGGGCAGTGGGGCGGGCTGTCCCCTCTCCGTGCAGGTCCTTGGCAGGAGGTGAAGGGCAGTGAGGGGTACTCTGAGATGGGGATGCAGGAAGGGGCTGGCTGCTGAGGAGGGTTGTTGCAGCAGAGATTTGGGGATGGAGCGCGGGGCCATGTCTTGGGGGCTGCAGGTCAGGGGTGCATGGGATAGCACCGGAGGTACAAGTGGGACATAGCGACGTCAGACACTGGGAACCGGGGGTTTCGACGGAGTGTGCAGTTGAGTGCAGTGAGAGGGGCAGCGGGTTACAATGCGGGGTGCAGTGAGGGGTGCATTGAAGGGGGCAGTGGGAGATAGGGGAGGGCACAGTCGGCTGCAGGGGTGGCAGTGAACGGTGTAGGGAGTGCAGTGAGAGGTGCAGGGGATTGCAGTGAAGGGCAGTGAGGGGTGCCGGGGGTGCAGCAGGGTGGCGGTGGGGCGGCAGAGGGGCGCAAAGGGGCGCAAAAGGGCGCGGGGTGAGCGCAGGGATCGCGCTCTCCAGGACGCAGCTTCCTGCCCGTCCACGCGGGGCGTGATCTGNGCGGCATCCCCGGCGGGGGCAGCCCCGGGGCTCCTGCGGGCGGGTCCGGAGCCCGGCCCGCTGGGGATGTGGCATCTCCACCCCGGAGCGGTGTCCCCCATGCCAAGGGGCTCACCCTCCGCCACGCCCCTGCTCACGCACTCACCGCCTCCTGCGTGCCGGGGGCTGCTGGGCACGCGTGGGGTGTCCTGCCAGGGCCAGGCTATGGCACTCACACGGCACCCTGCGCTCCAGCCTCTGCCCGCAAAACATCCCATGCCTCAGGCTTCCCGTGCCCCCTGCTCCCCTCCAGCTTGAGTTCAGGGCGGTGCCAGAGGGGCGGTGGGGCAGGGCTGGACCGCAGCCTCTTCCCGGCGAGCCCCGAGTCCTGGGATGCAGTGCCGGTGGCAGTTCCAGCAAGGGTAACAGGCTGGCACAAGGGGAGGCAAGTGTGGACAGCCGTCGCCTTTCCTCGGGGTGTCCGTGACAAGCCCTGCCTGATGACAGCCTCCCCCTCCGGACATACGTAGTGTGTCTGTGCTTGCAGGGCTGGAGTGACAGCCGGGAGAACACAGGGGAAAAGGGTGGGCTTCTTTTGGGGCATGCAAGATCTTCTCCAGCCTAGAAATACAAGTGAAAGCTCCAGCATGTCTCAGCAGGATTTCGGTGTTGCTGTCTGGTGGCCCAGGGACCTTGAGGATGCTGCTCTGGGCAGCCTGGGCATGCAACTCCTTCTGCCTCCATCACACACAACAGCTTGCAACAGGGCAGCTGAAACCCAACAGCCAACTTCCGGGGCAGCTAGAATGAATCCCTGGGGTAGTGAAAGTTTGGGGGGGAGGATTTTTTCCCTGTTTTTAACCCATTCTGGAACAAGTCAAAGTTTACCGCTCTCCTGATCCTCTCCCTCCTGCATGGCCAGCCCCAGTCCAGAGCCTATGTTTAATATCTAGAAGAATTGAAATAATAAAGTTGTTACCTGCCAGTGGCAGCAAGCTCTTTGCCCCTGTACCTCTCTTCCAGCCAGCACACTGTGACCTGGAGGTGGTGCTCTGTGCCTACTTGAGCCCAGTCCCACCACAAAAACCTGGGGTACAGGTAGTGTGACCCAAACTACTGCCCTGAGAGCAGCTTTGGGCTGTGTCTACAGTTGGCTGCTAACAGTTAAATGCTCAGTCCTGTGTCTTCCCCACTGCATTAGCCACTCCTCTTGTTTCCTGTCCCTAGGAGTGCCCCAAGGCCTGGGGTGACCTGGTGAGGGGTACACAGACCCCCTGGCAACAGGTCACCCTGCAGCCCAACTCCAATGGACACCCTGATAAAGCCTCTCGCCACAGCAAAAGCATGAGGTATTGGCATTAGGAACAGGACATGGCTCTTGAACCTTATGAAATCCTTCTCATAATCTCCAAATATTGTAGGAGAGATTTACCATGGTGACTCCCACCAGAACCCTGCACACACACCACCTCTCATTGTGCCAGTGGTCAGTGTTCACACCTCAGTTCTCTCTCCCAGCAAGCTGGATGCCCAACTTGCTGCCAGGGATCGGCCTGCAGCCACTCAGAAAGGTTGTCCAGAGGGATGGATACCACTGGGCTCTCAGGCAACCCAGCTGGCCTTGGGCCCTTTCTCTACTGCACTTTCTTTTAAAAACCGTGATGTTTTTCAATGGAAATAGAATCACTTTCACCAGCAGCTATTAGTGCTTCATATGTGGAACAGAAGGCAATGACAGAGTGTTTAGGCTCATGGACATGACTTGAAGCACACAGAATCTCCCCCACCAACCAACCATTCAGATGGGATTCAGTACAGCATGGATTAGGCAGAGGTATAATTCCAAAATCCAGAACCTAAGTGGAGCAGGAGAGGGTGTCTTAAGGACAAGGAAAAGAAGATGCTTTGATGTGTATCAGGATGTTTATCTTGATATCAAAAGACCTAGTTCTCTTTTTTAATGAAGTGGCTCCTCCCTTTGAAGTGGATCCTCCTGTGCTGTGCATGGCTGCAGCTCAGGGAGATCCTGCACAGACTTCACCCTCCTCAAACGTTAATTTTTCTCCTGTGATTTGCCTGAAAACTATGAGACCAAAGAGAAAACTCAAGGATGAGAGCAGCCAAGCTGCCTTTGGACCTGCCAGACAGAGGACAGGGTCAGACAGACAGGTTTTTGAAGGCAGGCTGAAGGCAGGGTGCAGGGAGATGCTGTGTCTGGGAGCACTTGGCACCTCCCTGCAGCAAGTACAACCTCGGGGTGTACAAACATTCATGAAGTCTCTTGAGTGGAGGTGGGTGTTGCTCCATGTCCTCCCCCGCAACAGGGAGGAACCCTCCAGCTCAGATTATCCACCTTCCCAACAGGAGACGGCTTCATTAGTTAATTAGAACAACAATCCTCATGGGCTCATCTGGGATTTGTAGTTGTGCTGGCAGGAGATTTGCTGACTGCAGGCAAGCCCTGGGGCAAAGCTTCTCAGGAGGACTTGGCACACGGAGCCCTCAGGGACTTACCTCCCTTCCTGCTGAGCCAGGAGTCTCTGGATTGCACTTGTTCCAAGCCCATTTAATTTTAGCCCAAAATATTCCTCTCAAAATGCAGAGCCTTATGTTTTAGCTGTGGAAGTGATGAAGCATATTTATGTAAAAGTAAGAATAATATTCCTCTCATTGTAGGCACCTCCTGCAGTCCAACAGGAAGCTTCAATATGATTTCTTTAATGCAGTCTCCATCGAGACCTCTGTTCATACATAACAACATATTGCTTAGCACTTGGGACTCAAGGGAAATTTTAGTGGTAGTGTTTGAGTGGGGGGAAATGATTTTTAAGGGAAAACTTTAATCTGCAAGCCATAAAGGGAACAGTGGCTTTGCATCCTATGGACAAGGTTCTCAGCCTCTGCAAACATGATTTTATCTTCCTCTGCAGGCTTGCTTCTTAAGATAAATTTATCCAGGATTGCATTTGGTGTAACAGCTTGATTTCTGTTGGTGGAAGGCTGATTTCTCACAAGAGCAACTGCCTTAATTTCCTACCAGTTGACAGCAAGTGCAGCTGCATTTTGTACTTGTAGACTTTGTCCTTGCAATTGCAGCCCTTCCTCTGCTCACCAGCCAGGATGTACCAAGGCTGCTCCTTCAGCATCACCCCTCTGTGGGCCGTAGATGTCTGCTTCAGGGATAGAAACATTTGACTTCTTTGTCCTAACAGAAAGAGCTTGCAGGACTCACAGATCCTACCCCAAGGTTCATCCAGAGGGGTAGATCCGAGCTGCAGCACCCTGATGCACCCCTGAACATCCCCAAACTCTCATTGCTATGGCAACAATTTAGCAAATTTAGCACTGCAAAATTATTTGCAGTTTTAAGCTGTTGCCAAGATCTTCCTCAAAGGCGCTCTGGGGGTTGTTTTGCTCTGGTTTTTCATGTAACCTTCCCCCCCCTTTCATACGCTCTTCATTTTGGCACAGCTTCCTCCCTTGAGGAATGACCTTTCCCACCCATTTACTCACTCCACTCCTTGGCCATGCTGGCCTTGCAAATCTTGTTAAAGGACGTGTTCATTTACTGGAAGTCTCCAGCATGCGGATCTGAGCAGTTCTCATGCTGTCTGCAGGCAGTCTGTCCCCCTGGCTGCTCTATTAATTTCTCTTAGCAAGCTCCCTGATTTCTATGCAGTTCCCTTGATGAAGTTAAGCACGACTCAAGTGGTTTTTCCGCTCAAGAAAGCAGGTCTTCAACAGCCCTCTCCTAAATTGCCAGGAATAAAGTCCTGAATACAGCCCCCCCACAGGTTTCCCCACCAACCTCTCCAAGAAACTCAATTAACAGCAGCTGAAAATCATGTTGCTTTGCATCACTGCCACATTTTCCTGATTTCCCATGTCTCAGTGTCCCCCTTTCCTGTCTGCTGCTCCCTTGCAGCCCTGTGACCATGGCAGCTGCTGTTTGTCCCTTGACACATTCCCTCTGCAAGCTCTGGTCCCTGTGGATACAGCTAAGCCTTTTGTTCCTCATCTCCAAGGCCCCTGAACCCCTACCCTCGTGCCAAACCGGGGCATGCCCTGCCACCCTTCTTTTTCACTTCTCCAGGTGTTGTGACATGATGTGCTGCTGGGACAATGCTGGCTCTCAGTGCCCTGGGTCCCCCAGAGAACCCCTTGTCCCTGTTCTGGGCTGACTTTGCTCAGCTCTGTCTCATTTCTGTGGGGCAGGTACACATGGCAGGGTGTTTCCCGGGAACATGGCCCTTGAGAGCTGCCCCATGGCACTGAAACTGCACTTTCTCCACCTGTAGCGGATCTCCCATTTGTGAGTGCCTGGCTCCCACCTGGTCCTCACCTAGCATGCAGCAGACTGGGGCTGAAGCTTTGAGGGGTCTCTGATCCCATCCCCTGAAGTCTGGAGTTGGCAGCAAGGAGGATGGAACCTGGAGCTAGGGCATGGGGGAGAAGGAGGAGTGAGCAAGCAGGCTGTGCGTGGATTCCCCCAGGGAAAACAGGATCCCTTTGCATGCACAGAGCTGCTCCCTTAGGCTGCCCATGGCACAGGCACTGCCTGCAGGCCTGAGGGACAGCCAGGGAGCGAGCAGGGTAGGCAGGTCCAGTGCCTGTGAGCTGTATGGTGGTGCCAGCCATGGGTGATGGATGGGTCTGTGTCGGGAGGGCAGTCAAGCCTTACTACTCTGATGAGAAAATCATCGAGTGGCTGCAGGGTGCTTCAGGCAAGCTGCAAAAATAAGAGAGCAGCCAGGGCATTCTCTGAGCCCTTTATCATCCCCAGAGCAGCACAGTGACAGCCATGTCTGGCCAGGGAGCAAGCTCTGTCTGTATCTGCCATGGGATTTACATTGACTGGGGTGGAAAGGCTTTGCTGCCCTGGGGTCTGGCAGCACAGTGAGCAGGAGGGGTGAGGACTCCGACGGCAGCTATACGGGATCTGTTGCCTCTAGATCCGGGGTTTCATGAGGATACAAGGAGAAAATGCTGAGGAAGGGACAGCAGAGTTACACATCCCTACACACCCACCTGGGGACTCACCAACTCCCAGGTGACCCATCTGGTGACACCACCAGCCATACCTCCCAGCCACGGTGGTTCGCAAGGGGCACAGCACTCAGAGACCCCCAAACCTTGGACCTCTCGCCAGCCCCCACCCGCTGTTGCCTGGTCAGGCACACATGAGCAGGGAGAGGAGGAGGGACGCCGGGTCCTCCCTGCGTGCACACAGTCTGCTGCAGGGCTCAATAATTCAGGCCTGACACATTAAAGTTGCATGGCATGCAATTGCCATCTGCAACGACAGACTGCGTCAGGGCTGTTGGGTGATGAGTTCGGACAGCAAGCATTGGGCAGGCAGCGGTGGGAGGGTCCGGCAGCCCCCGAGGAGGGCAGAGTGAGGGCAACAGGCGGAGCACCTCTTTAGTGGGGACTGGGGGGAGGAGATAGCGGCAGGAAGCACAATACCAGTGTTTGGGATGCACATTTCCAAGAAACTTGTGTTGGAGCAGGGAGTGCTGGCCCAATGGCACTGACAGCCCAGCAGGCAGGATGGAGCTGGGATGCAGAAGGCTGAATCAGGGTGATCCTGTTCCTAGGGCTGTTGCCTTCTCACGCATCCCCTGTGTCCCCTGCATCCTACCTGTCAGGACAGAGGCTGTGAAGGCTTATGCTGCCCATGATACCAAGTCAAAAACCCTACCCAGCGGTATCTGTCCCCAGGTCCCTGCCACTACCTGACCTGGAATGGCTCGAATCCCCCCCATGCCTCTACAGCACTGAGGAAGCAAAGCTCTTCATCGGCTGTTCCAGGAGCTGGTTGCCATGGGGATGTCAGATGTACCTGGCTGTTATAGGGATACTGTTGCCATGGTTATGTGGTTGCTGTGCCTGGCAAAGGCAGGGATGGAACATCGGGAAAGCTGTTTACACTGGGGGGTGGGAGTCACAGAGACCCCAACTCTGACCAGGAGAGAAAGGCAGGAGAGTGCAGCCTTCACCCCAAGTGCATCCTCATGGGGCAGAGGTAGGAGGCTGTGAGGAACCATGACAGAAAAGCTCACTAGACCCATAGGGATGAAGACACTGGTGCTCCTGATACTGCAACAAAGGAGAGGTGATAGAGGGGAACTGGAGTCTCCCATGGTATGTCCCAGCATGCTCCCAGACAGGCTTGGTGGGAGAGGGACACACACCCCCTGTGCTTGGTGTCCTACAGGAGGGACCTGCTTCTCCATGCTGGGTGCCTGGAGCAGTGAGCAAAAAACCCTTTCTGTCCTGCAGTACTGTGTGTTCTGCACTTGCAATGCACCTCACTCTGCCCCAAGATGTGCTGGCCTCCTGGGCAGGGGAATGGGTTTCTGTCCACCCTGGAACTGGGAGGTGAAGTGAGAATGGGGATTCCCAGCTCTCAGCAGGCAGACCACAGGCCCCCAGGGACAAGCTGGGCTGGCAGAGAATGCCTGGATCCCCTCCAGTGCTGCTTGGCCAAGCTCCCTCCCGGGTAGTGCGGTCAGATGCGTGGCCTGTCCTTGAGATGAAAAATGCAGTTGCAGGTTTAATTAAAAGGAGAGGGAGCTCTGAGCTGCACCAGCAGCCCAGAAAAGCAGAGTGTAGCAGAGCTGGTGTGTGGCTCCTCCAGACTTCCCTGGGCAGTTCTCCTGGCTAAAACCCCTGCCTACCTCTTCCAGGACCCCTGACGGGTCCAATCCACATATGTCATCCCCGTGGTGTCTGCTGTGGGGCAGGCCAGGGGCTGTGCAGCTGCTTGCAAGGGGACAGCTCATCCCACCACGGGCTCTGTTATTGTAAAGTCTTCACAAATTTGGCAAGCAGCAGGTTTGCCCTTCAGCCCTACAGCAGTGAGACAGGGGATGAGGCATGGGTAAGGATGCTGCATGCAGCCCCAACACCTCCATGAAACTAGGGTGCATTAGTGTAGAATAAGCTTGTGCCCCGTGTGTATTCCACTCCACCCTCTTGCTGATGTGAAGGCTAAAGCTGAGCTCCTCATCCTTTGGGGGCTGCTACTGCCAGTGGGGTTCAGTTGGATTTAATTAAAAAATTAATCCTTAATCTGCCACCTGGCCAGACCAGACAGGACATTCTGTATGGCAGAGGGAGGGCTGGAGGGTGAGTTCGGTGGGGGGGAAGGAGAGTGGCAGGTGCAGGTTCCCCAGTCCTTGTACAATGACTGGACCTCCTATCCAGGCCATGCAGCACACCTCCACTCCAGGCTGGCTCCCCATGAGCATATCCCACACCAAGGCCCAGAGACAGAGGCAGCAAACCCCTGAACCCACCAGCACTGCCATGGTCCTCGCCAGCTCATCCCTCCCCCTGCTCTGCCAATCCCATCCCCACAGTCCTCTCCAGCTGCCCCCACAGACCCCTAAGCCCACCCCGCCCTGGCCAGCTGGGGCCCAGCTCCCAAGCAGCAGTTTTAATTAGATTGCAATCCTATTACATAGCTGCCTGCCCGCCTGCAGTTGCTAATCCTGTTAAGCATCCAGTAAATCTCCCTGTGCAGGGCCCTGTCCCCAGGGGCACAGGGAGGGGAGCTGCTGGTGGGTGGGCTCTGCTGAGCTGGGATGTGGCTGCTAGGATGCAGAGCTTTGCCTCAGGATTCCACCGTGAAGACCCCTGCAGGGCTGATAAATTCTCAAGAGGTTGGGGAAGTCCCTGACGGGATGAGAAGTGTCAGTGAAACTTTCCCTGTCCTCCCTGGTTCACCTTGACCCCTCTGAGTTGCTGAAGCAGAGTGAAAACCCCCTGTCCCTGAGGCACACACAGAGCCCAGGTGTATGTCACCACATCATGGTCACCACTGCCACAGTGGGTGCTGAGCCCACAGGTCTGACCATAAGCCAGACAAGGAGCAGGGGCTGAGAAAGAGCTGCCCCGAGTCACAGGGTACCATCCATGCAATGCCCCTCCCACTGGAGCCCAGTGCCCTGCAGAGACAGGGATAATGGCAACAGCAGGGACACAGGGTCACTAGTCCACTGCTTCTTGGGTGTAGCAACATGTGGGGTGCTGAGGCACCCCAGGCAGTGGGGTGACACCAACAGCTGTGGGCTCTTGGGGATGTGGCAGAGCCATCTCAGACCTGTGCATTGCCATGGCAGGCAGCATCAGAATCATTCCCCAGTGGCACCTACCCCCACAGCTATGGGCTCACCACAGTCCTGCAGGCTTGGAAAGGATCCTGGACACCCTGGTACAGCACAGCTGCTCCTGGGTCAGATGTTACAGCCACCCTGTGAGAGTACAGTGCCCCAACAAAGACATCCTAGCCTTGCAACCTGTCATGCCAAGAGCTAAAAGACGGCAGCTTTTGCTCCCTACCTCTTGCCAGCCACTTTGCTCTAGTTCAGAGCTGCATCAGCTCCAGAGCAGCCACAACAGAGTAGCAGCTCTGAGAGCCAGAGACTGTTGCCATTTCTCTGCTCCACACCCAGCCACATCCCCTCAGCGACTCCATGGCCTGGCAAAGAAAGGAATGTGACCCAGCTCAGCCTTGAGACCCCACAGCTCTGCCCCAGACTGAGCCACAGGAACCCCTGGAGACAAGTTCAATCAGGCTGTAATTGGAAGAACAGGGTGGCACAGATGTTTGTGCGCCTGCCCAGAGGAGTCCTGGCACTCCCAGAAATGGGTGGCCAGCAGAGAGTGGGTGCCAAGCCCCACAGTGCTGCTGTCCATGACAGAGGAGTCTGAGCTGGTGTCAGCATCAGCTGGTACAAATACTGTTGATGGAGGCCACAGCGGGGTCAACGAGCCCCAGCTCCTCCTGCTCATTGACGCAGAGCTGGTACCCACATCCCTTGCGCCGGGGCAGCGGCCCCAGGCGCCTGCTGGACTTGGCACGGGGCGGCAGCAGGAAGCCAACACTGCCGGCAATGAGCAGGTGCCAGATGCTGTGGATGTAGAAGTAGTTCTCCTCTGTCTCCACGAAGGCGTAGAGCAGCACAGCCGCCGCTGCGATCAGCGCTCCTGGGCACAGGTAGAAAGCCCAGCGCTTCCAGGTTGGCGGGTAGCAGTGGCGGCGACGGATGGTGCGAGCCGTCTGCGGGGGGAAAGGACAGGCTGGAAGGGGGACCCGCAGCAGGGACAGGCCGTGGGGACACATTCCTCATGAGCCAGAGAGAGGGGTTCATGAAGAAGGGTGAAGGTAGCAGAGAGGAGATGCTGGCAGGGGCAGGATGCTGAGCACAGCCAGGATGGGGATACAAGGGACACCAGCTTACCCAGGCGACGGCCATGATCCCCAAAGCAAAAAGGCTGGGCCCCAGAAGGTTCCAGAGCCCGTGACGGTCCATCTGTAGAGCCATGGAGAGCAGCATGGCTCCCAGCAGGTACAGCACCTGTGGGGCAGCAGGCCACGCATCAGGATAAATCTCTTTCATGCCTGCCCTGCACACCCCCTCCCCATACTTGCCTGCTTGACTATGGGCTGTAGCCGGGCCATGGCGATGACAGTGACCCAGACAGACATGAGAGAGCCCAAGAAGTCACAAAACTGCAGCACATCATACTCCATGATGCAGAACACCACAATACCCGGCTGGTCGCAGGCATGGTAAAACTGGGGTTACAGGGAAAGGGTGTGAGAGCTGCCCTGCACAGTCCCAGCCCCTTGCCTGCCCCTCAGCTGCCCCATGCCACACTCACAGTGGAGAAGAACATGGTGAAGATGTAGACAGCAGCTTCTAGGAGGTAGTGGCTGCGGACAGCAATGGCCACGGGAGGCACAAACATGACATTGCTGAGGCACAACAGCAGCGTGGAGAGGAGCTGGAAGCCATAGGAGAAAGCCTCAGCGTTGTCCGTGCAGCCCCAGCCATTCCAGCCTGTGAAGAGAGCTGCTGTCACCACTTCAGCAATCACAGGGGCTGGGGGGGTGGACCAGGGAACCCCCTGGCATGAATGGATACTGAGATACAAGACCCGCCAGTAGAAGGGGAGGATGCAGGGGCCTGTGGGTGCCTGGCTCAGTTCTCACCAGCTTTGCACTCGCAGGCAGCGTACAGGTAGTTGTTGGTGCGCAGCAGCTTGCACTGGCCGTAGATGCCGCAGTCGTTGATGCAGGGTGAGAGGTAGGCGCGCAGGTACACCTCAGCTGTCACATTGGTGCAGGGCTCGAACCTGCCAGGTGGGAGAAGGGGGTCAGCCCTCACACCATGCCCTTGGGCAGCTCCTGCCTATACCAGAGCCACCGGTTGCATCCAGACCTGGCAGGTGATGGGAGATCCAGGGACTGGACAAGCTTAAAAATGAGCTTCTTTGAGGCTGTGTATGGTAGCTGAGAGTTGGTCCCTGAGGATCCTGTGTGCTTTAATTGTTTGTGCCAGTCTGAGTGAGCAGAAGGAATGTGGCCACACTTAAAGCTCCTCTGCCTTTAGCAGCAAACTCAGCGGGTTCCTATTTCATTTGGGTTTTGCTGTGCAAACACTGCACCCTGCCCTGCAATGTCCATGTGTGAACCTGTGAGGGAAGGACTGACTGTGACTGGCAACTCAGCATGAACTAGAAACACACCAGAGGAGTCAGGGCAGCCACACCAATCCCACTGCCCTGCGCTGCCCATACACAAGACTCTGGGCACTGCCAGCACCTCCTCAGCTCTAGCACACCAGGAGCACAGGCAGCCCCACAGACTAACAGCACATAGCAGTTTCTGGCTAGGCACACACAGGCACCCCAACACAAACAAATGTGCACACAGTGCCAGCTGCATGTGTGTCTGCTGTCCACTGACTGGGTCCTCACACAGTCAAATCTGCATGTGTGCGTGCATACACAGCCCTGACTGCTTAAACAAAGCCCTGACTGCTTGTGCAAACCAGAATATGCACACAGGGCTGGCTGCACATATGCACCCAGCCATGCATGCAGTGCTGCAGCACCATCTGCATTCATGCATCCTTGCACGTACAGACACACACACAAAAAGCCTCACTCTTCCACAGGGTTCCAGGCAGACACAGAGGCCAGGAGCAGAGCCACAGCACAGGGGCTGTCCCTGGAGATGCTGAGCAGAGCCCCAGCCTGACCAGAGATGCCCCCTCACACACAGAGCTGAGCCCTGTCCTCCCAGCAACAGCCCAGTCCCCTCCCAGGCATGGGCACAGATGGGCCCTGCCGCGGAGGCGGAGAGGCACTGACAGATGCCCGGCGTTCGCGAGCTGACAGGCACTTCCTAACCGCGAGACAGAGGGAAGAGCCGCGGGGACCCACAGATGGTCGGGCAGACACGAGATGGAGCCATCCGTGCCCACGCAGCACTCACACAGTGACACACAGCCCGCAAAGCCGCATGAGTGGAGACACGCAGTGCAGGGGACAGGCACGCCCACAGGCCCACGGCACACACAGGCACATGTCACATGTCACGGTGAGGACATCCCCCCTGGGGGCACAGGGAGGGGATGTGCTGGGGCACTTACCCATGCTCCGTAGCACAGAGCGAGCGCAGGCTCAGGTACCAGCTGCCTGTCTGTGGGTAGGGAATCCGCAGGCGGCTGAGGCTGGCTGTGGCATTAACGGAGAGCAGGAAGCCTGCCAGAGACTCTGTGGGCCAGAAGAGCTCTGGGTGAGCAGAGCAAGGTGCAGCCCCCTGCCCTGGACAGAGCTGGAACAGGGACAGAGTACCCTGTGCCAAGCTCCAGGGCCACATGCCCCCATGGCCTCCCCACACCCAGCCTCTTGCCAGACACAGGGAGGTGTGACCCCATGGACATGGCAGGATGGACATGCACAGCCCAGCCTACCTGTCTCACAGGTGACCGAGGTGTTGTCACTGGATGTCAGTGGGACTTCATGGTTTAGACACCCAAATACTGTCACATTCTCACCACACAGAGAGCTCTGATGGCAGAAGAGATGGTCTTAAACCAATGCTAGGAACGTCTGACAGCACATGGATCACAGCACACCGACTAGCAGTGCCCTAACCCACTGCCCTTCACCCAAGAACACCCTGAACCTGGGACTTGGAGCACCCTAATCCATTCTCCATCACCCAAAAACTTCACAACCACTGCCTATGACCCCAAATCCTGTTCCCTGCCCTGCTACAACATTGACATCACCCATCTCCCATCTTTCCCCCTGTCCTGAGCAACCCTGCCCCATTCAGGATGCATGTGGCCACCTCACCACGTTGAGCCGCAGCTCCAGGTTGAGCACCCCACCACTGTCCAGCACTGGCAGGAGGTTGATGACGAAGACAGCAGGGCGGTCGGGTGGCACTGACACGTTGGGCCCGAAGAAGATGTAGAAGTGGACGGAGAAGGTGTCCAGCTCGTTGCGCAGCGTGGGCCGGACAGGCCAGCACCGCTCTCCGGCGTGTGAGGTGACAGGGACGGGGACCGGGTGCTTCGTGTCATTCGGGCTGGTGGGTGGAGGGCTGTCCCCCAGCACCAGCCCGCCCACGGAGCCAAAGGAGTGGGGCATGTTCATGGAGGCGCTGGAGGGCAGGAAGGGTGGCCGGGCCAGGCTGGGTTGGGAACAGTCTGGAGGGACAGAGCCATCAGTCTGGGCACCACACAGCTCCAGCCCCCTCTTAGTTCCCACTTTCCCTTCCTGCCTGCCATTCATCTCAATTTGCAACCCAGCCCCAACACCTCACAGTATTCCCATCCCAGCAGAGCCAGGTATAACCCTGTGCCCAGCTGCAGACAGATCCTGTGGGTACCCTTTAACCCCCACACCAAAGCAGAGTCAAGACCATGTCTCCACCCACACCTCCACATGCACCCTCACCTGTGAGCTGCACGGTGACCTGAAAAGAGACGGTGCCCGGCACCCCAGGGTGTTTCTCCACCAGCACGTAGTACCAGTGCTGCCAGAAGGGAAGTTCCTGTGCCAACTGGCAGGGAGCGTGTTCCCGGCAGTCCAGTGTTGTGGAGTTGTGCAATGGGGGAGCCTTGGCCCGCACACGCAGCCAGAGTGGGCAGCCCTCAGCCCCACGGCACCGCAGCACCTCCACAAGCACTCGTGACGTGTAGCTGGGCACAAAGACCCTGCAGGACAGCAGTGCCAGGTTGTGCCCATCACTATGGACTAACAGGCTGGAGAGGGAAGTCAGAGGGTTGGGAAACCCTCATCTCCCCACCCTGAGGGTGCCCCCTCCTTAGGAGACCTTCTGGCACTCACTTGTAGAGGCAGGAGCGGTTGTGGGGGGCCATGCTCTGCTCGGTGACATGACCAGGGTACAGCACAGCGATGTTCACCAGGCGCTGCACGATGAGTTGTGGCTGGAAGAGATACTGGCATTCCTCGTAGAGCCCCTGCATCAGAGCAGAGTCAGCACAGGGCAAGGGGCACAGGCATTGCCCCTACTTGGGACACCTGCCCTGGGCACTGCCAGCCCAGCGCAGACAGACCCCATCCCTGCCCACCATGATCCCTCCAAGCCCTTCACCTTAACAGAGATCTTGCCCTCATCTTTGGGCAGGTGGGCAGCCAGGAACCAGTCACCGGGCAGAGGGCTGGTGACATTGAACACTCCCGTGGTGCGGTTGGGCAGGGTCCAGGTGAGGGTCAGTGCGAAGGAGCCAGGGACGGCCGTGTCCCTGGGGAAGTGCGTGTGCAGCGGGTTAATGACAGAGGGAGCCCCTGAGCGGAAATACCTGCAGGAGAGACAGCAGTCAGCAGGGTATAGGCTGGGCATCGTGGCAGGGCCAGTATGTCCTATATGTGGGTGTCTTCCTCTATGCTTAAAGACATCATGGAAGCCATCTGTAAGCTGGGACCTTTCTGGAGACTGAGCTTTCCTGAGTGGGTGTTCAAGCAAAACAGTTAATCTATGAGATGCACAAAAGAGTGGAGCCTGCATTGGTCCTGGGAAGATGAATCATGGGGAGGGAGCGTACATGTTGTCTGGGTTTTGGCTGGGATAGGGTTCATTTTCTTCTTTGTGGCTGGTACAGCACTGTCTTTTGGATTTAGTATGAGAATACTGTTGATAACACACTGACATTTCAGTTGTTGCTCAGTGATGCTTACCCTAAAGCACGTTTCAGTGTCCCACGCTCTTCCAGAGAGTGGGTGCAAAAGATGCCAGAAGGGAGCATGGCCTGGAGAGATGACCCAGACCAAAGGGATATTCCATACCGGTGTATAAACTTGGGAGAGTTGGCATGGAGCCACCAACCACTGTTGGGGGACAGGTTGGGCATCAGTCAGCAAGTGGTGAGCAACTGTGTGATGAATCACCCATCCTTCTCAGGCTTTATTTCTCTCTCTCTTTTTTGTTACTGTTGTTGTTATTATTATTATTGTAGCTGTTTTATCATTAGTGTTATTGACATATTTATTTTGATTAGCCAACTCTTTTTATCCCAACCCACGAGTTTTGGGTTTTTTTTCCATGATTCTTCTCCCCACCAGGGGAACAGGGGGGATGAGCGAGCAGCTGTGTGGTACTCAGTTGGCAACCTGCTCTAGTGGAATGTGTATCATGGTAGCAGGTTGGAACAAGATGATCTTTAATGTCCTTTCCAACCCAAAGCATTCTGAGGTTCTATAATTCTTTGACTCTATATGTACATGGACTTGTGGAAGCAAGGAAGCAGGCAAGAGCAGGCAAGCCGTGGGGCAAATCCAGGCAAGAGAAGCAGAGGCAGGCAGGAAGGAAACAGGCAGGCCAGGCTGCTTACTCACACGGTGATGCTACGGTCTGGGCATTGATCCCCAAAGGTGCCACCTTGCTCCTTGAAGGTGATGAGGTTCCAGACGGCAATGACTGTGTCCTCGGGAATGTGGAAGTGGAAGAGCTCAATGCTGGCAAAGGAGCGGTAGGGGCTGAGCTTGCGTGGTGTGCGGGTGAAGTAGTCAGTCACAAAGAGCCCATCTGCAAAGGAGACCCAAGGGGCTCTCAATAGGGTAAAGGATTGGGGAGGGGGTTGTGGAGCCCCCCCCCCCCCCCCCATCCCCCCAGAGCAGGCCCATCACCCAGGCTCTGAATATGTCACAAGCACCCAGCAGCCTGGAGGCAGGAGGGTCCGGAACAGTCCCATTTCAGTGAATTTCCCCAGGGCTGATGTCAGCTGTCCCCAGCTGTGTCTCCCAGCCCTGGCACAGTTTGCATCATTTCTGGTTCAGCACTGCCTCAAGTCCAGTTCACTGAGCTGTGGGCACTGATGGCCTGTAGCCTGAGGAGCCCATGGCCCTGGTGGCACATGCTCTGCTCCCTGCATTTTACCTGTAATAAGTAAAGGGACATTCTTCATGGCTTCAACTATGCCCCAGCCGGTCAGCTCCCACAGGAACATACATTCCCCTGCATCTGCCTGCTGGGGAGGCTCAACACTCAGCCCATCATAAAGTGCAGAGTTTCACCCTAGAGCCACAAGAAGAAGGAGCAAGCAGAGCACTTCCTGCCTCCCAGCTCTCCCGTGGTTTGTGGAGGAGGAACGGTGCACATATGTGTGCACATATGCACACGTGGGTGCTATCTGCATGCAGGGCACAGTGGAGGCGTGCAAACCCACGTCCATGAGGGTGTGTGCCTGTGCACAGCCCCATGTCTGAATGATGCTTCCTGCTAGCCCACAGCCCCCTGACCAGCTGCCTGACGATTTTCAGGGATTTCAAGGAGCCCCAGCAGCAGAGAGACAGCCACTTCTTTGTCACAAGGGAGAGCTGGACTTGAGACAGCAGCCATAACTTCACCTACCATTACCACACTATACCAGTGCCAGCCTGGGAGACTCATCCATTTTTCTCTAGAGACAAGCAAGAATGAGATACACCTCTTCACAAGCTGCTGGAAAGGGGGAGGCCGGCAGGGGGTGGGTTGGGAACAGGTCTGTGCTCAGGAGGACTTGTCCAGCATGAAGTGGGATAGCTGAAAAGAGGATCTGCTTTGCACCACATGTTTTTGGCCGGGAGTGTGCGCATGAGCTTGTATGCACGTGTGTTTTTGCTGCGTGTGTGCAGCCCCAGCAGGCTGTACACTGACATGCATCTGCTCCCTTGTCTGGAACAAAGGCAGCTCCCCCTCCTCCTCACTCCCAGCCGGCACAAGCCAGGCATGAAGCACCTGTCTCCTCAATGCAAGAGCATCCAATCCCAATTTCTCCACCAGGAACCACCTGGTCACTCCACAGCCCCACTTGGGGACAGTGACCTGGCAGGGGACCCCAGGGAGGGTGTTCAACACAACTCCAGAAGGCCAGAAGGGGAACTGGGGGAAGGACCTGGAGATACCCAGTCCCAGAGCAGCCGCCCCTCCCCCCCTCCCCCCCCGCAAGCTCACTTGCCCAGAGGGTCAGTCTGAGGAACCATGCAGCCAGAGCACGGAAAAGATGCTGGAGCATGGAGCAGAATTGCTATCCATGGAACCAGAGTGGATGGAAGGAGAAAAGCCAAAGCCCCTCTGCTTCAAGCCAGCGGCCGAAGCCCCAGGACCCCGACCCCGGTGCTACAGCCTCAGGTCGCGGCCGGCGGCCAGCACCGCGGACAGCTCCGCGGCCGGCGGTCAGCACCGCGCGCAGCTCCCGCTGCCGCCCCGCCGCCGCCCTCGGGCACCGGCAGCCCCCGGCTAGCTTCCACCCTTCCCAGGGGATGCCCCCTCGAAGCCCCCAGGTATCCTTCCGCATCCCGGCCACTAAGCCAGCTCCCTGCCCCATATCCTGCTCCTGGTCTCACATACTATTGTCGATGTATCCCCCGCACATCCTGATGCCCCGCTGGACACACACTCCCATCTCTGCAAGCTGTCCATCTCCGCTGCCCCCTGCACGCACACAGCCTTCTGCCCTGCATCTGCAACCCCCCGGGCCCACTTACTGCCCACGCACACGCCTCCCTCCCAGGGTGTTCAACTGCCTGCGTCCTCCTCGCACGCATCCCACTCTTATCTGTTTCCATGCCCCATTGCATGGCTACACCGTGCCCCATAGCATGCTCATCACCGTGCCCCACTGCACGCACATCCACACATCACAATCCACAGACATCCAGTACCTCCTACACAGGCATCCCTATACCCCATTAAGCAAACACACCCCTGCACACGCATCTCTGCGCCCATGGCATTCACCTCATATCCCAGTGTTCGTTCACCCTGTGCCCCATGGCACCCCACACCCAAACGGGGACACCTCTGTATTCAGCTGCATATCTGCCCCAAACCCCACTGTATGCTGGCCCCATCCCTTGTGCCACACTCACCGTGTCCCATCACGTGTGAACCTCACATCCCAGGGTGTCATTCTCCATAGCTGCACCCTTGTGCTCCATCCTCATCCGCACCCTGCCCCACTGCATGCAAACCTCACATCCCACTGCTCGTGTAGCTCGTCCCAAGCTATGCATGTACCCATTCCAGGCTCACCCCTGTGCCCCACCACATGGACCCCCACACCACACCTGCAGCCCTTCTGCCCACCGCATCTCACCGTGCCCCACTTAATGCCCACCTAGTATCCCATTGTTCGTGTAGTTCACACCCCTCCCAAGCTCATCCCTCTGCCCCACGGCTCCTCACAGACCCCTGTGACTCACACCTCCAGCCCTCCTGCACACACCCCCGTGCTCCATTCTCACCTGGCCCTCCCCCCACTGCGTGCACACCCCACATCCCATTGCTCGTGTACCACACGCCCAGTACACGCTCATCCCGCTGCCCCACGGCACGCTGTCCTGTCCCACCGCACGGAACCCCGCACCCCGTGCCTGCAGCCCCCCTGCCCACCGCACACACCCCCGTGCTCCAATCCCACCCGCCCCACTGCGCGCATACCCCACATCCCATTGCTCCCGTACCTCGCACCCATCACAAGTTCATCCCTCAT
>VWYE01021432.1:100172-113979 GCA_013398995.1 Alaudala cheleensis
CGCCCCCCGTGCCCCTTCCGTCGCACAATCCCTTCCCCCATCACGCCCACCGCACCGCCCCACCCCGCCCCCACTCCGCCGAGGCCCCGCCCATTACCCGTCTAACGCAGCCTCTTGCCCCGCCCACTTCTGGTCACGACCACGCCCCCCGAGGTCTCTCTGCCAATGGGAGGCGCGTACGCGCGCGGCTCCACCCCCGAGCGCGCGGCCGCCGTGCACCGTCTCCATGGAGAGAGGCGCGTCCCGCCGAGCGCACGCGCTATGGAGCCGAGAGCCGGCTGCGCCGGGGGGTGCGGGCCAGGCCGCGGGCACAGAGGCCCTTTGGGGTAACCCCCGGTGGGGAGAGTCGGGGGGCAGGGCCTGTGGAGCACTAGGGACCAGGGGGGCATGAGAAGATGGTGGGTCCGGCCTGAGGGGAGGTCGCAGCAGGGAGGGGTCTGAGCCCAGGCAGAGGGGTGGGAAGCGTGTTGCTGCTGGAGGTCAAGGGGACATTAGGGAGTTACGGAGGGGGAGACTCCTCGAGATGACAGACGCAGCAGCAGGCACTGCTTCTGTCCCCCAAAAGGAGATGAATTCCTTGTCCCTTGCCCCAGTGTGCAGGTGACACTTCAGAGGACACAGGATGCTGCCTGTCGGGGCTGAGGATAATGGGGGGTGCAGCCCGCTGCCTTTCTTCAGCGTCTGTTCCCACTTGCAGGGGCACTCTGACAAGCCATGTGGGTCCCAGATGCCATGGGGAGAGGCCACCGTGCAAGGTCCAGGGAGTTGAGCACATGCCTGAGGTGCCCATGGAGAGGCTCCCGTGCCGCGGTGAGACACTGACAACCACCGCCAAGAGACTCCAGGAGATGTCACACATGGCTAAGCTGCCCCAGGAGATATCCGACACAGATGAGCTGCCTACTGTGGCCCTACCAATCGTGCCCAGCAGGGTGCCATCCCCAGAGACTGGGAAGGATCCCTCTAGGATCAAGCTGCCTCCCTGGCTTGGAAAGTGGGGGACTAGTCCCAAGAAGGATTCCCCCACCGCAGTGCCAGAGCTGCCCCCCACCCCACCCACGCCAGCAAAGAAGCTCAGCCAGTCAGTGCCCCAGCGGAGCCATGTGACCCGTGAATGGCAGAAGGAGGTAACTCCATAAAGGAACACGCCCCTCAAAGTTGGCCCCATCATGTTCCACATGTTGATCTTGTGAAGTTCCCTGCTCCTGAGCAGACCCCTCTCTTTAAATAGCCACCCGCATGACCTTGAGCCGAGCGGGATAGAAAAGGGATAAAACTCAATAGCACAAAAGGCGCAGGCAGGCACATGAGGAGTAACAGTAAGGCAGGAGGGGAGCTGGGATCTTGCTGCTGGGGAGCAGGAGGTGTGTGTCACAGCCTGTCACAGTGACATAGGGATGCCAGCTTGGGCGAGCAAAGCTGGGGGGCACCTGATGGCCCGAGCTGAGCAACAGCCTGGGGACTTCATGGGTTGTTCAAGTGCCGTAAGAGCGCTTGCCCAGGGGCAGTCTGGGCACCCAGGTGCTTGGGACAGCCATACAAGGCCAAACAGGACAGGTCAGCCCTGCCCAAGCTGTGTCTCTGCTCCAGCTTTTCCAGGTGTCTGTCCAGAAAGACCATAACACCTCTTTACAGCTCATGCCTCTAGGGCTATCAAAAGCCTAAAAGCCAGGAGCATGCATGGAGAAGTGCAGCATGGGTCCTGCCCTCTTCCACAGCCCCTACTGTCCATCCCCAGGTACTCGTGGACCCCCTGGACTCTCGTCCAAAGAAGGATTTGGGCAGTGAGGACTTCCAACATGGCTACCATGGACTGCCAATCCACCAGTTTCTCTCCTCACTCACTGAGAACTCCCTCCCCAAGGACTGCCCACCTCTCAGGGCCCTGCTGCTGGGGCAAGGTAGGCTGACCCAACAAGCTCTGTGCACCCCGAAAAGGCAGCAGGGGAATCTCAGCTGAGGGATTGATGGCATCATCCCTTCTGCAGGGCAGCGGAAGGCCACACTGGCATCCATGCTCTACGAGAAATACAGGCAAGTCTGCACTCCCGCATGAAACCCACCTTTGGGGCTATGCCCCAGAGGAGGGGAACTGGGGAGGCAGGGATCCCAGAGCTGAGTGGTGTGGGTTCTGCTCTGACTGCAGTAAGGAGACAGAGGAGGAGATCCATCCCCGCCCGAGGCCTATGGAATCTATCTCCACCACACACCAGGACTACCGTGCCATGGGTTTCCAGTCCACACCCCAGCCCACCACCCAGGTACAGGCAGTAGACTTCCCCCCCAGCAGCTTCCAGGGAGGCTGGAAGGCTCCCTTGTCCTGCTGAGCATGCCATCCCCTCTGGTTCCACTGCAGCCTCACAACTACTTGACGGAGCAGCCAACCAGCTTCTGGCTGGAGCAAGCCCGCGGACGGCCGGTAAGGCTCCCACTACCCTGTCCTGCCAGCACCCTGGGGGTCTCAGCTGCTGACAGAGACCTCTCCAATTCTCTCTTCTCCAGGGTGTCACTGCCCTCTTTGGCAGAAACATTCCCTTCAAGAGGAATGCAGCCTTCACCACTCCCATTACCCTGTACTTGGGGTATCCCGAGCCCTCCAACCTCTGTGACCCCTATGATCCCCTGAGCCGCCAGCTCCAGCCCCACAATCAATAAAAAACAAGGGGACACAGGTGGTCCCAGAATCCTTGCCCACCCCAAGGCTGTCCTCAAACTGGATGTTTGGAGGGGGAGCACTGTGTCCCTGTAATCTCAAATCCCGTGGGACCATGAAGCAAAATGGTAAACCCTTCAGCCCTGCTGCAAGTCACTGTTGACCCAGAACACACTGTGGTCCCGAGATCTCCTCCTTAGGCATGGAGGGAGAGCCCCTGGCACAGCCCCATCCCCTGGGATATGTCCCCTCCCAGCGCACACAGTGGGTGACAGGCAGCCGTTGTTCCAGTCCCCAGGCACAGGTGTGTTCCAGTAAGAGGCGGCAGCGGGGCGGCCAGAGCATGAGCTCAGAGGAACGCATTGCAGCCCTCACGCCAAAGCAAACCCATGGCAGCCCTGCCTTCCCAGCACCGCCCAAGCCCTCAACAGCCGCTGCTGCAACCACCCAGGACTGCCTCCCCATGCCCACACCTCGGCCCTATACCACAGACAGACCCCTGGGATATGATCTCTTGGGATGTTTCAGGCAGCTGTCGCCAGCCCAGGCTGAGTTCCATATTGGGGTCCCCCCGGCCTCCCTCCCCACTTGGCATGCTAGGGCAGAGTGAAGTAGAGGCCACAGGACAGATGGATCTGGGGAAGTTTGTATTTCAACAAAATAGTTGCAGCGAGTCCTATATTTACACCTGGAGGAGGGATGGGTATTTACATGACCCGATGGGGTTATATACAGGGGAACAGGAGACTGGGGAGGGGGGGAGCTGCGGCATTGAAGCCTGACCTGGCCAAGGAGTCAGTCTTGGCAGGAATCCCCATTTCTCCCCCCACTCCAGGGAGGGGTTGACATGGGCAGAACTTCTGCTGGGCGCCAGGTACTGAAAAGAGACGGCAAAGTGCCCTGCGGGGCAGCCAGGCCCCGGAGAAGCTCAGAGCCAGCTGAGCCACAGGGGAGAGGGCAGGGATGGCAGACCTCAGAGGGGGGGTGGGATACAAGGTCCCTTGGGCTGGATGAGGGCTGGTTACCCCACTCCAGCATAGGCTGTGGGGAAGGTAGGCTTTGCTGGTGCTGATGGAGGGGGGCAGACGGTGCTGTGGCCGCTGCCCCATCTTGCCCAGGCCCTGCTGAAGCAGGGGGGCTGCAGAGGCAGGTGGATGCAGTGATAGGGGGGGTGCCGGTGCATCCTGGGGCACCGGAAAGCACTGGTGGCCCCACTGAGCTGGGGGCTCTGCCACAGCCACTGGGCTCAAATGACTTAAGGGTCTTTCCTCTCGCCCAGCAGCCAGTATGTCCGCATCTTCCCCTTGCCCTGGAAGCAGAGGTGAGCAAGTTAGACCCTGCCTGCCCCTGGAGCTGCTTCTTGGGTGTCATCCCCAGCACCGAGGGCAACAAGGCATCCCAGCCCCAACCCATCTCCCCATCCCATTCCCCTGTGGTTGGAAGAGCTGGTACCCCACTGGCATTGCTGTGCACTTACCTTCATTTCTACATCACCACGCAGCTCCAGGTCAAAGCAGCCAAACTCATCCAGGACTTCTTTGGTGGCAGATGAGACATGGATCTTCAGGGCTGAGTAGCACAGAGGGGCAAGAGAGACAGGGCTGAGTGCCATGGGAATGGGACACACCCTCTGGCTCTGGACCTCAGCTACCAGCCCCATGGCTTACCCTGGCCATTGGATTCCATGCGGGATGCAGTGTTCACCGTGTCCCCAAAGAGGCAGTACCGCGGCATCTTCAGACCCACCACTCCAGCACACACGGGACCTGCAGGCACAGAGGCACTTGGGGATGCTGCGGGGTGGGAAGCTGGCTGAGTGGGCGAGCACCCTCCAGCTGGCTGGCTTGGGGGCTCACCGGTGTGTATGCCGATGCGCAAGTGGAGCTGGTCATTGGGACGGTGACGGATCTTGAAGGTTTTGACAGCCTCGAGCAGGGCCAGGGCCATGCGGACAATCTCACGAGCATGCAGCTTCCCATTGCGTACCGGCAGCCCCGAGACCACCATGTAGGCATCCCCAATGGTCTCCACCTGTGGGGGCAGGGAAGGCAGGTACAACCTGGGCACTTTGCTGCCTTCCTCACTTCAGAGGGGACTGTGCTTGCTCACCATGCTACTCACCTTGTAGACATCAAAATTGTCAATAATGGCATCAAAGCAAGTGTAGAGATCATTCAGCAGCATCACAACCTGGATGGAACAAGAGTGTATGTGCACTTGGGAGTGGACATGTACCCCCAGTCCCAGAGATGGCACTGCCTGGGTGTGAGACCTCCACCAGCCCCACAGTGGTGCTGCCCCCAAGTCCTGCTCTCACCTGCATGGGAGTGCTCTCTGCCGAGAGGGCGGTGAAGCCAACGATGTCACTGAAGTAGATGGTGACACTGTCGAAAGCCTCAGCCCGCACTGTCTCTCCACGCTTGAGCTGCTCTGCCACAGAACTGGCAAGGATAGTGTTGAGCTCCACCCCAAACCCACTGTTCCCCCTGCAACCCTTAACCCACACCAGCACAGAAAGCTGGCAAGGGACCCCATGCTTGCACAGCAGCAGGTGCATGCTGAACCAATGCGAACCCTCAGACCCACACACCCCCTTGTGTCCCCCTCTCACTGGGGCAGAATCTGGTAGAGGAGGTTCTCTGCTTTGCGCTTCTCCTCCAGGTAGGCCTGTGTCCTCTCTTCCACCAACTTCTCCAGGTTGTTGGCATACTGCTCCATGCGTGATAGTAGGTTGTCCAGGATGCTCGTGCTTCCCTCCCTGCCAGGGGACAGTCAGCTGGCCCTGTGGGAAGAGGTGCTTCCCTACCACCACCCCCATGACTGTCCCCACTCCCACCCAGGACCACCATCCCTGCACGCCAACCACCCACTTGTTGAATCTACGGATGAAGATCTTGATCTGACTGAAGTCAGGGCGCTCAGCCGGCTCCTGTGCCCAGCAGCGTTCCATCAGCACTGCCAGCTCCTCACTGTGCACCCCGATGTCAATGGAGGGGCGGAAGAAGGGCTTCTGGCTGTTACGCACCTTCTGTACGATCTCTGCCAGGGTGTGGCCAACAGTGAGCAGCAGACCTCCACAGTGGGGCAGAACCTCCACACAAGTGCTCCCCATCCTCACCTTTAGGGCTCAGGTCCATGCCCTCAATGTAGAAGGGGCCGTTGCGCAAAGCAACCTCCTGCACGATGATGCCAAAGCTGTAGACATCAGCTTTCTGCATGCCTGGGGTAGGCAGGTGGCCTTTCTGCAGCAGCTCTGGGGCTGTCCACAGCTTCTCTGGTGGAACAAAGCAATGGAGCAGTGAGACAGGGCCACCCCAACCCCCTGGTCCTCCCAGGTAGACACTCACTGGCATAGAGTGCATGCGTGTCCTCATTGTCGCTGGGTGAGCGGAAGCTGGCCAGGCCATAGTCGGTGATCTTCAGCACAAAGCGGCTGTCCACCACGCAGTTGGATGACTTGAGGCTGCCGTGATGGCCAATGATGCTGTTGTGCAGGAAGGCCATTCCCTGGGACAGATGGACACAGTGAAGCTCATATCTCTCAGGCACCTCCCCCATCCAATCACACCCCTCAGCTGGGTACCTTGACAATGTCATTGATGAGGGAGTAGCGAAACATCCAGTCCAGGTTGATGCTCTCATTCTCCAGGACATCCTGGGTAGCACATTGAGTGGACCCCACCCAGGTCATGGTGATGGCAGCCTCACCAAGTGCCCAGATGGGAAGGTCTGCAGCACCCACCCCCACCCCTCCACTGGCCTCTGACACCTGCTTGGACAGCTCAGCTTTGAGCCTTATAGGGAGGGCTCAGGAGACCACCAGCAACCACAGCCCTGTCCACAATGCCCAGCCCAGCTGGCTCACCAGGAATGTCTAAATGTTACCCACAGTGTCCCCAAGCCCCACTACCTGCAAGCTGCCCCGTGGGCAGTACTCGGTGATGATGCAGATGTTGGGGGGGTCGATGCACGCCCCAATGAAGCGGGTCAGGTGGTTGAACTGGATGTCTCGCATCTGCAGGTAGAAGTGGACCCAAGACAGTCTTGAAGTCAAGGGGCATGAGCTGCTGCTTGTGCTACCCTCCCACATGCCCAGGAACAACCCTGCACCCCCAAGCAGGTTGCCCAGCTTAGCCCAGACCCCAAACCTACATGCTTTAGCTCAAAGAGCACCTGCCGCGTCAACTCAATGCGCTTCTTGTTGATGTGCTTAATGGCCACAACATTGCCCTGGGAGGTTTGGGAAAGGGAAGAAGTCAATGTCCACTGGATGAATTTGCAAAGGGGAGGAAAGTGCCAGCATCCTGCAGGATGAGGGTGCAGCCAATGGGGAGCACAACAGAGCTGGGGCATTTCAGGGGGAGGGCTCAGCTCCCTGCCTGCTGCACTGACCTTGAAGTGGCCGGTGTTGGCGAAGATCTGGTACTTGCCATGGGTCGTCATCAGGGAACCATAACTGGAACCACGCTGTGGGAAGGAGGGGATTAGGGAGAGAAACCCTGGGGTGGAGGGATGGCCCACACTAATGGAACAGGGCAGGGACATCCAAGGTGTGCAGGGGATGGTGCACGATGGGGTCTAAGGGTCAGGACAAGCTCTGCATGCTCTGTAGGAAAGGTGAAGACTCTGGGATGAGGCATGGTGCACTGCATGGAGTGTAGGACATGGATAACATGCCTGTGTAGGGGACAGAGGGCAACATACGAGTTTGATGAAGTATGGTGCTACATAGAGGATGGATCTACAGTGGCTCTCCAGGGGATGGAAAATCATGCCAGGGATGGATGGAGTAAGTCTCTGTAGGGAATGTAGAGCTATGTAAGGATGAAGGGTTGTGTTAAGGAGAGATGCAGTGGGGCTATGGCTCTGTAGGAAACAGGGATGATACATGTAAAGGATCAGCAGGGAGGGGGTGTCATGCAAAAAGGTAGTGCAGCACAGGGGCTAGGTGGTGCCTCAGGCATGGCTCCTCTCACCAGAGACAAGGTGAGCCGACTGCCTGCTGCCTTGTGGTACCGCTCAGGACTTCCAAACTGCAGCTCATCCCAGCGGATCCTCCAGAGCATGCTGGCAAGCTCCTTCTCCAGCATCAGCTTCCTGGGTGACACATAGGGGTCAGGCTCCCATCCCCCCTGCCCTGCCTGCCAACCCATCAGACAGAGGTTCCCCCAGTCCTGACTGACCTGAAGATGAGAAAGCTGGAGATGCCAAACATGACAAAGGTGAGGCCAGTGCCTAAAGCCACGATGGCTAGCATAGAGAGCGGGGCTGCAGGCAGGAGAGGATATGTCAGGGTGGCCCATCTGGCTATGATGGCCAGACTGACATGCACCCCTATGGAAGCTTGCTGGGGTCCAAGGAATGTGGGGACCCAGGATACCCACTTTTTTCACAGGAGGGGTCATCCTCATCAAAGACACAGGGAGGGTTGTCCAAGGGGGGAGCCCCCTTCACCCAAGGGATGGGTCGTCCCAGCCAGTGGATTTGCTTCTCCACACCCGAGTAGTGCCCTACCACCTAAGGCAGAAAGAGATGAGGCCACCCCCAGGCCCCACCATCCCATCCCCCAACCCCAGGCAGGGGGACCTGGTGCTGGCTCCCACCTCATACTGCCCAGTCTTGGGGTCACTCATAGCCCATAGGTTGAAGTCAGTGTCCCGGTCATTGTTGCTATCCATGCTCACAAGCCCTGTCACACCTGTGGGAAAATTAAGATGCAGCTGGGATGAGCACTGAGTTCCACCACCCCCACGGCACCCACAACCCAGCTTTCCCCATCCCAGAGTTACCCTGGAACTTGCGGTCCCGCATCTTCTCGATGATGTGGGTGGCGTTTTTCTTGGAGCCTCCCTCGCGCAGAGTCTCATTCAGCACCATGGCGTACAGCAGCATCCCATCATAGAAACACCCCGCCACCAGGTTCATCTGCCAGGGGGAATCTGAGCACACCCACAGCCACACACACAGGAGCATCCCAGAACCTTCACACCTGGACCACGCACCCACCCATGGCCCCATAACCATTCTGGGACCAACAAGAACCCGGCAGGGATGGAAATGCCTGTGGCTGTTCCCACCAGGGATGACCCCTCTGGCAGTGTCTGTGACTGTGTCCCACCTTCTGCATCCTAGTGAGGTGCCTCAGATGCCACCACCCCAGTGTGCAGGGGGACTCACTCACCAGAGAGTAGTTGAGCTGCACCCCAAATTTCTGTTTAGCTCGCAGGATGAGCTGGGTTTGGAAATTCTGGTACTCAGGGTTTTGGGGCTCATAGTAGGTGATCACCAGCACCATCTGCAACCAAGCACAGCACCCTGGTTCACAACTGGGGCCAGGCTGGGGAGGTTTCTGTCCCCAGGCAGGTGGGCACAGCTCACCTGGAAAGCTTCGCGCAGCCCTGAGTCCTGGCCCGGGCTCTCCTGCCAGGGCTTGAAGGGGTCACGGGCAGAGTCGCCCCGCAGGCTCTCCCCAAAGACGTCCAGATAGAAGAAGACGTAGTCGCCATTGGTGAGGTTCTCCTGTTGTGCCAGCTGCATGATCTGCCGCAGCATCTCTGGTGGCCCGCAGAGATACACCACTGCCAGAGAGAGGCAGGGGCTTCAGTGGGGCAGGGACACCCCACTGCAGCCCAGGCACACAGCCAGGAATGGGGCGGATGGGGCAGAGCTGTTCCAGGAGCACTCAGTGGCTGCAGACGGGGATGGAGCAGGCAGATGTGGCAGTGCTTGGCTCACTGGCTCCTTGTGACCCACCGCCAGACCCACAGCCCTTGCTGACACAGACCCATCTGTGTCCTATCAATCACTTCAGACTGAAGGAGGCGAGGAGAACAGGGAAAAACTTGCTTGAAATCATGAGGTGGATGCACCAGGCACAGAACCCGTACACCCTGATCTAGCAAAAGCCAGCCAAAGGATTTCTCCCCCCTGCATCAGCTTCCCAGCTGCTCCATGCCAGCGCTAGCCACGGAATGAGTGGGGCTGGGAGAGGCACTGGAGCCGTGCGCCGGAGGCCCCTGGGGAACCCGGGCTGTGGAATGGGACAAACCCATGTTTGGGTTCGTGGCCGGCTGTCCGTGCGGCAGGAATGCGCAGGTTCCCAGATTCCAGCACCTTCGGCGGCCGCTAATTGGAAACAGAGCATCTCGCCGGTGTGACCCACACGGCAAGGGGGTGCCCGGGCCCCGTCGGGCCGTCCCGCCTGCCCCCACCCTCTGCTGGGGGCTCAGTCAGCCCCCATGGGATGCCCACCCAAGCGCGGTGTGGGGCCGGCACGCAGCTGGCACAGGGCATCACAGGCTGTGGCGACGGGCGCCTGAAAGTGTCCGAACCCCCCCGAGCAGGGGCCCTCCGTGCCCTTGCTGAGGATCCTGACACTGCCTCCTCCCTCCCCCCGGAAAACCAGGGCCCCCGCTCCAGCCAGTCTGGCTGGGAACCCGGGATTGAGCAACGGAGGAGGCGGCGGCAGCGGGTGCTGGAGGAATGTCACGCTTGGGCGCTGGCCCCGACACACAGCTCTTCTGCGTGGGGCCCAGCGCCCCGGCTGGACCCGGCGAGTGGGGGGGGTGCTGGGGACAGCAGGGAAGCGCCGCACTCCGGGAAGGGGTCTCTGCTGCTGGAAGGCAGCCAGCCAGGCATGCACCCAGCCATGTGGGCAGCAGGAAGCCCACAGGTAAGAGAAGAGACCCAGCACAGCCAGCTTGGGCACAGGGAATCCACAGCAATGTGGGGAGCTGCTCCTGGGCACGGGGGAGAGGAAAATCGCAGCACCGTGGGCTGTGTGTGAGCAAAAGCCTGTTTCAGAGTTTGAAACTGTTCCCTCTGAATGCTGCAATACTTCAAATAAACACTCGTCTTCGCCACTTTGCTAGTCCTGCATCAAGAAATGCCCCCAAATTTCTCTGATGCACAGCTCAGCACCTCCCCAACATGCAGAGCCTGAGGGTTCCCCCCAAGGACATAGACGGGACCTTCCCCATACCACTGCAGGCACCAAGAAAAGGGAGCCACAGAGGCTGGGGAGCCACAACAGCTGGTGGCAGATGGTGGGACACTGCAGGCAGCCAGCCTCTGCGGCAGCAGCAAAAGCCTGCCTGGTCAAAGGCCACCAAGCAAGGGGGTGGACGGCGCCTAGACGGCTCCCTGGGGACAGGTTGCATGAGCTGTGCAGAAGGAAGGGGTCAATGCTTGGGGCTCTCCCTGAGGCAGGCAGCTGCCTCCAGCTGGCAGCTTCCTGCACAGCCAGGAGTGCCTTAGGGGGCTCACGCATGCCCCAGGGGCCAGCAAATGGCCAAAGGCAGCCTCAGCATCACCCAGGACAAGGGGAATGCAAGGCTGGAGTGCAACCAGCCCCCTGACATTTTATTTAGGGGGTGTCTCTGGCATAGGTGGCAAAGTGCGAGTTCCCAGGGAAGGGGCAGGACCATGAGCATGCAGATGAGATGGCAGAACACTATTTGAACCCCTGCATGATGGAAGATAACCCTGAAATGAGGGCAAATCCCAGGTTCAGGCAGAAAATCCCAGTTTCAAGCAATCCCACCAGCACAGGGCACGGCAGCACAGAGACTGTTGCCCTGGCCCAAGGAGAGTGTGGGGGGTGAGGATCAAATGCACTCCCCTCCAGCAGCACCACCCAGCCATCTCCCCAGGCGGGGCACCTGGGCTTTTTACAGGCAGATGCTCTGGTAATTCCCTCAACCACAGCTCTAATTATATCAGTGCTTTTGCAAATGGCAAGAGAGACGTGGGCCCCTGCACGTCGCCCAGGCACTGGTGAGAGGGGCAATCCCACCCCCCCCCCTCCTGCCTGTTCATCAGGCCTGTGAATGTCAAGAACCAGCAGTGTTAGGGATGCATGGAGGGGCAGGGAAGCGGCTTTCTCTAGGAAATGTTTGCCAAACTCCTGCCACGACCTGGGAGAAGGAAGGTGATGTCAAGAGGGGTGATATATGCAGGTCACAGGCATGGATGTAGCTGAAGACCCTGCTTCCATCTCCATGCCATTCCATGCAGTGGTCCCAACCCATGTGACAGCCTTGCAAGTCCCCACTCCCTGCTCCACACACCTGGGCTATAAAAGGACCTATGACCAGCTCTGCAGCCCTGAGCACCCACCTCTGTGGGGCCAAGGACTCAGCCCCACTTAGCCCCACACCCTGGCGCCATCTCTGAGCTCTGGCCAGAGAGGCCAAGACCCTTTTAACATTCTTGCCCGTGGCAGGGGGAATGAAACAAAATGATCTTTAAGATCCCTTCTAACCCAAGCCTTTCCATGGTTCTGTGATACTATGACCCCAGCTTAGACAGGCCTCAGGTCTCTGCCCATGCCTGGCCTTCTCCCCCAGCAGCCACAACCCCCTGCGTGCACCAGGAGGGACTGATTCCCTTTAGGGTGATTTACAGCACCAAGATGGAAATGTTGATGGAAATCACTGCAGAGTCCTTTGCCCTCATCACAAAAGAAACTCCAAACGGCATGGCTGGTGATGGCACATGCAAGAACTCCCATCCCAGTGGGGCAGCCATGGGATGCTCAGTCCATGGATTCAGCCTTCCTGATGGGAACCCAGTCCAGAACCCCAAAGCACCTCCCCCCTGCAGCCTCATCCTGCCCAGCCTTGGACACAAGTCCTGTTGGCCCATCTGGCTCCACTTATCCTGGCTAGATGTCCTTCCTAATGACACAGCATCTCAGAATCCATTAAGAAGCACTGCGGAGTGGCTGACTCCAGGATTGATACACCCTGCTCATCAATAATGAAAGAGCATCAGGCTGCCCTTGCTCTCCAGCTGCCTCTGTAAGCCCCTCCATTTCCTCCCGCTCCCAATATAGCTGCTCTCCTGGGGCACTCGCAAGGCACCAAATTGATTTATCCCTCCATCAGCAGGGTGGGGCTATCACAGCCCCATCCTGGGGGTGCAGCAGGGACAGGCACAGCCCAGGGTGCCTAGGTGCTGGTCTGGGGGGCTCTGCCTGAGCATGGCATGGCCACCTAGGTATGTGGGCACCACGGTTCTCTAGGTACATGACCACAGCTGATGCTGTCCTTCAGAGAGCCACATCCATTCCATCACCTTCAGGCTCCAAGGACATGCCTGGGTCACCCCGATCCTGCTTACACAGAGGGTGGGGTGGTCCCACAGGGTGCCCCTCATAGCATGCATCCCTCCAAGCTGGGGGTCTGCCCCAGCCTTTGCTGGCAAAGACTGACTGGGATGGGGGCCTGGGAGGGACACATTGCGCCACCTCCTCCTGCTGCATTCTGGCCCCTCCACTGGCACAGGGTTTGGCCCAGGGAGGGGCTCAGGTCCTGACTTGTCCCCTGTGAACTCACCTCCTGTGCAGGTCCTGCTGCTCCTGCAGCCCCACTGTGACAAAATGTGCTCAATCCTCACAGCACCCCACACAGAGCCCATTTTGCCCACCCCTCCTTGTGTCCCACATGGGTCACACTGTGCCCTCAGCCCATCCTCACAGCCCACAAAGGTCCCACTGTGCCTCCAGCCCTTCCTTGTACTCCACAGGGGTCCCACTCTTCCTCTGGCCTCTTGCCATGCCCTACAGGTGTCACTCTGTCCAATCCCTGCTGCACCCCACCTGAGTCCCATAAGATCCTTGGTCCCTTGCCATGCCTCACATGGGTGCCATTTTACTCTCAACCCCTCACAAGTCACACTGTGTCCTCAGACCCTCATGGTACCCCACAAAGGTGCCACTGTCTCCTTGGACTGTTGCTGCACCCCACATGATCACACTGTGTCCTCATCCCCTTGCTGCACCCCACATGTATCTCACTGCCTTCTCTGACACTTGCTGTGCCCTATGAGGATGTCCACTGCCCCCCTAACCCCTTGGTGTGCCCCAAACTGGTCCCACTGCCACCTCTGGTCCCTTTTTGTGCAACACATGCATCCCACCATGTTCCCAGTCCTTTGCTGTGTCCTGCAGCGGTCCCACTGTATCCCCATCCCCTCTCTGCACCCCAGATGGGTTCTGCTTCTCCCTTAACCCCTTGCTGTACCCTACATATTGTCCACAGTATCCCAGTCCCCTTGCTACACCCCATCCTTCCCCCTACCGTGCCCCAGATGGGTCCAATGTTCCCCACCGTCCCCCTCCATGGATCCCCGTTGCACCCTCAGCCCCTCGCT
>VWYE01021432.1:116742-138501 GCA_013398995.1 Alaudala cheleensis
GGTACGGAGCTGGCAGCGGTGCCTGAGCCGAAGGACAGTGAAATCCAACCGACAGTGATTACATCCAGAAATGAGAAGCTGGAAAGATCTGGAAGAGCTTCCCCAGGGAGCGTGGGGGCGGACTTCGTGGAGTGGCGATGGTCCCTCTGGAGACCACAGTGTCAGGGAAGTCACCCCTGCTCACGGGGCACAGATGGGGGCAGATCTTGCACCAGCCCTGTGGCTCCTGTCCTGAGCCGGTGGCACAGGCCGGGGGCAAAGGGGACACAGAGAGGCTGGCAACAGACTGAGTGGGAAAAGCCTCCGCCAGGACTTCTCCGGAAGGTGGTGGTGCTCCGGCAGGACCTGCGGCAGGAGGAATGCCGCCAGCGGAGGAACGACTCTGGCAAAACAGAGTTGTGGGGAAGAAAAGCAGAGGGGCTGGAGGGAAGGAGCGAGGAGGCGGTGGGGATTCGCTGCTGGGAGGGTGGGGTGCGTGAGGTGCCCGTGACGGAGAATGCGGGTGAGGAGGCGCTCCGTCAGTGCGTGTGTGGGCCACCAGAGGGGGCCCGGCCGCCGCCCCGGGGCCGCACCGGCACAAAATCGACACCGAATCGACACCGCACAGGCACCGCCCCGGGGCCACACCGGCACCGCACCGGCACAGAACCGGCACCGCACCGGCACCGAACCGGCACCGCACTGACACAGCACATGGAGCAGATAACTCCATACACACCACACGCACACCATACGCAACCCACATACCATACACACAACGTACACACACACACACCGTACACCATACACAGATCATACACACCATACATCAGACACACACCATACCCCCCATAAAGAGATCATACTCTCACCATGTACTCACCATACATACATATGTATCATGCCTTAGGATTTTTCCAACTCCATTGCACATTCCCTGTCCCATGGTCTCACACTGAGTTTTATCCCACACCTTGGGATGACAGACTTCCCTTGCACGGGGCTGCACCCAGAGCCCTGGTGCTGGTGGTCTGTAGTGGTGCGTGGCTATCTGTGGTGGTTCATGGGAATCCGTGGTGGCCCGTTGTAGGGATGTATTCCCCCCCCCCCCACTTTTCCTGGCTGCACTGAGACCTGGGAAATGCTTGTTAGACCTCAGCCTTGAAAAACAGCACCTGCACTCAGCTCTTCTTGAGCTTATCAGAAATACCCCCTGCTTCCAGGATCTTCAGCTGTCTTACAGAGCTCCTGGGTTTTTTTATGAACAGTGTTGGCAACTGTTTTTCTTCCCTGAAGGGCAGAACACCCCTGTTCTGAGATATTCAAAGAAAGTGCAGGCTGAAACTGTGACAAGGATGAAACATTGTTACAACCAAAGCCCACCCTCTTGCAGCCCTGTATACAGTAGTCCAAAATTAGACCCTTTGAGTTGTTCTGGAACACAGCAGGTTGTGGTCAGCAGCCTCCCTCTGAGTGGGGCCTCCTAAAGTCAGCAAACTCAGGTCTGCTGTACTTGTAGGGTCACTGAATGATAATGAATCCTGGGCTGATACCCTCACTCCCTGAGGCTCAACCCTCCTTTGAGGAGATGCAAATGCATCCAAAGCGAGGATTTCACTGACCTCTGAGGGGAATTTTTTCACAGATACCTTGCTTGCACTGTCTTTCTGTCTGAGTTCATGCCCCTACACATAGGCTATAGCAAATCTGGGAGAAATGCTGCTCTCTTAGATGTTTAAGTACCTCAGATCTAAATAACTTAGGCCTGTTAAGAAGGTTAAGTCAAAAGTTATAAGCCAAGTTAAAGGCTGCTAAAATGTCACTCTTGTTAAGTTGTTAAGTTACATAGGTTAGATGCTGTTCAGTGTTGTCCCTCTGTTAAATTGGTTTCAAGTTAAGTAGTTTTAAGTGTAAGTGCTGCTAAGGTTTTAGGCTATGTTCCTTTTTATCCTTTCCCTCAGTGTCCTTTTGTCACACCCACCTAAACACACACACACACACACACCACACAAAAACACAACCCTAGATGACTCTTGGTTAATTTCTGTTCTGATTGCCTGAATTTTGTTTGTTGCTTCTTTTTTTTTTCTCCTCACTGTGATTTAGCTGTCTAGTAAGTGATAGAGTGAATCTTGCCAACGAACTTTGTCATGCTGCTGCTCAATATTAAATCTGGTTTTGCTGATACCCTTGCCAGTGATTTTTTAAAGTGATCTCAAACACTTGTTTGTCACACACATGCTGGTCCTAGGACTGCCCCAGATCATGATGGGCACTGAGGCCACAGCTCAGGCTTACACCCCTGAGATTCCAGTCTTCTTTTCCACGTTCCCCTGGCAAGCATAACCAAGCCCCCAGAGATGACAACTGTTCTTCCACCTCCTGGTGTGCAGCAGCACAAGGCCCATGCACCTTGCCAAGCTCCTTCACCTCCATGCTGAAAGTGGAGCCAGAAACCTGCCAGCCTGTAGAGAGCATGGCAGGCACCACAAGTGAGTGCCTGCAGCACAGTCGTCACTGCCAGGGCCAGGTGGAGTCCTGCAGACACTGCTGTAGCAGGGCACAAAGAGCACTGGATCATGGGGAGGTCCAGCATGGATAGACAGCAGCCCCTTCCTGCTGGAGGCTGACAAAGAGGGCAGGGAGAAGGCACCACCAAGGACTCACATTTCTACTCCAGTGTGAGTCAGGGTTCTGCTGGGGTCTCTGTTGCTGGTGCTTACATTACCACCCCATCCCAAATGGGAGAGTAACACGTTCAGAAGGTCAGAGAGGCTCTGACCAGGTGGGCACAAAGCACCCAGGGACCAGTGCAGATATATGGGGTGACCTTTACACACATGGGCTTCCTGTGCTCCTGCTGTCCAGGGAGCCTGAAGGGCTCCTTGCTTGGATTTGAAGTTTGTGTGCCAGTAATGGGAAAAAAAACCCAAACAAAAACAAAAAAACAAAAACCAAACCAAACCAAACCAAAAAACCACACAAAAAACAAAACAAAACAAAGGCAAATATTTTAAAGGGAAAAATGTGGATAAATGTGGCAGCTGTGTCACCTCCCTGGTTGAGGACATGGGTTTCCCTGTGTGTCTATGGGGAAAGCCCCTAGAACTTACACCTCTCTGTGCCCCAGACCCAGGGTGGGACCCTAGGAGTGTCCTTGCAGGGCACCAGGACAGGAAGTGTCACCCATGAACCCCTTCAGGCGGGTGCTGCCTGTGCCGAGCCAGGGACAGCTCCTACACTGCTTTCCCTTCCAACTTCTCTGGGATCCCCAGGCTGAGTATGTGGGGTCCCAGTCCCACACCTAGGTAGTCTCTTCCACCATGAAGCCACCAGCCATCCATGGCTTTTCCTGTAGAGTGTCCCTAGAGCAGGGTATCACCCCAGGATGGCCCTGTGGGTGCCAGTAAAACAGCCAATGCACTCTGCAGGGGCATCCATCTCTCTGATACCACAGTGAGACCAGAGATCTGCAGGATCCGCCCAGGGCACAGAAAGCCTCAGGGTCTCCTGGGGCTCTCCCTGTCCCTGCATCCCAATGAAGCAATGTGCTCAGGACCAGTCTGGTAGTCCCCCATGGATCCTCAGCATGTTCCAGGCCATTTATAAGCTGAGGTCAGTGCTGGTGGCAGTTGCCACAGCAAATTCCCCTGCAAAACGAGGGGCCTGGACCAGTGATCTCCTCAGCAAGTCCTCAGGCCAGCAAGTGCCTGGCACTTTTTTGGCTGGTGCAGCTTCTGCGTGGCCTAGGAATGATCTCCCAGGGTTATTTCTGACTCACAGGACAGGAAACATTTTGGGGTTTAAGCCAAGGTGAATAATACGCTCATTTCCTTGTGCCGACTACAAAGCACCTGCTCCAGGGGATTTATGGAGTGCCAGCCTCTCGCAGTCACTCTGCGGCTGCCTGCCCAGATGTTTTTATTTTCCTGGTATGGCCAGCAAGTGCCAAGGCCCGTTTCCCTAAACACCCTGTGACCTCCCGGCACATTTCCTTGAGGGGAGCCAAGGCAGAGCCACGGGCTGCAGCACTCCCATGCTGGGATACCCAGGGTGCTGGGGAGCCACAGTGGGTGCCAGCACCCTGCCAGGGCTGAGGGTAGCAGGAAAGTGTGGTTGACCCAGGGATGCCAAAACCTGGCCTGATGCAGAGCAGCCACAGCTATAACGAACGACCTGGGGAAGTGCCAAAGGAGTGGAGCATGGGCGTGAGCAAGGGAGGATGAGACCACATGAGAGAGGGCAAGGGGGCATGAGAGCCTGTGTGAGCCACGGGCATGAGACTGTCCAGGACATGGAGCCCATCCCATGACTGGGGACCTGCAGACACCATCCCACAGCAGGTTCTGTCCCATGGCAGGGAACCCACACACCCCATCCAGTGAGGGTTGTAGAGCCCCTGTGAAATGCTGTGCGTAACCTCTGGGGTCAGAACAGCTCTCCTCTGCAAGGAGGGTCAGGGTGTGGGTGCTGAGGCCGTGGAAGACACAAGGCATGCCAGCATGCCTTACAGCCTGTGCCTCTCCACCAGCATTGACCTTCATCCAGCTAGCAGGCAGCTAGTCTGCAGAGTTAGGTGACATCAAGTTTTTGTCACACCCCTTCTATTTTGTCCCCTTTTTGGAGTAACAGTCTCATTGCGGGTGGGGCTGTCCTCCAGCCTCTGTGAGCTATCCCACTGTGGGATGAAGGATGCCACAAGCCAGCTGCCATTTCCCTGACTGCGTCTCTCTTCCTCACCTCTCTGTTCACCTCTCCCCAGGGTCTGGCCATGACTGTGAGCAGTGAGCATTCATGAACGGACATCACTCAGAGCTGGCATCTACTGGCACCAGTCCTGGTGCCCGGGGTACTCTGGTGCTTGAAGCACTCTCAAGGTGCTGGGTAAGGAAAGATGCCCACATCCCAGAGCTGCCTCAGGGTCCATAGCAGCACCCATGCAGTTTGGCAATTTGATAAACTGGATTTGAAGATTTTTGGTTTGGTTTTTTGTTTGCTTGTGGGGTTTTGTTGTTTTTGTTTTTGTTTAGAGAGAAAATGAAATACTTTTGGGGAGCAGGAGCCAAACTCCCCAGTGCCTAAAACAGCAATTGAAGCACTTCCTCGGATTTATGGTGTTTGCTTTCACAATGCCAGCCACGATCCTGTTTGCTTCCTGCTCTGCAGCTGCAGACCCAGCTGAAGGCTCAGGAGATTCAGGTTTTATAACCCTCCTGGATTCTGCTGATGGCAACTTGTCCAGCATAATTTATTACTCCCTGAGCCTCCTGCGGTGCTGGGGTGGGCTGTTGTCATCTTGGCTTGGCTGCTCTGCCTTCCCCATCCATGGGGTCCCATTCCTGGCACTGGGCATTTCACTGCTCTGCAGAGGGATTGCTGAGAGAGGAGGCCAGCAGAACTGTGCTCCTGGTGGGGTGCAGCACCCAGTTTTTCTCAGACACAGCTACAATCTGAGAGCCAGGCCAGGCAGAAGAGCTAGGTCCTTCCTGCAGAAGGTCACATCCTGAGACATGGATGCGACCTTCTGCAGGATCCTGGGATACTCAAAGGTGGTGACTGCTCCTCACTGGCACACACATACACAGGCAGTGATCCCTTCTGTTGGGCTCTGCCTGGTAAATCAAAGTGACTGAACTTCTAGAAAGGCACTTTTTCCCAGCCCCTTTATCCATTCTGTGATTCTTCCTCAGGTCTCAGTTGTTCCCCAAAACGTGAGACCAAAAGTGTCTGCTTTCTTTCAGTCTCTGCAGCAAAACCTCCTCCAGGCTGGCACAGCAGGAGAGGGTGTCAGCTCCTCCTGCCACAGCACCCCTCAAGAACCCAGGCAGAAGCTCTGAAGCATGAAGTCCAATTGCAAGTACTGCTTTCCAAACTACAAGCCCCCTCCTGTACAACCTGGACCAAAGTGCTCTGGATCACCCAGGGGGGTGTGTGAGCTTGGGCCAGGTGGGTGCCCAGGAGTACAAAAGTGGGGGAAGGATAGTGGTCAGGAGGGGGAATAGCAGGATCAGTAGGCTATGGAGGACCACCAGCCCCTTTCCTTATGCACAGCCACAGCGTGGACATTGCTCCCCTGCCCTGGTCCCTCTGCAGTATGCCAAGAGGTGTACTAACACTCCTCTTTTCCTCTGCACTTTCCCAGCAAAGCACTTTGATGAAAAACACAATGGCCATGAATGGTCTCATAGCTTTAACCCTCCATTTAATGAACCATAGTGGCTACAGAAATCCTGAGAATGCCTCTCCATGTCCCTGACGGAGCAGGAGCAATGCCCTTCCACACAGCCAAAAGATGCTGTCGCCCCAGGATAAGCACTCTTCTGTCCAAAATCCTCTGTGGGCCTCTGAGTGAAACTTACCACTTCTTTTTTTTTTTTTTTTTAACATTTGATGTTCTTGTTGATGAAACAATGATGGATTATTTCATTGCTGTTACTAGTATGCCAGACTTCTTTTTTCAAACTCACAATAGGAATATTAATTAGCTGCTCTGACGATGAACGCTTTTATCCTCCTTATATAGTAACAACTCTGCACCAGAGAGCAGGTTCCATTTGTCAGTGATACACTCCACCATCCCGGCTCACAGCCCAGCCATCAGCATGGGGTGCCCAGCATTTCTCTGATTTGTTATCAGCCTTTCCCAACAGATCCCACTTTCGCTGCCATCCAGCCACCCTACCGAGGGACACAGCATTATCCGTGGCACTGCAACAGGGCTGGGGTGATTCTCTAAGGGGAAGAAGGGATGAAAAGCCAGCACTTCTCCCACAGCAGTGAGAGCACAAGCTGCAGGAGATGGAGGCCATGGGATGGCAAAGGGGCCCAGAGCACCAAAGGGAAGGGACTATGCTCTCACATCCATAGGTGGTGAATCCAAAGCGGATAAAGCGGATAAAAGGAAGCTTTTTTTTTTTTCTTCTCACTTTGTGCTTAATTAGACTGCCACAGGAAAATGCTCAGGCCAAAATTTAGCAAGATTCAGTGAGGGATTGGGCACTTATGGGGATAAGAAAAATATCCAGCTATAATAGTGAATGCCAATACAAATTCTGGAAGGGATATTAAGCCTCACGCGTCAAGGTGTAAATTTATCCAAACTCTCAGAAAGCAGGGAGCTTAATGCAGGGGCAGATGACCCACATATGCCACTGCTGCTGATACTGCCTCACTGCCAGCACGGCCTTGTGCTGGCTGGGCCCCTGTCTGGACCATCCCCAGAGCCCTGTTTCCTGCTGCTGGCAGCACCTCTGACAAGGGCTGCAAATTTCTTTTGGCAAGTCAGCCCTTTGCTTGTAGCTCTCCAGGGCCATGTGGCTCCCAGGGCTCTGACCCCCTCCCTCTTGTACATCCGCTCCCTTTGCCAGCTGATAACAGCCTTATCAGTTCTACATAGAGGCAGCCCCTCTGGGTGAGGGTCTGTGAGGTCCACAGGCACGTCCCTGGGTGATGTGACATTTTACCAAAGGTCCTTGCTTCCAGCCAAGTCCCTCATTTACCTCTCAGGTTACTTGTTGCCCCAAAGCACTTTTGCCTCCCAATTTTATCCCTGCTGTTTCCTGCTGGGGCCAGTCTGCAGCCTGTGAAAGAAGATGCTCAGCTCTGGTATCTTGTGTGTGCTCCAGGTGCACAGGCACAGACCCCTCTCTTGGGCACTCTTCAGATGAGCCCTGGTTCTTTCTCTCCTGTCCTGCATCAGTGGCAGCTGTTGTACTGTCTGCTCTGTCACAGCACCAAATCTGTCAGAGACCAGTAAGTGTTTGGACAACACTATCACACTCATGCTGGGATTCTTGGGGTGTCCTGCACAGGGCTAGGAGTTGGACATGGTGTTCCTGATGGGCCCCTTCCAAATCAGCACATTCTATGATTCTATGATTCTATGATTCTATGATTCTGTGATTTAAAATCTGCTGTCACAGCCATGAACCTGCAGCCTAGGCTGGGGTGAAAGTGCTATGATACTCAGGAGCTGGGTGCAAGCACCTCCATCCCCAAATGAGGATAGTGCCATTTGCATCCCACGCTGTTAGCAGAATGCTTGTGCAGCTCTGGTCACTGCGAGATGGGATGCTCACAAAACCCTGGCCTGCTGTGAAGGAGCAGTGAAGGCTAAGCATGACCAGAGGGGAGTGTGGAGCTCTCCTGGTCAGGAGCCAGGCTCTCCTGTGCTTGCTGCTTACGTGCTCACCACGCTTAACGCCACTGGGGACCTTTGGATCTCCCCTCGCTGTGGAGCCTTGCGCCCACAGGGGCTTCCAACTGGAGAAATTTCTGGAGGGCATGAATCAGCTTTTCACAGCTTGTTAAAAATCTTGATCCTACCTCTTGTTTTCATGCCTTTCAAATCAGGAAATGAGTTTTACAACTTTTCCAGTGGGGCACAGCTGGTGGCCAGGGTCGTAAAGCTGAACTTTATAAATATCTCTCATTGGGATCAGGGGAAGAGCATTAAAAAAGCAGAGAGAGAGAGAAAAGAGAAAGAGAAGGGAAAGGAGCAAAGGCAATAGAGAAGCAAAGCGAACAAGTCCAGCTCAACGATCCATGGCCATGCAAGCACAGAAGATGAGGTGTGCTTGGGGCAGGCTTTGCCTGCTTCTTTCCCTCCTCCTCCAGCTGCCGGGCTCCCAGGCCAAATGCTACTTCCAGGCTAAAGGTAAGTGGGGAGGTGAGATGGGAAGAGGCTGATGGGAAGTGGAGGCTTCAGCTCTCCTAGCATGGCAGGGCTCTGCCCTGTGCCTGAGAAGTATGGAAGGGACAGTGCTGAGCTCAGGAATGGGATCATGGGCCAGTGGTGAGTGGAAGGAGCAGTCTATAAACCACAGAACAGCTCCCCAGGGCTCTGGCTGAGAAATAGCTTTCTGGGTCATGGAGACTCCTGGCAGGAGCCTGGCTGGGGCTGAGTGTGCAGGACTCGCAGCAAAGGGAGGAGGGCAGCTCATCATCCCTCTGTTGCCTCCTGCCAGGGTCTGCAGAAATGCTGAGCCCTAAGGGGCGCTGGATTTGTCCTCTCCAGGGAAGCAAAAGCCACTTGCTTCTTGCTCTAGACCCAAGGGGTAGTGGTGAGAGCCACAAGGCAGGGCCAGGAGAGGATGGATGGGTACACCAGCAATGGCAGATGGCAGGCAGGCATTCCATACCTGGACAGTGGATGGACCACCATATATCTTTCATACCATAAGGTGGGTGAGAAGTCATCATGACACTTCTGTCCCCTCTTTCAGGGCACAGGGGTGTCAAGGAGGCTTCCACTTGCCCTCAGCACAGGTCCATGCGTTCTCATCACCACTGTTTCCTTTGCAGCTCCCTGTGAGTACGAAGGGAAACAGTTCTCCCTTGGGGAATCGTGGATGAGCACCAACTGCCTGCTCTGCACCTGCCTACACCCCGTTGGCGTGGGGTGCTGTGAGACGTGAGTGAGGGGCCGTGCTGGGGTGGGCTGTCACTTCCCACCACAGCACCACACCTGCATCTGCAGTGGGAGGTGTCTGGTGGCTGCAAATGCAGCAGATATCACTCTTGGGAGGGCTGTGGGGTACCAGGTCCTGGGGAACAAGAGGCAGAGGTGGGCAGGGCCCCATCAGAGCATTGAGGGTGGTGCGGCATGTTGGGGCAGTTGGAAAGTGTGTCTTGGCACAGAAAAATGCCCAGATGTGCCAGGGGCGGTGTCCTAGTCTGCCTGAGCTGGTCAGGAAGACATCCTGGGCAGGGAGCTGGCAGCACCCAGCCCAGTCGGCAGCCCCCTGGCACTAATCAGGGGTCTGACGGCACCGTGTCCTCTCCCACAGCACCCAGCACCCGATCGACTTCCCTGACTGGTGCGAGGCCCACTACGACTCACAGACCTGCCAGATCTCGGTAGTGCAGAAGGCCAACCCCAGCCTGCCGTGTGTGAAGAGCGTGGAGCACGAGTGGGGCTCGGCCGGCACCCCCGAGCCGCTGGTGAACAAGGTGCTGGGTGCGGGGCTGAGCAGATAGACACAGGCTCGCAGCGCCCAGCGCCCCTCGGCGCCGCCCTCCCCCCTCCAGAGCACACCGCCCGCATGCTCCAGACCTGCCCCACTCACCCTGTAGAGGCATCACCGCTGGCACCTTCGAGGGAAACCACTATCCACACACCATGGTACCAAGCTTTGCTTCTGCCTTCAGCTTCCTGAACCAGGGTATCCTCCCTGTGAGGTGTTCTGCACACTCTGGAAATGCAGATTCTACAGGATCTCCTCCCAGGTGGGCAGAAAGCCTTCAGTGATTAAAAAAAGGCTACAGGACTAAATCAGCCTGCTCCATGGCAGTCCTGCATTCCGATATTCAGCCCCAAGCAAAGGAGCTCCCTACTCCCTCCCAGACCTCCACTCATCTGCACAGCAGCCATGGGGAACTCGCTGGGGTCTCCATGGCACCTCGTGCAGCATCCCCACACCCTTCTCTGCTCCCGGAGTGCGAGGGGCACAACCCACCTCTGGAACCACTAATGCTCCCGCTCCAAAAGCTCCTGGGGTCCCTGGCACTGTAGGCCAGCCCTGGACAACACTGTAACAGAGCCAGCCCAGGGCAGGTGGCAGAAAAGGATGTCCCCAGGGGAGACCTCCATCCCCACTGGCAAGGGAGCAGGGTGGGCAGGGTTCAGGAAGCAGAAGCAATCCAAGTGCCAGGGTGGAGGCAGCCACCCTGGCAGCTGCCCCAGCTGGTGCCATGCCTGTGTTGTGCAGAGCCTTGTGTAGATGTTTCTGTTCTCGCAATAAAGATAACTGAACAAAGAGGTCTCCAGCCTGTGACTGCTGTAGAAGGTAGGATGTGTCCAGCACCGGGAACAATGTACGAATAAGGCTCTTGGGAAAACTGAGTTTTGTACATTCAGATGTTTATTACGTTACCATGCAAAGAGGAAAGCTCATTGAAAGACTCAGTAAAAATGGGGAGCTGTTTATTGAGCAGGGAGATCTCCATGTCAGCTCTTGGATGCACAGCATTCATTCCTTACAGCTCCCCAAGGATCCAAAGACCAGCAGCATGCCTTCACACACAGGAGCCCAGGCAGAAAACAGCCCAGACTGTCAGTGCTGCTCAGTTTTGAAGCATCATGATCATACTGACACAGCATGGGCCTGCATCCTGGTCACCAGCACATGCCAGCAGCACAGGGCTGGCCTGCCAGGACCTGTCTCCTCCAGCTGGGGGCACTGGACTGTGTGTGTGTGACACCTCTCCAAGAGGCAGGATACGTGCCAGGGCAGGAGGGCAGGCTCTCACCCAGCCCAGGTGGCTACTCTGCTTCACCTGGAAGCCAGACCTCTGCTTGCAGGGTCTCTGTAAGGGCACAGCCTTCACTCAAGGGTGGTATGAAGCTTCACTGGAAGGGGTCCCCTTTCCCCTCCCTGGGCTGGGCCTTTCCTTCTAGGAAGCCCCATATGGGATAAAGGCACGTGAGTGGTTCCCTGGGAAGGCAGATTTCTTTTTGCTGAGTGCTGGGACTTGTACCTTCACCCAGGCAGGAAGGGTCCAGCTACAGCTGGGGGCTGCACAAGACTGCATCAAGCAGTGTTCTTCCACCCATGGACAGGACAGATGTGCCCAATGCCCACCTGGGCATCACAGATGAATCCAAGGGGACACTGGGATACGTGCACCACAGCACACTGGTGACAGTCCTGCCTGCTGTTCCCACTGGTGGCACCAGCTTGCAGCTCTGCAGGCCAACAACTTCTCCTTACTTCAGATGGTGATGGAGTTAGTGCTGGAGAACTGAGATACGTAGGAAGCCAGGATGGGGTTGGTGGGAAGAACTTTGATGGGCAAGTCCCAGCTGAAGGTGTCCACTTCCATCTGCTCCACCCCAGTCCAGGTGACAGCCTCTGACTGGCTCCCACGAACCAAGCAAGTCCCTGCTGACTCCCCAGAAGTCACAAACTCAAAGTGCAGCCTCCACTTCAGGGACACTGTGGGCAAGAGGGTGGTCAGCACATGACACGCACAAGGGCCATGGACAGCAGCTGTCTCAGCACCATCTGTCCTGGCAAAGGGACAGCAAATGATCCCACCCACACAGACCAGCTCCCTCCCAAGGGATACATCTCTGTTGAGCAAGGGCAGGCTGGGGACATCACAGTCCTGCAGAGACAAGCAGGAGGGTGGGTACTCACCGATGTTGGTGGTGAATCCTGGGGTTGAGCTGAGTGGGATGGGCAGACTGAAGCTGCTCTGCGCCGTGTGCAGGCAGGACTCCTGATGGCGGGCGTGCACGGTGAAGGAGACAGGCTGCCCCCGCCGGCGCTGGAACTCCTCCTGGATGCTCTCCTCTGTCTGCAGGCTCACTGAGAACTGCAGGGTGATTGGCAGGGTGCTTGCTCTCACAATCTCAGACACACCTCAGGCAAAGCCTGCAGGCTCCATTTCCCAAATGACCTCAGGACCGGACCATTGTCCACCTCACATTCCAAGGAGATCCCTGATGGGTCCCACTAGAAACCCTCACAGCCCAGTGCCACCCCAATCCCTTCTCCCCATCCTTCCCTAAACCCCTGCCTCTCCCCAGTAATCCCAGAGACAGCAATGACCTGCAGACATGGAATGTCTCCTTCTGAGAAGTTGAAGGTCCCAATGACATCCTCTCCAATCTTATACACAGTCTTAAAGATGCAGAACGTCCCCACCTTCCCACGAGTGTTGCTGATGTTATACAGGTCTGTGGAGCAAGAAGAGGAGTAAGGGCTGTGACAGGACAAGGCTCTGCTCTGCAGTGCTCTAGGTTAATGGCATGACCCCATGCCTCCTGTTTGGGTGTAAAGGACAGTCCGTAGAGGTGGTTCTCCCTTTGGGAAATTTCTGCAGTCAGCAAGGGCAAACCCTACACTGGCTGCAATGTGCTGGGCAGAGGGCCTCTTGGGCTGAAGAAGGCCCTGACCCAAGCAGGCCCTGATAGAGCTGCTCCACAGCCATAGATGGAGGTACACTTTGTCAGTGAGAGATATTTTGCAGCTGGCCCTGAGATGCATGCCCAGCTTCTCAGGAAGGACAGCAGGTTTGAGCAGGGAATATGACCTACGCAGGCTGCGTCGGGAGGTGGCCACCATGAGCAGTTCTGTCGCGAGGTCTGCCAGGCGAGAATCTTTCTTCAAGCCCTCCTCCTCCTCCAGAAAGGGGTTTGAGGGTGCAACAGCCTCATCCTGTGGGAACTGGTAATCCTTGAGGCCTGTGAAGGAGGTGAGAGTATCAGCAGGGCAGGGTGCAGCCCTGCTGGGCCGCGCAGGGGGGCAGAGCATGGCCTTACCATGCAGCACGAGCACGCGGAAGGGCACGCGCAGCAGCTTGATGGGGGAGTTGACGCGCTGGCAGCCGATGGTCAGCTTGTACACGTACTTCACGGACTGCCCCCGGAAAGAGGGGGGGCCATCCACGGGCAGTGTCTCACAGTATGAATCTGCAAGGGGTGCAGAAAATTTGCTTTCCAAGGCCAGGAAGAAGATCCTGCAGCTGTTGTGTGCAGGTTCCCTGCACCAAGTGTCACGACCAGCAGTGCTGAGCTAGGGACAGTGCCTGGCGTTTTCTGCTGTCTCCTCTCTCCTGCAGTGGCCAAGCACAACCTGGCTCTCCTGCACTGGGCACACTGCTCCTCACATCACATGCACCATCATCCAGATATTGCTTCCAGCACATACAACCACACACACAAACTCTGTCTCCAAAGAATGTGAAATATGTAAAATCCAGGAATACAACCATGAGAGCTAAACTTACTCATCACGAGTTCAACCTGAATTTGCCTCTCACAGCACAGCCTCCTCCACGCCCTACCCCTTATGGGTATTGATCTTTTGCTTTTGCTTTACACAAACCCTCAAACTCAGCAACAAGTTAGTTTCCTCCTCTGTTTTCCTTTGAAGGACTGGAGCTAAATGATGAAGAAACAATTCCAAGACCTTCACAACAACCTGTGGTTTGTCCCCCTTGACAAGCTGATGACTTAGACCACAAAGCCTCTGACTCTGAGGGCTCCAAGATACTGGGGCCTGGCTTTCACCACATTCAGCCCTCCTAGAGCCCCTTGGCCACCACACAAACCCCGAAGCCTCTTGACACAGTGTGAACACTTCTGCAGCTTTCCCAAACCACATGCTGTATAACAAGAAAGACACAAACAGCGAACTGTGGAAAGTCTCCACCTCTCTGGCTTGCCCACCGTAATGCAGATACGCCCTGCCAGAGGAAGGGCAGCATCCTGCTCTGAAACCACAGATCCTTCCCCACGTCTGGCACACATTGAATGTTGAGGCTCAGATTAAAAGTTAGGGTTACATTTTAAATATAACTTCTGGATTTAAAATAACAGGACTGGAAGGAAGAAAAAAGCCCGTGCTAGTGTGTAGTGTCAACAGGATGTCACACCTTAAAACAGAAGACTCTTTTTCTGGACCAGGGCGCAGATAAAGCAGAGAACTATCCTAAAAGGGAGGAAAATCAGATATTTCCACGGAAAGAAGCAGAATTCTGTAACCCCCGTGCCAGACTCAGCAAGAGTGCTCACAAAGACCTTCATAGCCAGTGAGGATAATCTGAGCAGAGACCACCACAGTCGGAGGAGAATGGACAGTTTGCTACCTGGCACAGGAATGCCAAGAATCAGGAAGTCCCAGCTTCCATGCATATCCCAGAAGGAAGTACATTCCTGGTGCTACAGATGCCTTCCTTACCCACCCGCTGTGCCCTCTGGCTGGCCTTCTGGCCAATGTCCAGGCTGCTTCCATTTCCTCCCCTCTCTGTGATCTACCAAATATTTAAAGGTGTTACAAAACCAGAGTGGAAGCAAAACAGCCACAGAAATTATTTGAGGACTTGAGAAAAAGCTACGTGGTGACAAATTTAAAAAGCTCAGCTTGTGCCATGTGTCAAAGGGCTGGGAGATGAGTCAACTTCAACACACAGGCACTATAACAAGAGTAAGGTATTGGGGAATAAGCTGGTCAGCAAATTAAAACAAGTCCTTTTATCAAGGCACAGTCTGACACAACCTCAGCTGTATGTGCCAGCTCTGGCTGCAGTTTAATAACACGGTATATTGCTGAAGCAGAATTAAGATTTCTTGGGTTTTCTGGTTTGGTTTTTTGCCCCCTTCCCAAATTGCGTAGCAAAACTCAAAACTTCTGAAAAACAGGAAATGAAGAATTAAGAAACACACCCACACTGCCTTAACTCTCCCTCCATGGAGCTGGCAGGAGACCCCAGGAATGGTCTGCAAGCATGCCAGCTGCAGTCTCACATGAGAGCAGCAGCACCACAGGCTGATGGGATCGGTGTGAACAGCCTGGCAGCCAACAAGACCAGGGATTTCAGTGCTGAAAAAGCAGTGCCACAGCACATGTGATGCATGAAACAGGTGCATCACATAGCCAAGGGAAAAGGCTGCACTGTACAGCTAAAGCACCTCAAAGAACAGAAGAGTTTGTGTCCTTACAGAGGAGCTGCATCCAAGCAGCAGGCAGATGCAGGCTACTTGTGCCAGTGCCACCCAGAGGCAGAAACAACACACACACACACATCACAACGTCATTGGAAAGGACAGACAATCCCTAGCTTAGCTGGGGGTTGAACAGCTTCTGCCTGTTAAGCCAGAGCACAGTCAATCCCTCAATCCATCCCAGCCACCTGGAACTTGGGCTATCGTCACTGATCTGTTATTCCAGAAACTGCCCAATCTGCCTAAGGTATGCCAGGAAAAGGGACTTCCCGCTGCTCCCACGGAATGGATGCTCCAGCCCCAAACCTGCAAGCAGCAAGAAACACAGAAGAATCCAGGTGAGCCTCAGGCCAGCTAAGATTTCTGCCTCCTCTTCCTTCCTGCTGGCATGGCCAGCTCCTCTCCCCAGTATGCTGCTGTAGAAAAATAAATGAATAACCAAACATCTTCAGAAAACAGGCTTTGACGTTCAGGGGCACTGCCCCAAGATGGCACTGCCCCACCCCACTAACCACCACGCCAAGCCAGCCTGGTTTCACCTGGTCCACCTTTCCCACCAGTCAGGTCCCTCCAAGGCCAGAAAGGCAGGAGACACCAGCTTCAAAACCAGCATGTCACAATCCTGCAGCTCCTTAGTCTCACTTGCATCTTTGCTTCCAGCTCTGCAGAGCTCAGTGATCCAGCAGAGCCTATCCCGGCATAGGCACTGTCTCTCCACTTCCTGTGCTTTGCAGTGTGAAAGGTCTCCATCAACCATTCCCAGCAGATCCCTGGGACAATAACAAAGCTCTCCATGCCTGAGAGGCCTAACATCACTGATGGTAAGCACAGGCCACTGGAATGCAAAGGAGATCTGACATGACCTGAACAGGCTGGGTCACACAGCCAAGAGAGAACAGCGCAAACTCAGCTGTTTCCACAGCTATCCACTCAGACATGGAGAGCTTTGAGCAGAGAAGATGAGCACTGCTTACTTTCACTGCAGGAAAACTATAAAATCCAGAAGACTATTAATCTCCAGGACAGCCACAACCTGAATAGGAAGCACAAACTTTTGGAGGACGCCAGCCTAAATTCCAAGAATACTCTAGTATGACTGAAGAAATAAAGGTAAGGAAATGCAGGTGTGCATAGCCATTCCTCCTGCTGCAACCAGCTATTTCAAAGGTTTTATGCTTTGCAGCTACAAAGCAGACCTGCAGCAAAGGCCACAGGCCAGGGGCAGGACTGAGGGACATGCTGTAGTACACAGCCCTAGCGCAGCAGAGATCAGATTCTAGATGATGTAGCAGCTCTAAAGCACTCACACTCCAACCAAAGGAACCTGCCTTTCAGGAGCATCAGGAACTCACACTTGTAGCACTCAGGTCTGCAAAGCCAGTTTTGAAAGCAGAGCTCCCCAGAGATGAACTCTGTGAGCAAGAGAAGAGAAGACAGGACTCACAGGATTTGGACTCCCCAGGATCCAGTCGCAAGTCACAGAAGAGGATCTTTGGTGGGGTGGACAGGATACACTGACCCCGCTCTCCTGGAAGACAATAAGAAACACATGAATGCTGCCAGCCTCAGGCTGTGTTCAGGTCAGTCAAGCTTTATCGCCATGGGGAGGAACAGGGAGAAGAGAGCCAAGGAGGAAGCAGCTCTTGCTCTGGTCATATCACGAGACATTGCCACTGCAGCTGGACAAACTATCATGTTTCAATCTAAGCTAGTGTCACTGTGATTCCAGTATTAACAAGGTCCCACAACATCCATCACCAGGAAAGCAACACAAACTTCCCTCTCACTTCTCTGCAGGCTGCATTAAGACACATTATGGTCTGCTTGACTCCTGCCCACTGCACCCTCACTACCTGGGGTGACAGGCAGGAGTGGCACTCACCTCTGTTGGGGACAAAGACGGTCTCATTCTCTGCCTGCACATCATGCTTGCTGCCATCAGAGGGAGGGAGCACCACCCGGTTCTCGCTGGCGTGAAACTGGCAGTGGATCTGGGCACTGGCCCATGCCAGCATCTCACTGAAAGCAAAGAGCAACACTTATCTCTGCTTTAAACCTGAATTACAGCAGGCAGGAATTGGGAGAAGAGCAACTCTGTCCGCTCAGCTCCATGTAGGGCTGTTTGTCTGGAAAGAAGAAGGCCTTGCTTCACTGTCACTGAAGCCACTCTCGCAGTCCTCTTCCAAACAAGCCTTGGGAGTAAGCTCAAGCTGGGATGCTGACTCAAAGCCACTTCCACCCCAGCTGCTGACAACAGCTTCACCCAAAGCCTGGCTCTGCGGCCCAAGGACTCTTTCTAAGCAGCAAAAATTGCAGTCTGAGCCACAACATCATCAGCATAGCACTGACACAGCCAAGAGAAAACACACCTGCCCCAAGAAACATGCTGTACACTCACAGCAGAGGACAACAGGCAGCAGAGGTCAGCAGCCCCTGTCCCCTTCCATGAGTACAAGAGACAAGATGGCTTGTGCAAAACTTCACAGGGATCTTTCGGCAAACATGCTGAGGTCAAGTGGTCCAAGATACAGTCCAAAGCCTTACTCATTTGTTCATCTTTCTCATCATCCAAGATTGGGACTGGCCACTCACTGCACTCTTGGAAGGACACTTCAAGCTGCTGCACATGGGCCCTGGCAGAGGACTCTCAGCCATGAGGAGTTAAATTCCAAGCCAGTGGTGACACACAGAGCAGCACTCTGGTAACAACACAACCGTTAAGGGAGTGGGCATATTCTAAAGCAACAAATTCCTCCAACCTGGGCTCAGGTGCCCCTGCCCACAGCACGGAGATGCCCCAAGCTCAACATTCCTCAGGGCAGGTAGGCAGACACATGCTCCCTCTGGCCCTACATGCTCAACAAGAACATTAGCTGCTGTTTGCGCCAGACCAAAGAAGAATGCTTCTGGGTCTTTCATTAGGACCTACTTACTTCTCCTTTGCTGACAGCAATAGGGGAGGCAAAGGCATCATTTTGACCCCTCTCTGTACAGCCACAGGAATTAATGCATCCAGCACAAAAAACACTCTCATGTTTTGGACTCTGCTATGACATAGCCATTCCATAAGGCACTTCCCATGGTACTAGTGACACCTTTCAGTTTCCAAATCACTCCTCTATTTTAATTTCCACAGCGGTCCCTGTATAGTTTAGCCAGTGAATAGTTCCTCTGTTTTCTATCACCATGATCTGATTAGTAAGCACCAACACCAGAGAATCAGGTGGCAGAGGGATTTTTTTGTGGCACATGGGTGTCCCTCCATGTGACACATCAGAGCAGTTAAAGGTCTAGATGAACCAGGGAAAAAGGTGTGCTGTATTTGTGTCAGCTGACTAATGATGCACTATTTGATGTTTGGATGTGCTGGCTGCCCTTACCCAAACACACCTCAGTTACTACACCTAGCTGCTTTGACCCCTACAGCTGTAATTCTGCATTCATACATTCAAAAGTACTAGCATGGCTTTTTCACCAGGGCTGCCTTATGTTTTTTTGTTGTAAGGTATCTGCTGTTTGGAAGCAGAGAACTGCTCTTCTTAAGGCAATGTTTGCTATTTTTATATAAGCTTAGAGTGATTACAGTACCTTCAAACACCATGTTTTGAGTATTTTTTCCTTTCTTTTTCAGTACTGCTTTACAATATGCCACTGGATTGTTTTCATTTTTTCTAGCCACATATACAAACAAAATTTGCATGTCCCTTCCTGCCAGCAGAGCTAGCTTGTTCAGCTGGTGCTTGTTCAGCAGTGGAGGATCCTGCACTGGTGCTGAGGTCACTTCCCTCCAGTCTCACCTTTCCCCACAACTCCTGTAGCCTATGTGGGCCATGCTCTGTGCAGCCTTTGGGGAGAAGAGATTTGTTTCTTGTACACCGTCAAATTTATTTCCTGCCTTTCTTCCAATTCTGTCCCTGTGCTCAAAATGTGGCCTCTCTGTCCCTCCACCTGTCAGCCCCAAAACCTTCCAGGCTCTGACAAGTCTTTCTGCCTGCTGCAGTCATGGTATTTTGATCTCCTGCCTTTACGCAATCCACAGCTTCATTTTCCAAACCAGCAATCTATTTGCTGTTGTCACTCGTTTGACTTAGCCACATCTCGTCCGATTGATCACCTGGGTTTTTTCTTATTATTTTAAAACTTTTCAAGACATATCACAACACATCCTTAAATTTTTAGTTTTACATGAAGCTCTCATGAATGCACTGCAAAGTTCCCAAACCATGCCACCTAGTACCCTCGCAGTCCCACATGTTTCAGAAGCAGGCAGAAGAGCTCTTGTCATCACACAGGACAAAACTCTGGGAAGCTGGATGCTTATGCTACAGCTGAATTTGAAACGTGAACTCAGCAGTCAAAAGGAAATAGGAAGAAAAGATGGGATGTTAAGGAAGGCAATAAATACAGAAGTCCTCTGCTGCCGAGACTGCAGGTACTGCAAGTAGGCCCATCAATACAATCACATGTGAACATCATAGTGGTGATGAAAACATGCTGAACCTGACAAGGCTGGAAATGGACACTTGCCAGGAAGGATTCAAGATGAGAAAGCACTCTCCACTCCCTAAAGAATCAGACAAGGCCACACACTCAGCGGACATGAAGGCTTTGGGTGATTACTTGTGACATGGAGTCACCCCCTGTGAGCCAATATGGGAAGTTCCCATCTTCTCAGATTTCCTCAGATAAGGGGATATACAGTGATAAGGGGAGATACAGTGCTCAAAGGCTGGGCCACAGAAAAAGTGGCTGCAGAGGGTGCCCCTTTCAGACCTGCCCCTTTGCCTGCCATCTCTGGAGGTAGAGATTACACTGATCTATTGATCTAGACAAAAGAGAGCTCCTTCCACAAATGCAGGAAATAATGACGTTGCCTGGATGTTGCTCTGTGGGACTGTCACCCTGGCGTGACCAGATATCCCACTTTGACAGCCAGTTTGTCTTCATTTTCTGCCAGTCACTGTCACTGAGGGCTCACCTGAGGGACAGAGAATCTGCATACTTCTTTGCTTGTCTACTTCTTGGGGGCATGAAACCAGCATAATTACCTCAGCTTTGCCCCCCAAACTGAGATGGTGCAAGGCCTCCTTAAAGGAGCACCTTGAGTAGGGAAGTCACAAGGGGCTGAGCTGGCACTATTGCCCCACTATGCAAACATGACTACTACTACTCCAGAGAGGGGAGAGAGGGTGGGCCATTCCCTCTGGAGGGACCCAGGCAGCTCCAACATTTTAAGGCTCTGTTCATGGACTGGCACAGGCTCCTGTACCTGCTAGCAGAGGTTGATGAGGCCGATAATGGGTTGGTGAAGGTGATCACACACTCCAGCACCTCCCCTGCCAGGAACACAGGCCCACGGCCCAGCTTGGCCAACACTTCAATCATGGCTTGTACAATCTTGCTGCACACCTGTCAAAAAAAAGCCAACAGTGGGCACGTTATCACAGAATCATAGATTCAAGGAACTACTGAACGGTTTGGGGTGGAAGAGTCCTTAAAATCATCTTGTTCCGACTACACTGCCATAGGCAGGGACACCTCTCACCAGACCACATTGCTCAGGAGCCCATCCAGCCTGGCACCGAACATTTCCAGGGAAAATTTCTCTGAGCAACCTGTGCCAGTGCCCCATCACCCTCACAGTAAAGAATTTCTGCTTGATATTTGATCTAAACGTAGGCTCTTTCAGTTTAAAGCCATTCCCCCTTGTGCTGTGATGGAGACAGGGAGAGAAGGCTGCGCAATGTAAGTGAGGGGGAATGGGGACACAGATGTACACACACACAGGAGGTGTGGAGGGAAACACGCACAACCGCGTCCTTACAAACACGTATCTTCCTTCCAGGTCCACACAGGTAAGGGGGGTCAGGACACACCGGTGACGGTGACAAAAGACAGCCCTGACACCCCCAGCCCCGCGGTCCCTAAAGCAGACACGCACACGGATAGCTCCATCCGAGGGGTCAGGGACACAGGGCCGCAAACCTTCCGCAGCTCCCGCCCCGGGCCCACTCACCACCCGCACAGGAAGCGCTCGCCGTCCGGCACCACGGCAGGCCCGGCTCCCCTCAGCCGCTCGGCGGGGATCGACAGCGCTCGGGTTGGACTCGGCAACACTCGGGTTGGACTCGGCAATACTCGNCGCTGATGCGGCGCTACGAGGGGGCAGCGCAGGGCCGCGGCGTGGCGGCGGACGGTTGGCGCGTCTGCCTGGCACACAGCTTCGAGGAGCTGCGGCAGCCCTACGGCGCCGGGGACGTGCCGCTCCGCGATGTCCTGCGGCACATCGGCCTCGCCTTGCGGTACGGCGGGGGATGGAGGGGGCCGGG
>VWYE01021433.1:0-34067 GCA_013398995.1 Alaudala cheleensis
AAAAAAACCCTCCAAGACAGTAACTCTCATATCAGGGAACTGGGGTTCCCCTGTTCTACATTGTGAGGGTCAGGGGAACTTTTAGATGTGATGAATTAACTTCTGGAGCAGTGAAAAGCTCTCATAACAGTTCAACTTATGGTTATGTATTGTTTCAAGATCCCAAGGACTGATAATATCCTGAAAAGGAAACAAGCAGCAAGTTGCTACAAGATGTAATCTGAGGAAGTACAAAACATTTTTCATTATTTTAGTTAAATTACTTTTGCTTGGTGCCTGCCAACCTACCCTCTAATCCCTGTTCAACTGATAGTGCAGGGGATGTTGGTACTTGGTGATGGAGATGTCTGTCCCTGCAGCATTTTTACAATTCCTAACTTGCTTGATAAAGATTTTTAATATCACTTACACTTTAAAAACCCATTCTTGAAACTATATAATGAGAATTTGCAGTTCTATGTGCTATGTGTGCCATGGGAAAGTTTCTATACCAAGCAGGCAGAAAAGAAAGTACCTTAAAGTAAGTTATTTTAAAGCCAAAGAAGCTCTTGGAAGCTATTTGTGATCATTATCCACCTCTCTTATCTCAAGCATCAATTTCTGCACTGAGGTGCAAAGACCCGGCAAATGAGATGAATCTTAGTTACCTTCAAAGAGTGGGGAAAGTCTCACAAAGAAAATTAAATAGAAGGCAAATGATGGAGCCCACTGAGAGGAGATTTAAAAGCGTTCAGTGGCCACATCAGAGGTGAGAGGTGAAGTGGTGGAAGTTATTTTGCCTTCATTGAGACTCCCTGACGCCACTACAGACACATTCAGACCACTCAGCCTCTCACATTCCTGCTGTGGGAGGGATTCTGATGGGTCCAAGGTGGGCACTGAAAAGGCAGAATAAAAGATGCATTAGAGGTGCATTACACCATTATACCCAGTCAGCCTGCATGCANAAGGCAGAATAAAAGATGCATTAGAGGTGCATTACACCATTATACCCAGTCAGCCTGCACTCAGCCCCAGGCACGTGAGTGACACCAGCTTTGTCTGAAAGTGCTGCAGAGCTGCGAGTCAGGAGCCTGGAATTCCAAATGAGCCCTAACGAGCCCCAAATGATTGAAAAATATTGCACACCTGTGGAACCAGAAAATAAATCACAGCTGTCCTGCTGCGTTTCCTTGAGTTACAAATCAAATCAGAGTGTCCTGAGATGGAGCTACAATGTGGGAAAAAATGAACAGTATCAATGAAAAGGGAATCTGTGCAATAGTTTAGAAAAATCAGTATTTATATAATAATCTGGTCTTGATGCTTAGTGGGCATCTCATGCTCCTGTGGCTTGTTTGGTGCCAGATAAATGGAGTAGGGAGTGTCAAATTTCAGTCACTGTTTTTGTGGATCACTATAACAAACTTGAAATGCTGAATATCTTTGGGAAGCGATTGTATTTGAATTCTGTGTTTTATACAGGGGAGGGTTTTATCTCCTGTTATGCTTCATGTAGTTTAATTAGTTATCTAAACATCACATTTTCAGAAGGAAATAATAAAAATATTAATATAAACTTCAAAATTGCTGACTTCAGCTCTAATAATTCAAATAAACAAATCCACATGAGAATTCTGTAAAACAACAAACAAACAAAACTTTTATCCTTCATTTGTTTATCAACTTAACATGGATAACACATTTGTTAAGACTGTCAAGGAACTGCTCTGGCACTTTCAGCAGCACAGGAGGTTGAGTGAGGAGAAGAAGTTGCCCAGAAAAGCAATGACATAGAGAGTCACCTGTCACTGTAAGATTGCAAAGAAAATATGGTCGACCTCACCCTTGTACAGGTTTCTTAACCAACAGCCAGGTATCTCTGTCTTAGCATGTCTTTTCTTTTTCTCTGATTTCCTGAAGTCTGTCTTGCTGTGGGTTTGAGCTCTGTAGGATTAAACTCCTGCAATTAGCTCCAGCTGTGGCTTGGGGGAACGGAGCTCTGAAGAAATTGCTCAGTATCATAAAAAAAGATGATCATCTTAAACTGTAGTACATGGCATAATTCCTGCAGCAGTTTCAAAATGATGTACCATCAAATGCCATGTCACATCCCTCATGATGGTCATTAGCAGTTATGTCACACTGAATCACTGGAAACAGTGAATTTGGTATTAATAGAGCAGAACAAAGTCTCTTCTGCCTTCTGAGTCTTGTTCTTTAATCTCCATAACTGGATGTTGCAGATCAGCACTGGCAGGGAATCTTGTTTCTCTGTAGCTCTTCAACCTGGCTTTCAGTTTTAAGACATCAATTCTAGAGAAAATTCTGCCACTCTTAGGCATCTTAATATGGTACTTGATGCAGGACAAGCACTTTATCTATCGATACCAGCCCTCCTCTGCCTTGTGCTCATAAAACCCTGGTGTGCAGCCACCATTGCCCAGGTTAGCACAGCTCTGCTCCCACAGGAAAAGTGCTGTGCTGGGAAGGAGAGGAGGAGGTGCCAAATCTCCCAGGTCTGAGATGTTTGTGGAGCAGTAATTATGCACTTGCATTGGCAAGAGCCAGAGTGGCAAACAGATGTGTTCATCCTGTCATCACTCCCTTACTGGCAGCTCATGGGATGATTCTGCAGATGCCAAGAAAATAAATCTGAACTGGCTGTGGGAGTGTCCAGGTAAGAGCCAGCAGTGATGTCTCTTCTGTGCTGCAGGGACATTGTTAGGGCAGAAAGAATTCTGTTTGATGGGAGTTCTCAGAATGGCTCAGAAATGGGAACAGGAATGAGAGTGAAGCATCTGAGTGGTCATTTTTTAGGAAAGGCATCACATGAGAGAAAGGAACAATGACAGGAATGAGCAATAACCACAACCATGTTCAATTGCATCGCAATCATGGGGGGAAAATGAAGCTCTTGTCCATGTTAAAGTCCCACAAGTCATTTGATGAATAAAAAAATTATAAATAGCAACACAACCTAAACACTATCCCAGGGAGAGGGGAACATTTATTTTTATTTTCAATTATCCAGTGATGTCACCAGACATCAGCATAATTCTTGGCTCAGTTTTGAAAGCTGGACTTGTAACCGAACCAAATCTCAAGGTTTTACTTTACTGTATGTTTTGTGATCAGTGTCTGCCTGACAAGGCTGCTCTGTTGAGGCTAATTTTGTGTGCAAACTCTGCCCCCAGGCAGAGCTCTAATGATGTTGAACTGTCCTGTACGGGGAAAAATAAACACAAACCATTCTGGTAACACTTTGTTAAGTGATTGATATTGGATATCAATCTGGTTTCATGGGAGTTTATCTCCTCATCAGAAAAACCTCCTTTATGTTGTTAAATAGATGATCCATTAGCAAATATGTCCTACAAGTCTGTTACCTCACACAGGAGAGTGCTCACAGTGATTTCTCTTGAAATCCTTGTTAAATTGAGATTGAGGGATGAGTCATCTCTCCCTTTAATTTGTTTGGATTTTCCAATAATTTTCTCTGGTATTGAACTGCTCCAAAGTTCAGGTGTTGTAGAACTAATGCTGCCTGTAATGTTTTTAACAGCAGCACGTCCAGCTTTTAACCACATTGCTTATTGGGAACTGGGCTCCCTGTTTGCTGAGGTTTAAGGCCATCTCTCCAGCCCATGGAGCAACTCTCTTTAACAGCCCAGCATGACCCAAAAGACTTCTAATTTAGAACTCTCCAAACTGGTAACATGCCCTCAGAACAGAAGTCATTGATTGGCATGTATCCCTAATGTAATATAATACACATTATGTTCTTCAAAGAGCTGCTTAGCCTACTTTCTGGAAACATTGCTGCTGTGTTTTTCTATAGCTATTTTCCTTTCTTTGTGTTACATCTAATGACCTCATGTAAAGCTGGTCATTTGACTGTGCCTGGACTATAAATTATTTAAAAATAGTCATGATTCTGAATAAGTGTCATGCTGATCTCCAAAATGTATCCTTTTTTTTTTTTAACTAAACTTCCATTTGCAGTTATTCTTGGGTATGAGCTCTGCTTCACAGAGGTAAGAGATAGATGTGAGGTTCTGCCAAATTACCTTAGAAATGAAAAAAAATCAAATACATCATTAGAATGACTAAAATTTTTACAAATTCAAAAACACTGTTGGGTTGTGACTTTTCTCTGGGTGTTTTATTTGAAAATCGAAAACTTTAGACATTCACCCCCAAATTAATAGGACCAGCTGAAATGCTATGAAGTCACAGGGTGCAGGGTGGATTTCCCCTCTTGCATTTCTGTGGGATTATTGATGGTGAGGTGCTGCTGCCATTGTGGGAAGAAGGCAAAGGGAGGACAGGGCAGAGTTGTAACCATGAGGGTGCTGGATGTGCTGAGTGTTGTCACTGGAATTATCTCCTAAACCCAGAAAAGCTTCTCATACCCTCTTTGCATTTAAATCCATTTATTTACCATACATTTATGATACCAGGATGAAACCCAGGCACTGCATAAATCTCCTTGGTCCTTCAATCCTTGGATCTGCTCTTTGTCAGAACATGTTATTAAATGGTTTGTGGTCACCCCTTATCTGACTTTCTGACCAGCTGCAACAGGAGCTTTAGCAATGTTGGCAGCATGACACTAAGACTAAAATTAATACCATATATAAATATCAACAAGGATATTAAATTCAGTCCTAAGAGGGCTTTTTTGTGCTTTGGAAACTATGGTGTGGAGGAATAAACAATTCCTTGTAACAACTTTTTAATTCATTAATTGACTTTCTGTAAAATCATCTGTGTTTTCACATGATTTTTCCCCAAAGGCAATGTGTGCACTTTCTAGTAAAATGATAAATAGTGTGTGTAAAATCAATAAATATAAAATGAGATAGATAGGAACACCTGCTCATAGAAATTACTTACTTTCAATTTGCTTATTCATTATGTTTCATTTCACCAGGTCTGGTTTTTCAAGTCAGTTTGTTTGAAAATTGGCAGAGTGTAGAAATAGGTGACAGTATGAGAATAATTGTTTCCTACTTCTAATAAATAACAAGCTTATGAAATATAATATGTAAAGTGAAATAATAAGGAATTTATTCCTGTTTGGGCCAATTTGACTGCACAGAAAGAGTGGCTAGATTTGTATTCCAAAGGGATAGAACTGTGGTCATTTGAGCAGCAAAGGTGAGTGAATAAATTACTGTGCTATCAGGGGAAAGGAAAAAATCCCCAGTGTGTTCACTAAACGTGGTTTCACACCTGAGTTATCCCACCCCACCTCTCAGCATCTCATCCACACAATGTCCTTGGGCCCCAAACACAAACTCCCCAGCCAATATATTCCTTTCCCTTCAGCAATTTAGTCTGAATAGATGCTTTTGACTCTTGAAGTCTGGTAAACAAACAGAAGCATCTTTGGTTTCTTTATTCACAAAGCTCCACTTCAGCTCAGGGCATCAGCAACAGAGAAAATTTGGATGGAATAACAATAGATTTCTCTTTTGAATTCATGAAACTTTCCCTTAATGAAATTTGTTCCAACACACTGCAAGTCATAGGCTGGAGTTGTTTACTGCTAGAAAAGGCTGCTGCCCTTAGGAGGGCTGCCTGCTTTGGTTATTTTTATGAACTGTTGCAGGGAGCTTTGGTGTCTTGGATTCTGTGCTTTGGCTGGGAGTGGCCAGAAAGTGTGACAGGGAGCTGGTCCTTGCTCCTGGCCAGACCCACAGTGCTCCACCTTTGGAAGCAGCACCTGAGCAAATGAGGGGCAGGATTTGCTGGGTTTTGGATTTTATTTTTTTTTTTTTGGTTACTAAAACATCTACAATAAAATTATCCAAATAAATAAAATTCACCTCCAGCAAAGCCAAACCTGCCTTTATCCCAGGAGCTTCCCTGTGCTGCCTCTGTTCCATAAGGCACGTGCAAGTTCCCTCTCCCACCTCCCTCCTGTGACCTCCTCCCAGCACAAAAATACAGCATTTAGCATCTTATGCAGGTGGTGAGTCAGAAATATGGATATTGCAGTGGAGGCCCACAAAATGAGTAAGTGATAAAAGAATCTGTTCATGCACACAGACACATCATTTGGTGTTTGCCAGGGACTGCTCAGAGACACTGCAGCTGCTTCAGAGGTTCTGTAAGAGTGAGAGGAAGGGAAAGGAGGAGGAGGAGGGGATGGGGTGAAGGCTCAAAACAGCATCAGAAGTGCAGGAGAGCAGTTCTGTGAGCTGGTACTCCAGCCTGGAGCAAACAACTCAGTGATATTTTAAAAAACCCAGTTTTCCCACCATGAAATAATCTTTTTCAGTATAATCCATGAACATTTTCCTGTTTGCTGTGGATAATAACTCTTACTAAGGTGTAAATCAAAAAGAGATTTTACTGAAGCCCAGCTTTCAGACATGTTAATTTTTGTTGAGTGTTCTGATTTATTAACTAACCAAAGAGAAACCAGAAGGACCATGCACTCTGCAGGGTCATATCTATGTTATGTTCTAAAAAGGTTTTTTATAGAAGGGTTGGAAACCTTTTTTCTCCTGATTGTTGGTTATTTGGAAAGTGTACGTAGCACCTCTAGAAATAAAGGGGATGATTATGTTTTATAGGCAAGAAGGGATTAATAAAACCCATAATGCTCAAAGAAACAGCTGTTTCTCTGCTTTGTAGTGCTTCTAAACCCTCATCTAATGCAGAGTGAGTCAGCTGGGAGACACCACTAGTGTTAAAAAAGAATTAAATGGAAAAGTAGTGGTTATTATTTGAAAACAATTATTCTCTAATTGTGCTTTGAGGAGAGGAAACAGAGAAAGAAAACTGCTGGTAAAATGATTTATAATTGGAACAAAGTATCGATTAGGAAGAAAAGATGTCTTAAAATAAAGACTTCCTAATCCAGAAGCAGAGATGGAGCAACAGCAATAATGCTTTTATTAGTCTGTTTTGAAAAGGCTGCATCATTTACAAGTGGGGTTGAAGCCAGGGAGTGGAGCCAGGCTTCCTCCTGGGACTTCCTTTGTAAACTCCAGCTGCATTTCCAGCTCTGCTGTTCCTCTGAGCAAAGCACTGCCCTTCCCCAGGCCTTCTTCCCACCCATCAAGCCTTCCCTCTGGGTTTTGAGTTTGGCTAGGGTAGGTTCAGGTGTTGAGAATTCAAAGCAGAGTTATTGGCATTTCTTTTTCTTTTTCTTTTTCTTTTTCTTTTTCTTTTTCTTTTTCTTTTTCTTTTTCTTTTTCTTTTTCTTTTTCTTTTTCTTTTTCTTTTTCTTTTTCTTTTTCTTTTTCTTTCTCTGTTGCCTGGAACATTCATGTGATTTTGCTGCTCTGACTGGCAGAGAGAGAATAAAGGGTTTGTATCTCCATTATGCACCTTCCATTAGAAATGCAGATATTTAATAGCTTGCAGTGACCTTAATTCACATGATGTAATCCTTATGCAATTTTTAATAAAGGCAGAATTCCCATCAAGTTTGAGGGTTGTCAATATGAAAGAGATGTGCAGATTTTCCCCATTAGACTATAAAATATTCTGCTCTGGTGCCTTGTGTTCTTTCAATAATGTATTTTAATGGCATCTCTGGAAATGAAGGAATACTCTTTGATTTGATAAATTATTGGGCTTTTCTATTAACCTTCATAGAGAACCTTGATCCCACAAATACCTCTAGATTGATAAATAGTATCTCCTTAAGTGTGTTGAGCATGACTGCTTTTACTCCTTGTTTCATTTAATTTTACTTTTCCAAACAAAACAGTTCAATCCAAACCATAGCAGTAAAGGCAAATAAATCTCTGCTCCTAAGTTTTGTAGGGATTTGGCAATCAGGAACTCACAGGTCACTTTTATAAGAAAGAGAAGAGAGAAAGAACCCAATAAAAAACAGGACCAGCTGTTCCAGGAGTAGCTGAGAGCCAGAGGAAGCCCTGGAAAATAAATGACCACTTCATTCTTTCCATTTTCCTGCTTCTGCCCTTTTCAGTTGCCTGTAAAAACTTGCCAGAAACTAGACCCCCTTTATGGAAAAAAAAAAACAAACCATGTTTTGTGTGATTGCAGATTGTGTTTAATGTGTGATAATTAATGAGACAGTGGTAAATTCATAAAGATATTGGGTTTCCCTCTTTTTCCTGCTGGTCACTGCCTTTATCTATTTTATCCCTATCATGTAGGCAGTGCTGCACTTAAAGTTCACTCCAAAGGAGGCTGAAAAATAAATGAAGAAGACCTTCTTGAGGCCAAAGAAAGTAATTTATTAGTCCTTAAAGCTGAAGTATATAAATTTTAAAGGCCTTCGTGGGGCTAAAGAAAATAAATTAAGCCTAAAAAGATGCTATTTCAGGGACACAGATTTATCATTTGGAGATATGGGAGGGTTGTACTCATATTCTGAAGTTTCATAAAGGAAGTTGTTTCTTCTCTGAAAAATTTAGCTTGAAAAACACCGAGCTCACTGTAAGATTCAAAGTACCTGATGTTTCCTGGAATAAATTACTTTCTCCTCTTTCTGTTAAATTGTGACATTTCCTTTGTCAAATATGTTGCATAGAAAAAAGTAATTTGATCTATTCCAGGTCTAAGGCCACATGACTGTGAGATGTTCTGATTTCTCATCCATTCCCACCAGCACACACCTGCTGCACAGCAGCCTCCTGGTGCATGTGATGCACATGTCCCTGTGCCACCAGAGGAACAGGGAGCTTTTGTTGCAGTCATAAATGGCAGCAGAGGAAGCAGAGACCTGGTGGGGTGCAGAGAACTCCCTTCCTTCCTTCTTTTTGTGTTATATCTGCCCCATAAATTCTGTATTCCCTGGTACTGCTCAGAGAGGTGCTGCTTCTAGAGGAGAGCTCTCACTTGCTGCTCTTGCTGCTTGGGTTATTTCTTCACTGGCATCCTCCCCATGATTTGATAGGAGAGAATTTGCTGCCCATTTGCAGATATAGGGGGGCACACCTGCAGTTTTAACCCTCTGCTGGTGTGAGTTTTAACCCTCTGCTGTGTAACCCACGCTGGGGGAAGCAGATCCCACCACGACTGCAGCTGGCACAGCTTCCCCAAGCAGCCCTTTGTCCACTGTGTTCTGCTCCTGGGGAACACAGAGGTTCTGAACAAGCTTTGGCACTCATCAGGAAGCATGGCATGTCCTCGAAACAGCTGCCATGCTCATCTCTGGCATTTGCTGAAATAAGACAGTGAGTTTCCAGTTTCTTGTTTTCCTGACTCTTCATTCATCCTGGGACCTGAAAGTGAAGCTGAATTTCTCCTGGTTTCCACACTGTGTTGCTGCTAGTGATGATGAATTATTCATTGTTAATCTAAATGAATGAGCCTATTGATGAGTGCAAATCAGAAATTAGTTCAGTGAACTTTCCAGGAGTTTTGCTGCCCAGAGGAATTGTTTAACAAGGAACAAAACTGGCCAAGACTGTTGTGTTGAGGGAACGCCACAGTTTTTGCAAAACCAGATTTCAAAGCTGTTTTAGCAGATGAAATGTTTCTGCCTGGTTCTGTTTCTGAAAGGATTTACAGTATTAGGTAGATCTCTCTTGGCATAAGGGTCAGGCATTCCTCACTCAGCCTATGGAATAACATTGCAGGGAAGTGTTTCAGTAGCTGAATGTGCCTCATTAAAAAGTGATGGGCACTGCAGCCACTGCAGCTGGGATTTGCTGTGGCTGTGCAGAGCCCCACTGCAATCAGTGTCTGTGCCCAGGGCTGGGATCCACTGCAATGACACAGGGCTTTGCATTTCCAGAGGGATCAAGGAATGCTGCAGCAATAGGATTAATAATAGTTCAGATGAATGCTGGCCAGCAGAGCCATCTGTTCCTGCTGCAAACAGTGCCCAGAGCTGTCCACTACTTCTCCTTCTAGTGACAACAGCCATGAAACAACCAGTGCCACATTTCAGAATTCAGCAATGACACTGTCATCTGAAATTCCACAAATACTCACTGGACTATTTAAAACCCAATGTTTTTTTCCCTGTCTTGCAAACTCTTGCTAATCCTGACTTTCACCTGCATGCCCAGTTGATTTATATGCAGGTGAAAGTCAGATATGTAGAAAGGAAACTCTTTTTTTTTTTTCAAATAGGAAACAAGACTAAACACATTTTTTTCTGGTTTTCTAACATGACTATTTGCAAAAAGTAGAGCTCAGGATAAAGTCTTTCCTAGGTTTTCTCCCATGAATCCTGCCATAAGCCTTTGCAGCTCAGTATGCACATTTAAAATTAGAGCACCTGTAGTCAGACTCCACGTTTTTACTGTTCTAAGGCATTAAATGGGATTTTTTTCTGTATTTTTCTGCTTGAAAAAAAGCAGTGAGAATATCTTCATCTTTTGCTATTTGTTCATTCAACACAAATAGTTTGGCTTCCCCCAGCCTTGTATTTATTATCCAAAAAAAAAAAAAAGGCATTTAGCCATAGAACACAAAAATTCATTTAAAATTCATTTAAAATTTATCTGATCTCCAAAACAAGTAGATGTACAGTTATGAACTAGTAACCTACAGAGCAAAATGAACTTTTGCCTGGTAAGAGAAGATGCCTGCTGTCACCCCACCCTCTCCCCCCTGTCTGTTCAGCTCTTTCAGGGAATGCACAGTGCACCTACAGAAGATCAAATCTCTCCCGGATTTGGTTTTATTACATAAAGGCAGCGCATTCAGTGCATTCAAGTCATTTGTGTCACGCTGCTCCCCTGCACTCCCTTGGCACGATGTGCTCCAGGAGACGGGAACAGAAGCACAAGTGTGACATCTACTGACAGCCTTGGCTGGCAGGACACGGCAGCTCCTGCAGCAGGAGCAGGGAAAGGTCTGTGACAGCCTCTCCACTGCAGGACTCATCAGTTTTAAAGAGATTTACAGTAAAAGGCTGATGTTGGGGTTGATTTGCCTGTAATTTACGTGTTCAGTTAAACCCAAGTCCTGCACAACTTTCTAGAAGAATAATCCATCCTGAACTGTGAGGAAAAAAAGATGCCAGAAGATTCTCCAGGCTCCTGAAGGAGTGGAGAAGGGAATGCTTCATGTTTCTGGTGTCCATCTACTCTTCCCCAGGCATTTCCCTCTGGCTGCTGATTTTTGCATCCATCCCTGAGGTCGGTACTTACCAGCCTGTGTCAGCTCTGGAATTACCACAGTTCCCTGAGCTGGAGCAACCTGAGGAGCCATCCCAGCTGTAATGAGCCATCTGCAGCTCTGCTGTGTGCTGGCCACTGCCCAAATGAGGATCCTGGGCAAAACAGAGCTTCCTCCTGCTCTGCTGCAGCTGGGCTCATGTTCAGACTGTTGGAGCTGTAGGAATGAACATTATTTACAGCATTACAGGCTCTGTCTGGCTGATATTTTGCCTTTTGATGTGGCTATAGAGGAGGCTGAATGTGTCACCATGCCCAAGCACAGCATCCCCTCTACTGGGCACTTCTTGAATCATCTTTTGAAATGTCACTATTGCTCTTTTTCTAGGTTGTCTCACAGTTCCCTTAATTTCTGACAAATCAAAAAGAGGTGTTTGCACCCCAAATAGCCAAGAGCTGTCCTTATTTAGAATCTTTATGGCAGGCAGAGAGGTGGTGCTCTCCTCATGGTCATCTCAAGCATCACTCTTGGATTTAAAGGCAAAGTTTTCTATGTGACATCTCAATTTCACTCTTGTAATTCCACCACAGTCAGCCCACTCTTAGTACAAGAGGCCTTTGCTTGTGGGTAGTTTCCAGACAAAAATCCTATGAGTGAGTCCAGGGAAAGGTGGGTTTCAAAAGTCCATAAGCCATCTACAGGGAATTAATTGCCAAAGGCTACTTATTAAGATCTCTGACACATGTTGTAGACCTTTGGAGGAAATAGTTTTTAAAATAAATCACATTTCTTACCTCAGTTTTCTAATGTGTAATTCTATTTGCTTTGGAAAGGCAACTTGGAGTTTGCCTTTACTTAAAAAAAGGTTAAGATCAGGCTTTTTATTTTCAACAAATCTGGTTTTGCTGAACCTTTGAAAGCTGCTATTAAGGTGTATTTCTAATGTTTTCAGTGGTGATAGCTTTGAGATGAATACATTAAACTGGATAGAACTGGGGATTTTACACCTCATTCTCCATTACATTCCTGTCATCAGAGGGGTTTGGATCTCAGCCTAAACTTTGAACCTTAATTTAACCAAATTAAAGTATTGCCATTAATTAAATGTATCATGATACATTTATATTTATTAGGTGACCCAGCTTTTCTCAGTTACCCTTTAGCCATGGGTTCCTGAAAGAAGGCAAACTTCAACCCATGGGAGCTTTTTTGTCTAACACTCACTTCTACCCAGCTGTGATTGCTGCCTTTGACAAATACAGGCAGGAACTGTTCCTTCCTCTTCAAATCCAAGGTTTATCTGAAGGGATAAGAAGTAGCCCAGCCTCAAAGGTACAACTAAAATGTCCTCTTGTTTTCTTCAATGTTGCTGACTCTTAAAAAGAGAAATATATTTCCTCAATAAATTAACACAGAGTGAAAATCTGTGTGGGAGGATGTGGGTAAAATATGTGTAATTCCAACGTTTTCTCTTTTTCTCAGCCCCATATGCTAAGTACCAAAATAAAATTCCAACACAGGGGAAATGGAATGATAGATCCAGGACATGGTGAGAAATATATGGCCATTAATGTGTAATTTTGTTCTGCTAACTGTGAGACTGGAAGGCTCTCTGCACACTAAATAATTATGGTGTTTGGAGCCATAAATCTGAGCATCCTTGCGCTGTCTCCTCCTGTTGAATAAATCTGTTGGCCTGTTAAGGGCTAACAGTCCTGCTGATGGTTTTAACTGGGCTGTTTCACACAAAACAGCCAAACACTAACAGAGCTCTGCCCATACAAGTGGAGGAGGATGCCAGGATGGATCTAAGGTGTCCACAAGCCTCGTTTTCTTGGGAGATTCTCCTTCCTTAAGCTCTGCTCTCACCACAGCAGGGCACAGTGCTCACTCCTGCTTGGCTGTGTCACCTCTTGAAGGGAACCTTCTTTCACAGCAGGAAACTCAGAGAAATCCCATTCATCACCTGCTCCCATTAAAGCCTTGAGGAAGGCCAGGTTAGAGTGAGAAAACTCATTTTCACCTGAAATAAGGGACCATTAGGCAGTGGAATGATTGCAAGAAGTGCAATGCAGCAAACCAGTGGAGAAACTCCAGACTGGCAGGAGGATTCCTGCAAGCCCAGGAACCATTAACTCTTTATATATGCATAAGGGAGGTTGTTTCTTGTTTGGTTGTTGTTGGGTTTTTTGGCTTTTTTTTTTTCCTCACAAGCTCAATTTTGTGCTTCCCAGCCCGTGTTGGAATGTGCAGAAGTGTGAGCTAAAAGACAGAAGTCAGACAAACACCCAAACTAGAAAACTGCAAAATAATCTTGCCCTGGCTTCATCACCTGCTCCTCCACAGCCTGAAGTAAAACTGTCACCACAAAGAGCTCAGGAAGCTGTGCCATGAGCATCAATTCCTTCAGGAGGACACAGGAGTGGCCAGAGCTGCCTGTAGCAGTCTCACATAGGCGAAACAGGAAAAGTCCAACCCTGCATGAACACAGCTTGTTTAAAGAGATGATCACATGTTATCTGCCAGCAGAACACTGCTCCTGGGGGTTGGTGATGGCTTTCCTAGAGAAAATCTGTTCACATTGCTCAGAGATGGGTAAGGAGGACTCCTGCTGTTTTGGCACATTAAAGGTCAGAGGCGTTTGGTTGATTTGCTGTCAGATGGAGCTCGTGGGAAGGTGATGTGGTGATGTCACAGCAAAGATCTTAATGGATCTTGCCAAACTTTTCCCTTGCCTTGTTGCATGAGCAGCCACACTGGCAGGGACTGGGCCAAGACCCTTCCAGTGCTTTTTTCCTTGTCTCAGTAGTAAAACTGAAACCAAAATCTGTTGACAGACACTTGAAGCACCATGTAATATGTTGTTTTGTGTCAATACACACAGTGTTCATAGAGACAGCCCCGTTCTCAGGATGAATGTCTTCATTTTTAAGCTATTAAAGGGACCTGTGTATATTTTAGTGGTTGCAGAATTGTAGATGTGGGCCCCAAGGGAAGTGGAAATCTTTTTAGCATGACCAGAGATGCAAAAATCTGTGGGGAAGGAGCAGGACTTGGGTCTATTACTCATCTTTGACTTGTTATTATTGAGTGTGTGAGGCTGGTAGATGTTGAATTTGAGCACCCACCTCAATTTGCTGACCTGGACAGGCATCCAGGGGTGACCATATGTCTTCTAAGACAAGTCCTGTGTGAGCAGATGGAAGTGCTCAGTGCATACAGATATTCTGGTGTTACAGCCTCGTGCCTCAGACCTCAGATTCTTCATTCTTACAGCCAAATATCTGAACCCAGTCAAAACTGATGGCTGTGATTTGAAACCATCCAAAAGAACAGAGGGAATAACTGTAATAAAAGTGAGCTGATTGTCCTGAAAACATGCCAAAAATACATTCCATTGTTTGGAATCCATTTGCTGTGATTTTGCCATAATTAGAGCTTGAACATTCATTAATTATACTGAGTTTATTTAGAGGAAGTCAGGTAATGGCTGCTTTTCAGAGTTGCTCATGAAGGATTGTAATTAAAGAGCCTTTGCCATCCTCAGTCTGCTGAAGGGACCTGCTCTGCATTGAGACCCCTGTTCAAATTTGTTTCCACCTCCCTCTTGCAGCTGCTCAGATTTGTTAAAAACTTCCTGTGGTGGTGTTTGAGGGAAGACTGACCCTGGTATTTTTTCCTGTTTCTGGTATTTTTTCCTCTTAGTGGCATTTCTAACTTGTTCTGAGATCTTTATTATACAAGTGTTACTTGCTCCAGAGTAAGTCTCTTATGGGGAGAACAAGCCCAGAAGTGTATTTTTGCTGTCTAACTCCCACACATTTAAACCTTAATGTATTTTACAAGAACTTTACCTATAACATGGATTTTGGAAAACTCAGTTGCACTATGTAAAATTAGGGGAATGAGAGAGCTGGAAAACTTTAAAACTTTATTTCTGGTGATACAGCTACTGCTAATAGAAGAAACTTGGAAGGTGTAGCATGGGGAAATTATTATGGAGTTCTCGTTGGAGGAGCTTATTTGTGTCTTCCTCTGCAGCACCTGGATGCTGTAGGAAATAATAGATCATGGATTTTATCTCTGTGACAGTTCCTTTTGTCCTGAAGTTGCTGGCTCAAAGTCTAAATTGATATTTTTGAATTGAAAACATGTCTGAGGTCTGTCCTGAGCATGCTCACCAATGTGCAGTGGGATTTTTATGGTCTTACTGTAGAGGAACACTTCAGTGTTAAGAGTTGGAAAATGAGGCACAAACTCTGAGCTTCATCCATAAGGTCTCTCTAATGTCAGCAGAACAGGGAGGCAGCACCAAAAGAGATGGTGAAATCATTTTCCTTTTTTAAAAGAGCACTGGAAAGAGCAGAGGAAATTAAAAAGAATCCAGGGCACCTTCCTTGTTGTGGAATTAACTCTGTTATGACAGTGAAATAGCTGCTCTTTTCTTAAAGTTCACAACTCCTGCTAATTCTCTCACTCTCTTTATCACTTTAAAGAAGATATTACAGCCTATCACACCCATAATTCACTGGCTGGGACACCTTAAGCACGTATTTGCATTGTTTTATTGCAATGAATTCTAAAGGAGATGTTATAGTTCAACATGCCTGATCACATTTAATCAACAGGCCATAGGTAAAAATCTCTGAGTGCCATGAAATGGATAAAGGAACATTATCAGTCCAGGGGTGTTTTTGTAAGAAAATTATTCTTAAAATAACAGCTCTCTTAGGCTCCAACCTAACAGAGCACAGAGGATCAGGGCAGTGCTGAGGCATGAACAGAATTGCTGAGAATGGTGCAATTCACTTATTTTAAGGAAATTGAACAGAAAATTGTAATGTTATAATGTGCTCTGCAACAGGAAAAAATGGGTTGCAAGAGACTTCACTGAACAATTTCCAGTAGCACTGGCAGTGGTTCTACACTGATCCTGTGTTTCTCCATTCCCATCCAAGTGCAGACCTTCCTGAATTCACATTATTTGTGGTAGGGTCCAAGCATTCCAGGACCACCTGTGGAAAACCATGTTCATAAGTACAGCAAAGGTGGCCAGATCTCTCTGCATCCTCCTGTACTTTCAGAGGGCTGTGTTCTGGTATTTTTTCTCTGAATTTGCACGATGCAATAGTGTTTGTGGTTAGCTGCATAAATCAGGCTGGTGTCATCCAAACAAAAGGGTGATGTGTGCATATCATTATCATATGATTATAACTTCCACTGTACTTCTACTGCACTTCCAGATTTCATTTCTCTTTGGGGACACAAAGAGAGGATTGAAATGCAAAGGGCAGATGATGAGTCAGCCCCAGAGAGGTGCTGTGCTATCACTGCATCAGTTTGACAAACCCCAGAGCTTATCATATCATTTGGACAAAGTGTCACCCAAAAATCTGAATGCTTTTCTGAGACAAAAGAAATCTTTCATCCCCTCAGGCAGATGAAAGATTCAGCCATTACTACCCCTGAGCCTGATTTGCTGTCACTCTGGCTGCAAGGAACAGGGAAGTCCACTAGAAATAACAGCCAGAGCATTATAGGACTGAGGATGGATTAGAAAGGAGTTCTTGCTGGCACTTTCTATTCTCTCTTGGCCCACACAGCTACTTATTATTCACTTTCCTCAGGGCCTGGATTTATCTGATGACTGACATTCCAATACAAATTGAAATTTAAGCTTTAGGTTTATATACATAGTTGCCTCTTCAGGCTGAGGCAGTGTGAGTTAAGGGTGAGTCCCTCAATGTCAGACAGAAGAGGAGCCAGACTGTGAGGGAAGAAAGTGGTATTATATCTGGCAGATGTTCTCAGTCCTCACAGCAAAGACATGACACTTACAGTAAGTAGAATTTCCCACAAATTAATTAAATGTTCCTCAAACTTTCCTGTCTGTCCTTTTAAGTCCTTGAGGTTTTTACACTCTGGAAATGATAACAAGCACTGGAAAGTTGGAGGCCAGTTAATGTTGTCACAGGAGAATAATATACAATGAATTCTGTCTAAATGAGCACCTGATATGAGAGACATACAATGATAAGGCTCAGAAATCCATATTCACTCTCCACTGTGCTACTCTCCAGTGGTAATATTTATATGCAGATAGCCATGTAAATGAATATCTTATGAATAACTCAAAGTCAGAGAGAAAAACAAATCCTTCTGTAAATAGATAAAACAAATTACAAGATGTCTTTTAGGATGATCTTCTTTGAATTCATTGTACTTGAGGGGCAAAGGGGGAGCCTGGAGTTTTGCAAATGTTCTCAAAATGATGAGAGGGACACCTTCCCTTTTCCCATCCCTGAATTTTTTGTTTCATATGGCACAGAAGGAGATTTAAGGTGCAAGCTGAAAGTCAGAAGTGTGATATTTAACCTGCTGTGTCATCCCCATACACGATCCTAATGAGGATGGAACCAGCCCTGCTGCTCCTCATTGTGGCTCTGGAAATCACAGGCACCGTGGCAGCTGCCAGAGATTCCCTTGGTTTATAGAGAAATAGAAGAAAATCATTTGGTCCTATGGACCAGACTGGGAATTTAACAAAGACCTTTCCATTGGGCTGAATTCCTGCCTGAAAGCCTGATCAAGGGAACACAAAGGTTAAACTGGCTCACTGCTTCTATCCAGGATGGATTGTCAGCTTTCATGCTTCTCTTTAGCTGCTGACAGCACTTGCATGGACAATTTTGTTCCAAATAGAAAGGAGTTAAAAACAATTGGGTGGGTTGCAAGGTCAGGCACCAGGTTTAGGTTTCTATAGGCACATTAAGTTGTGCCTGCTGGTTACTCTGCTCTTCCCTGAATGAAGAGAGGTCCTGGAGGGGGAGAGGGAGTCACTGAATTATTCAGGTAAAAGCTGCAAGGTGGAAAATGAAGGTTTTATCACAAATTTACTTGTCTTTTTCACACCATTTCCATGCCCAGCAAATGTACTGCATCAGCAGGTGAAAATCCCCCTGCCATGGCCTCACTACAAGTCAGCCTTTGGATGAAAATGTCCTTGTCATGAAAACATCACTGTGCTTGGCCTCCCCTTAATGAGTGGTCAGAGAGCAGGGCTGGCACATGGCAGCTGAGAAAGTGGAGCTAATGCTGTGGCAATACCTGTTGTACAGAGCAATTAATTCTTTGAGCCCCTTCTCTCACCTGAATTCTCCCTGGCTCAGTGAAATCCAAGCAAGTCATCCAATATGTGCCCTCCCTGTGGGCTTCAGACCTGGGGACCACATTCACCTTTTGATCTCCACCAAAGAAACATTTATCTAAATTTAAAATTGATGAATATCATGCAGCTAAATCTGAACCCTGTGGATTACATTAAAGTTTATCCAATAAGAGCAGGAAGCCTGATCCTCTGAATATAAATGACTGCATCATCTGCATGAGATTTAATTGAGAAAACTGCATCAAAAAGGCAAATTAAATACCAAGAACACAACAGATTTTCCACAGAGAAACACTGTGGGAAGTGAAAAGCCATCTGTACAGAGAAGAACTGAATGACATTTTTGCATCATGTCAACCAGATAATATTTACTCTTTCATCAATTATATATGTTAAATATTTTGGTAAGACAGATAAATTAATGTACTTTTCACTATCACCTGACATCAGTTAAGATGATGAAAAGATCACTGCAAACTCAAAATGACACATCAATTTTAAACAGTTTCAAATTTACATTATTTATCTAATCTTGTCTGTTCTGAGGTAGACAGAAATGCAAACTGAAAGGAGTGTTATTTAGAATTCCCATCAAACTTTTAGTCTAGACAAACAGTTCTGCAGCCATAGATTTGCAAAAGTCTAAATTTTCACACTACCAGTTTTCTAAAAAATGTACCAACAGTATCATTAGGAATTCCAGTGAAATTAACCCTACTGTTAATAAATATACTTTAAAATTATGTTTCCCAGCATATGTTTCCAAACCTCAGAAATGCTGCCATCTGTTTTTGCCAGGATTCTGAAATAGCCACAGTCAAGTGATCCTGTCAAAGCCCTGGAGCTTCCATATGCCTTTAAATCAACAGCCAGGTTTGCACCAGTATTTCTGTGACCATAAGGACTCGTGTCATTTTCTCATGACTTCAAACAAAACCAGCACTTTGGGCTGGGAGTTCTGGTTCCACATTCACAGGAAGCTCCACAGAAAAACTCAGCATTCGAGTCACTGCTTCTCATTCCCAAGGGTGAAGGTTAAAGAACAACAGAGGCAGCAAAGGTGTGATATCCATGAGGTCCAGGAGCTCTTATTGCCAGAATTTAAGAATATTTTCTCAGTAGCAATGTGGTATTTTGGGGGTTTTTACTCCAGCTGTAGCTGCATCTTTGGAACTGGAATTCCCAGGACTATTTGAGCTCTGTTTACAAGGACCCAGACATGGTGCTGCTGTTTTTTAAACAGCCATTAATTTCTCTGTAACCTGGTATAATACACCCCACACAGAGAAACTGGGTAATGAAAATAGCTCCGTTTCTCTAAGCTGTCAGCACGCTCCTGGAGTCTGCAAAGACTCTGCAGAGTTCAAAATAATGAACTGAGGTATCCACACAATTAGTTATTTTCAAATTGGTGAAGTGCCATTTTCTTCTCAGTTCAGGAAATTAACCTCCCCAAAAGCCAGCTTGCTCTACACAAAATTAATAAAGCAGAGCATGCTGGCAATAACTTGCACATGTTTATTTATGTGGGATGTCTCCAGCTAGAAAGGCTAAGATGAAAAATTGACTCAAAAGGCTGCACTCCGAGGGGATTTACTCCTGGGCTGGACCCATTTTCATGTTGTTTAAATTCAGAATTGATGGAATAAGAACCTCTTGTGTAGTCTATAAAAATTAAGCTCTTTTATTATCACCTCTCCTTTTTTTTATCCCATGGCACACACCTAATACTTTCTCTTAGGAAATAAGGTGTAGAGATTTGCAATCCAGTTCTAAAGGAGAAAAGTAAGGAGGAAAAGGTGATGAGGGCTGCAGGGAATCTGTTAGTACCAAGCACAAGAAATACTTTTCTCCATATCATTTTACTGAAGCTCTACATGGTTAAACTGAAGTTGATATTCATTTTATGTGCTGGTGACATTTTCTCACAGCTTTTATGCTTGCAGAGGGTGCTGGTCTGGGCTTTGCAAAACACCTGCAGTGTTTGTGGCACTGTACCCTGTAAGGAAAATCCCTTAAGACAAGTCTCACCTGAAAGTTAAACCAAGGGACTCCAAAATTAACTCTCTCTATCAGCCTGATTTAAATTTGGTGTGAAGATTGATTGTGATAGAGTAATTTCACTGAGATGTTTTTCCTGCTTTCTTGTGCTTTTCCTCTCCTTGTTTCTCTCCTCAGGGAACACCCATTCACAATAACCCCAGTTTGTATTTAGAGATTTATAGCAGGTATTATTACCTGTATTTATAACAGGTCTGTTAGTTCTGTTCCTTCACTCATGGCTTTTCCTTGTTGGCACCATCCAGGACACATGATTTAGCCAAATTTTAGCATCAAACTTGGCTTTGAAAAGCCACATCAGCACAGTCCTGACATGCCTGTGCTGGGTGTTTCCTTCTGTGGGGTTCTGCCCAGGATGTGCCAGCAAAAACAGGCTGCTCAGCTCAGCTGTGAGGATTTCAGTGGCAGGAAAATGTCTTCAGAGTGAAGGAATTATGCTGATGGAATCTTCATGTAAGACACTGGCAATTGTAGCTGAGTCCTCTCTGCTCTGGGCAGGTGTGGTTTTACATGTCTGTCCACATAAGGATGGATGTCCTGGGCACCAGCAGCAATTTGGATTTTGATTCTGGAGAGAGAAAAACTGGCAAAGAGTGAATTTCAGAGCTGCAGAAGGCAAAATAATATTAATTTGGGATCACAGTGGACACTTTCTGGGACCTCTGAGTCCTGCTGAAAATGGGACATTCAGGTGCTGTCCTACAACTTCTCAGATGTTGCTGGAATCATTTAGCACTAGACATTGACAGGAATGTCAGCCCATGCAGAGTATTTCAGGGTGGAGAGAGGCAGATAGCATTTCATACCCCCTCAGAAAGCCACCCTCTTTCCACTTTTCCTTAATTACTCTGATGACCGGAGTCTTTAATCCAAAATAATTCCAGCTGACTGCTCTCTCAAAATGAATCCAGTTCATCCCCAAATTACCACTCTGTCAAAATTCCTAAGTGTAATAACACTGCAGGGGTTTCATTCCCTTGGAGAGGTGCTACTGTGTGTACCAAGTCTGACCCATTTGGGCTTTGAAATGCATCCTTTTGGAAGCCTAATAAATGCAGCAGAGATCTTGTCAGAAATAGTGTCTGTGGAGCAGGAATAGGTGCTGCTTTGCCTGTAGCTACATAGAATCTGGAGTAATTCCAAGACAAATTCTCATGGGACTGAGTACACTGCACACCTCCAGCTCAGGCTGCTGGGGCTGCTTCAAGCTTGGTGTGTGTGGAAAGAACTCAGCAGTACTTCTCCCCTCTCCCTGGCTGGGGGGTGTTGTCTTGGTTTGCTGGGGGTTTATTCTCCTACTCTCAGAAAACTGGGAGTACCAGAGGTGCCAGGCCAGGAGGGTGTAAAACAGAAATGAGCCTGTAAGAGCCAGGAGTGTTTCCTTCTCTGGCTGTGGCTGATACCAACCCTCTGCCCACCTCTGTTCTTTCACCTGAGCAAACCTCACAAGCCTTTTGTTCTGTTACATCAAACTGGAGCTGCACAAACATGACTTTTAATAACTCTCCTCATTGGCTGGAAGAAAAAAAAATGTTTATTTTTGTGCCCATGGTGCTGAGAGCAGCCTTGAGAAATGTATTTGTTGTGCTGCATGATGCAGTGAACAACACCTCCCTATTCTGCTGTCATACAATCTGAGTAAGAAAAGGCCTTTTCTGCCCCTTTTCTGAAGCAGGGAATGAGCACAGAGAAAGTGGGATGAGCCTGAGGAAAAGCCCACTACTGATACATCTGAGACCAAGGCCTTGGCAGGGAATGTCATTGCCAATTTAGGATAAATAGGTCATAAATACCCAATCATTGAATGCTGTTTTGTCCTGGAGCTGCCTGAAACCAGGATATTCAAAGACCCAATGCATATACCAGGATGTTCTTCTAGTTAGTTTTACTCCAGAAATTGGATTGGCTTTCAGCAGGGTCTTTGAGTTCCTCTTGAACTGAACTCATGTTATTGCCAGAAAAGACAGTTCAATTTCATTTTCCCTGAAGTCAAGAGAACTACTGACTTCAAAAACAGAAGCAGCGCCCAATTAACAGAATCCATGGAGCTCATCCCTGACCAAAACTACCATGGTTAATGTACTTCCATTGAGAGCTTGGACTGCCATTAGTGCTTAGTTTTCAGGGTTCAGTCCAGTTAGAAGGATAACTTAACACCAAGTACTGTAGCAAATGAAATGAAAGTCTGATTTTCAAAAATCATGACTAATTTCTGACATAGTTTTCAACTCTATCCTCATTAGAAATACTCTTTCATGTAGTTTCCTTTATAATGATTAAATCTGCAGAAAAATTTAATGCATTCTCCTTGACACCCATCCTGCAAGTCAAAATGTTCTCACAAGCAGCCTTAGACACTGGTATTTAAAAGTCCTCCAAGTCTTTCATACTGCCAAGCTGTTAAGGACATGTTTCTTGGTGTGATACAGATAATGCCTCCCTGAACTGTGAATTTTATGGTGTGTGTTTTATTTACTACTTTGAAATGGAAGGGACTCCTGTTGTGTAGGGCCAGATTTCAAGCACTGTGGAACCTGGAGGCACTGAGATTTCAAGGAGTTAGAGAGTCTTTTGGGGTTTTCTAAAGAAGTGAATGGAAAATTAGATTGAAATCAACCCTGAAGGACAGCAGGAAAAAGCCAACGTTTCTTAGTGTGTCCAGATCCTGCTCAGTTCAGCAGCACAGTTCAGTCCTGTGGTAGCAGCAAGAAGTTCTTGTGAAATGTCTGAGTGTCGTTGTAGGAAAGAAAAATAAAAGACTCCAATATTTCAGAAGGCAAAAAGTACAAAAGCTTTATTGTCTAATTTTACTACCTTTTTATAAGGTGTTCTGATACAGACTTAACCTGGTTGGTGCATAGGAATGACACCTCTCTAATTCCATTGGTTAAACCAGAGAAATAGCAAAACACCACCTGGAGAGGATTGTCTTGAGAAAGATAGTTGTTTGCCAAGATTGTTTTGAGAAGAAGCTTTCCAGAGAATTTCTCCCTTGGGAACAAATTACCAGGCTAAAATCTCTCAGACCCGGAAATATCAGGCCCACACCTGAGCCTAACAAATGAGCTTCTTCATAAACCTGCATGGTTAATGGATTAAAGAAAGAAATTCAGCATAATAGCTGTAATTCTCTTAGTGATACAGAGTGCAGAAGTACTGGCTAACCTACCCCTTAATTTGCAAGCACTTATATTGGTACCAATTGCATTTTCCCCCTGTAAAACTAGGCAACTCTTGGATGATTATTGTTCTAATTGGGCAAAACATTGATTGCATACTTCACTGTACATGTTTCTCTATTTTTGTAAACAGATAATGAATCAGCAGCAGATAATTACAACCAAGTTCCAAAGTTGTTTTTTTTCTACATTGGGGTCTCCTCTTTTCCTAGTTTCCCCTATCTGGAAATTCCCCTATCCCCTCCAGTCTTCAGGCTGAGCTGTGGGTAAAGCTTTTCATTATGTTGGGCATGATTTTCCTCCTTTCTGTTCCCAGGAGCTTGGGATGAGATTCATTTATCCTAACATTTGCACATGAAAATGAGATGTCTGCCTGTTAGGGAGCCAGACTAGACCAGGATCTTTTTTATAGTCAGTGGAGAGAAATAGATATGTAAAATTTTGCACAGTCCCCCTGTGTCCAGGAATATGCTTTAGACTGTAATGTAGACATTCAGGAAGATTTAATTGCAAATCCTGGAATTTGGCCAGGGTGAGGAATTGATGGCCACGCTTAGACAGAATGTGCTGTGGAGCATTAAAGATAACATGTGATAATGACTTTTCCTCTCCACTTATCTGGAGCCTGGCTTCCCCCAGCAGATGTTGCAGAGCACACTTGGTTGCAGAAGCAAGTGTTGCCTCCTGTAAAACCAGTATCCAACACCTCTGAGAGACAGAGGTTAAACTGGAACATGTTCTCCACTAGCATGGGGTATGGTACATAAAATTACTTCTGCCTTTTAGCAAATGCAACCAGAATCAAAGAATTGAGTATGTTTATATTTCATTGTTGGGTATTCTGCTGGAGCAGCTCTTATCAACACTGCACAGCCCTGTTATGCAGCACAGGCACTAAATATGCCTAAATTTAAAAAGAATTGAGTATTCTGAAACCAACACTTGATCAGTTCTACCACAATCACCAGAATTATTTCCAATTGTCACTTCCTGGGTGGTTCTACTGACAGCCTTAAAGCTGTGCACTGCTGCTTTGGAGAAAACAGATTCTGAATTTAGATTATAAACTCATTTTAGCAAAAATCATTGTGCCAAACATGCCATGATTCAATATGGTTCCACAGGAAGGACCTGTTTCTCAGGCTTTAAACTGTAGAGTTGAACAGGTTTGCAGTGATTAGTCTGATAACACCTCCCAAGGGACACCTCTTCACAAACAGCTTTATGCTGCTCCACATTCCTCATGGCAGCCTTGAGTATGAACTTTCCTACTTCATTTTCCCTGTTAGGAAAAATGGATCAGACAAGGGTGCTGGAAAAGCATCCAAGAAAGACATCTCAGTGGAGATACTGGAAACACAAATCCAAACCAGTCAGCTGTTCCTGGTTTGCATGTCCAGTTATGAGATGCATAATTCCTCCAAGACAAGGAGATAGCAGCTGATCATTCTATCCTGATGAAGCCCTAGAAATGTTTCTGTCATTCAAATTATCACAAAGAAAATGTAATTTGTGGTTATTCGTGCACTACAAACACAGATGGAAGCACAGCAGGTAGATAAATACTGACATTCTCTTCTCTGAATACCTTAAAAAGAAAGGCCAAAGGTAAGACAGGGAGCAAAGTGAATGTAGATTAGGCAGAACATCTGTTGAAGTGGGATAGTAGGGAAAATATTCAATGCTTTTCCAATAGATGCACTGCTTTAAAAATGTCAGTGGGGATCTGCTTAATTCTAAATTCTTTGCTGTCTGTAGCCTTAATCTCTTAAAAATATTGGGGAAAAAAAGAAAGGGGGGTGGGGGACACTATTAACCCCCAAGAGAGAATTCACTTCCACAATGTAATACCAGAACTTGCTTGAGCTGGAAATACAGAAGAGGGGCTCAGCAAGTAGGTAGGGATGAAAGGAACTTTGGACAATATCACACTGTCCCCACTGTCCCACTCAGTGAAATGAGGATCTGGGGACAAGTGGCTGGTGGCAGCTGCCATGGTGAGTGTACTGGTTTGAAAGCAAAACCAGTGAGAGACTCCAAGTCAGAAGCACAATTTAGTAGGAAAACAATAAAATAAATGCAATAGTAAAAAAGACCATTGACAGAGTCAGAATACAACCTGACACCCTGTTTGTTAGGGTGGTGGTAGCAGTCCAGTTGGAGTGGAATTGTTGAAGCAAAGATCTGGCAGCTCCTGTCCTCTGGGAATGCAGTCAGTGAGGTTTGTCCTGTCCCAAGCTCCAGATTCTCTCCAGGTGGGAATGCTTGGCTCCTCCCCCCTGGGCAGAGCATCTCACAATGGGCTGATGTCATTCCATGAGTCCTGCAGTGGGTCCTTGATTGCCCGTTGAGCAGAGACAGCTCCTGAAGGGAGTTCCCTGTGAGCCCTGGGCAGGGCATGGATGGGCCAAGGACAGAGATAAGGGAGGATAAATTTGGATTTTACTGTTTCTGAAATTGGCCATTTCCGCCTGAGATTCCAATAGCCAGGTTTTTAGACAAAAATGTCTTTAAAAAATCAATTTCTAAACTAAAAAGGGACCCAACATGTTTTGTTGGGTTTTTTTCTCTTTCTCTCCAAATATCTAACTCAAAATGCATGAGACATCTTTATTTGCTGTGTCACATACACAAATATTTAGCACTAACCATACGTTTCTGTGTTCTCTTGAAACCTAACATCATTTTTAAAACCATCCTTTCTTTTCAACTTCTATGTTTGAGTGCCTTTTTGGCAGCCTAAGCTGCTCAGTGTTTAAGTGAAATTTGTTTCACAAGAGAGCATTTCTATCTGTGTGTAGTTGTTTTTTTGCTGGGTTCATTACAATATGCTGCTGTGTGATGGCCTGTGGAACCCAGGAGTGAGCTGCTACAGCCAAGCTGGGACAGCTCAACTTGTCCCATTAGCTTCAACTCAGGTGTGGAAAAGGATGAGCATTATCTAACTCCAGCTCTGAGGAAAGACTCTGGGTTTGGATCCATAACTTAGATTTGGAACAATTTGAGTGCCTTTGCCTCTTTGCACCACTCTTTGGTTGAATAGAGAGTCATCTTATCTGCTAAGATCAATATGACACACCAGCAGCTTGAAACAATGTGCAAGTTTGCATGTGGAGAGAAGATTCTTTTCTGAAGGCACTTTTAGGTACAACCCTGTCAGCACTCTCAGTTCATGGGAGCATCCCAATTCTGAACTTTGGGAGTGTTGGAGCACCTTGCAGTGATTTCACTTAGACAATCACATTAGGATGCACAATGAAAACCATCATGACATAAATATTTAATTCATATAACTTGGTTCTAAACACTGTAGAAATGTTGTCATAATTAATTTTCAGCCAGTAACTTTTTTCTTCCCCTTTCTAATTAGTAGAGTACAGATGACATGCTACTGCATAATTGATAAAAACTCTGATTTTAATTGCATCTATATGATCATTCTTACATAGTTACATCAAATGAATCAAGTGTCATTGCCTTTACACAGCTCAAGGGCTAGAGAGGGTACAGCAGTAATTTTATGCTGGTGATAGAGTCACATTAATGCTCATTGCTCTTCATCTGAAGACATCAAAGCCTGCAAAGCTGCATGGCATATTCTGCTTTCATATGCAGGGAACTGCAGCCTTAGAAAGATCAGAACTCCAATTTTTTTTTTTTTAATCAGGAGCCCATTCAATCATCAAATCAAAATAAGTGAGTGTTGTTAAAATCTGAAAGTTTTACATGTGGAGGGATCAAGCATAGAGCTCTGGATGTGCCTTAGCCCTGATAAGTTAAACCATGCCTTATTCTGTGACAGATGATATAACAGATAGGCTGGTTTCAAGGACACCAGGAGTAGCTTTGCTCTCTGGGAGAGCAGCTTGCCCAGCCAGGATTCCCATTGTCCCAAGCTGGGAGTGACAAATACCTCAGTCTGAATTGGAAAAGCAATATTGACCACAGCAGGGAGATATTGATCCAAATTTACTGCAGAAAAAATTACCTGGAGAATCAGAAAACATCAAAACTGGTCTTTCCATGTGAAGGATTTTAGAGCCCACACTAGCTTTTCCTGCATGGGGCTTGGAACATAAAAATAATGATTTCTTAATTCATCCACCAAGCTGAAAAATCAATTATTGCACTCCTCAGGTCTAGTGAACTGTTTGTTCCTTAATATAATGACAATTGTCTTCCAAGCAAATTAAGTCCAGCACTAGAGAAAATAAAATATTCATTAGCAAAGTTATTGGAAAAATAGATCAAATTATATTGAGGCAGTTTATTTTCCATGTTCCTACAAGGTGCTTTTAATACTGTGCTGCCTGATTTTAACATGAGGACAGTGCTCTGCTCTTCTAGGATAGAATGTTCCCTGGAATTCCTGGAAAATCCCATAATCCCTTAGTGAGGGTGAAAGCACAGACAGTGGAGTTTATCCTGGCTGACCTTTGCTTCTGTTGAGTACAGGAATTAAAGTGGAACAGCATGTAGCAGCTGTGTGTTGGGGAAGAAGGGCCTTAGTGTCACAACAGATGTGAAGAGAGGACTAAAAGTTGCATTTTAGTCCTACAGGATGTCCTGACCAAAAAGCAACCCCAAACCTCTGCCCTTGAAGAAGTGACAAGAGCTGCACATGATTCTGAAGGATGAAGGGCTTCAAACAGGAGAAAATGTGATCCAATTTCTTGCTCTTTGCCTCTGCACAAACTTGTGGCTCATTTGGGCTCTTTTTTCTGCAGTTGAGGGAATAAAAAAAGAACAGTCCAGAGTAGAACAACAAGCAATATCTGCCACACTGCCTGTACCAGCAGCTGTGCCTCAGACTCTTAAACTGCTCACACCTCACACCCCAGAGCTGCCAGTGGAAAATCAGGGCCCTGAGGATTCCTTCGGTCTCCTGCCACTTTTGGAGCTCTGGAATGAAAACATGGACATGCCAAACTCCTGGGATATTTTCCCCTGTTTTTTCCAAGGATATGATTGTCTTTAATCTACATGGAAATCAGACCATCCCATGATCTGGCAGTCAGTCACAGAATCTGGAGTACAACCTCCTCTGCTCAGAACCCAGCTCCCCATTCAGAGCACGGCTGCCCTGACACCCCAAGACAATTCTCACTCACCCAAATAATCCTTTAGATTAATGTTAAAGCAGCAGCACAGAGTTGACTCTTGGAAGCAAAACTGGGATCATTTGACAGAATTTAAAAAATAGTTATAATTATTTTCTGTGATCTCTCTGAAGTGCTGAGAGGGAGAGGGAGAGAGGGGGAAAATGAAATTACCTTATTTGTGTGTGTGTGTTCATACATTATGGTTTTTCCTTCTTTCTTTACATCTGGGAATCTGTAATGCAGCTGACAGTGATTTAGGGTGTTTGAAGTGTTTTGGAACTAATCTTTGCTTTCCTGGGAATTTTCCTGGGAATATGCATTGCCCTTGTGTTCACTGACCTAGCTAGCTAATGATAAAGAAAAAAAAATGCTATTTGGAGTAATAATGGGCAGCATCTGAATTACTGTTAATTGCTGCAGACAGCCTTAGCTCATATGATGAATGCAAGTATTGCCTTTGAATATGAACTTGCATTTATCATGAAGCAGAGAGTAATACAGACCTGACCTGCAGATAAATATTTTTAGATTAATTAGTGACCTACACAGAGCAGTCAGCCAGGTTTTATATTTCTGTAAGAAGTATTTGAAGTGTCTACCAGTTCAGCAGCAGATCTCAGGGCCTTTTGCAGGATTGCAGCACCAATTCAGGCTTCAGACAAAACAGGTGGAAGAAATTCTTTCTAGAGCTGAGATAGCCCTTGATGTTCATTAAGTAGTCAGAGTTACTTTGTGTTTTTACAAGCTGGGGCACATCAACAACCCCTCTCTGTGCAGTGTGGTTTAAACAAGAGTCCTGTCACCTCTGGCAATAATCATCTCTTCTTAGCTCCTTTTAAACGTGCTGAGGAGACACAGAGGGCTTTGCAGCTCAAAACTCCAGTGCAAGGAATCATCCATGTTAATAAGGGTTCTTGAATGCATGCTGAAGTTTAAATATGTATTTAAATGCTTTTCAGGGTGGTTTATAGTACACAGTGACTTGTTTCCTGCCTCGGGACTTTAATTAGGAAACAATAGTGAGCATCTGTGCTTGCTGGCTGGTGGAGGGGACTGAAGAGAGATTAGGAAAGCATCCCACAGAACAAGAGATACATTTTGGCTCTTGGTTTTCAAGGGTTGGAGATTTCACCCTCCAAAGATAAGAGTGTCCCTCTAATGCCTTTCTCTTATTCTGAAAAAAAAAAAACCCTGAAATTCTGTAGGATATAAATTATCAAAAGTCTTTAAGACTAGTTTAACCCTTATCTATAAAAAGGAAAGTGCTGCTAAGGGCCAGTAATTTCAATTCTAGGGCATGGCAAAGCCTGATCTGTGGGTCCTTCGATGGTTTAGGTCAAACTACTCAGTTCACACAAGGTGGAGACAATCTGGCACATAGGAAAGCAAACTGCTGTTTCCTAGTTTGTTAGTAAGAAAATCCTTAAATGTTGTAGGGCAGGGCAAGTTCCAGCACTGCAGGAACCTAAGCTCAATCTCTGCACCCCCAGCTGGGCTTGGTTTGATCTGTAAATATTCCAGTTCACTGCAGTGTCATGTTGAGGAAGATATTGTGAAGATTGTTTTAACTCTAAATATGGGAGAGAGATCAGCACCCCACATCTCTGCCAGAAGCCCCAGAAGATCCCTGGCAGAGGACCCTCCTCTTGTTTCCTCATGAATTACTGCACATGTGTGATGCTATAACTTTTGTTCTATAACATTTGATGCTATAACTCTTGTTGTCACATTTGAATACAGGAAGCAGGGACATGTCCAGCACGTGATTCCTCATTCCTGAGATTGCTCCCCNCTCCAGCACGTGATTCCCTGTTTGTCTCCTCATTCCTGAGATTGCTCCCCTACACCATGGAATGCTTTGTGCAATTCTGATTGAACTTGTGAGACATCAATCTGAGAGGCTCAGATACTGCTGAGATTGGCTGAACAGCAATGTTTTAAAAATGGCAGGATTCTAATAGATCTTTACACAGTTCCTGGTCAGTTAACAAGAAAAAGCTCTGCTGGCAGAGAGGTGAAAATAGGGGCAGTGCATGCCTGATATCAAAGGGGCTTTATCCTCTCCAGAATTTCAAAAGAAGCCGTTTCACTACTTACACTGTGCACAGAGAACTTTATCTCTCCCTAAAAAAATAAAAATCAAAGGGAATTTTGGGATCTCTCCAAAAGAAATGGTATATTTGCTTGCTGATGAGAAAAGTTACTTTGGGCCCCCAACCCTCTGCAGAGCACTAACAAGGAATATCCAGAGCTGTTCTAGGCAGGATGGGGGGTTTCCCTGTTCCAGGAGTTCTTGCACAGCTGGTAACAAAAGAGGATAATGAAGGCTGAAGTCTGCCACAGGCCAGCCCTCTGTGCCACACACTGCCCTACCTGACAGGTGGAACATTAACAGCTCAAAACTATCATAGGGGGCAAGAAACCAGATCACCTGGGGGGGAAAAAAAAAGAGGTCTGGAAATAAACAGGCAAAGACTTGAAGGTTTAGAAAGCCCTTGAGTAAATGAACTGCCTTTTCTGAAGTGTGATAGTGATCAAAAGAAGACAACCTGAGGAGTAGAGCTGTCATGGCCAGCCAAATGGACTGTCACATCATTTATCTGGCTGCTTTCTGGCAGCAGGCACTCTGTCAGAGCCTGCAGCCCAGGGAAGCAGGGAAAGGGAGAGGAATAGCAGGCATCTGACAACTGAAATGATGCTTGCTGAGTTGCCATTGTCCCTGAATTTTGAAAGGCTAACATCAAAATATTATGACTCCCCAAATGTCATAATTTCAGTATCTCAACTCACTCATCTTCACTCTGTGCCTCAGAGCTTATGTTTAATCTCTTTAACATTCTATAATTATGTCTTCAGTGTGGATCAATTATCTCAGAATACAGAAACAAATTGCCATCATTATCTTCAATTGCTCCTTACATTTTCTTTGTCCTTTTTTGTTTTTTTGGCTTTCTCTACCAGTGTTAAAAACGTAGCTCACATTCCTGCTCCTTTGCCATGAATATACATTTGGCAGTAAATCATCTGCCAAGCAGGGATTTGTCCTTCCCTTTGCTGTTATTCCCCAGTTATCTTTGTTGGGCAACTCATTACTCTCTGCATATTCAAATAGGTTTATTTGAGGCACAGCTCTCTAAGCAAGACAGACCAAAGATTGCCAGCAGACAGACTCTCTTTAGTTTTCCAGGTTCCCCACTAAAATACTTTAAATTAACATAGACTACATCCCCAAGAATAGTACCAGTATCTGCAGGAGGGGAATTTATTGTGACAGTAATTCACTGGTCAGAGCTGGTTTCATCTGCACTGATGTGACAGCAAACAGCTCCTATTACATGAGTGATCTGTGAATTATAGAGTGACCTGTGACCATTCCACCACAACCATAAATACACCTAATGAAGTTAGTGCTCTAAAAATAAAATAAAATAAAATAAAATAAAATAAAATAAAATACAGTGAGCTACAGCCCTGGTTGGGCTGCAATTCACTAAAGCAGACAAGCAGAATTCCTGAATTTCAGCAGCACATTGTGATTTGATCATTGGAGAGAAGTTGCTCTTCATTCTGAACTCCCAAAGGGAAAATCAGCTCTTAAAACTCTGTCTTTGTAGCCCTTTTTTGCCTAAATTATTAACTTTTGTCTCCAGGATGATCTATCTGATTAAGAGATGCTAGATCTGTATATTGTTTGGAATTTGGTGAGAAAATTGTTTCTTGTGTGACACTGGTCTGTCCCTGACTGTTTGGGGCTCAGCCAGAACCTGTGAATGCAGCTGAGGTAACCAAGCTGTGCAGAATTCTAAGTCAGGACCTTTTTTCAAGGTGATGGCTTTCCTATAGGAATCATGTCTTATTTCTTCTGAATTGACCAGCCTTTCTTTCAAAATGCTGCACTGAAAATCAAGTTTCATACAATAGGTATTTCTACCAAGAAAGGCTTATAGTGGTAAGTCTCTTGTAAAACAAATCATATCTTCCTGCCCTTCTCTCTCTATTTTATGAGGTACCTTTCCCCTTCTTATTGCTTTTTCTTCCATTTCTCACTCTCTCTGCTGCACACCAAGGCAATAAACTACTGAGGTGCAAAAAAAAAAAGGCAAGTACTTAGTCCAGAATTGTATCCAAACCTGGCTGCTGCTTGAAAATAGTAATTTCTTTCAACTGTATTTCAAATTAAAGTGCTAAAGTGCTGGAGAAATGGGGTGTGGAAATACTTAATTTGATAGCAAATTACATTTATGGGTTGGGAAAATGATGTCTTTTAAAAATGGGCCCCAGTGTTCAATGCATACCTGTTTTAATTACCCAGGTGTGGAAAATAAAAAAAATTATGCTTTGTTGGAAACATTTCAAGGACTGCTGATGTCAACAAAAGGCAAGAGGCAGCACAAGCCCAGATGGGCTGTAGGCTTTTTTATTCAAAACTCCTGCAAATCAAGAATCCAGCTCTGTTTTCTAGTGCAGCCCTTTATTAGCTGGTGCTGCAGGGTGTGGTTTTACAGTCAAGGCAAAGCACAAGATTTGGGGAAATGATCAACTGCATTCCTGGTTTTCATGTGCCTCTGCTGGTCTGTGCTCCTGTGGGTGAGANCTTAACCATCCAAACAGATTTGTTCAAAACTCCTGCAAATCAATAATCCAGCTCTGTTTTCTGGTGCAGCTCTTTATTAGCTGGTGCTGCAGGGTGTGGTTTTACAGTCAAGGCAAAGCACAAGATTTGGGGAAATGATCAACTGCATTCCTGGTTTTCATGTGCCTCTGCTGGTCTGTGCTCCTGTGGGTGAGAACCTGATGCACAAGATGGCACTAAAATCAGCTCTGATCACACTGCCTGGGCTTGGGCTGGAATTACAGCATCAGAGGCTGCAGTGAGGAGTCAGCCCTCGACTTCCCAAAATTTCCTTTTTACCAACACTGGGCTGAGCTGCAGCTTCAGAACCCACAAAGTCACCTCAGAACCAGGGCCACTCCATAGTGGGGCTTACACAGGAGAGAAAGTGGGGGGTTTTCTCTTTTGTAAAGCCTGTAACTTCTGAGAATGTTCTGTGGTGAATTATTCATTGTGATGGATGTCTGTGATGTGCTGCTGTGCAGTTCCTGTGGCAGTGTCCCAGGGATGATGTGAGCCCACTGCACTTGTCTCACACAAGTAACAAGTTGTCTTCTGTGCCAGGGAACAATTTAATTTCCTGATTATGAAGGAAGCCTGGAAATTTGGTATTTGGCAGGCTCAGAACAGCAGTGTTTGGCTCCCAGCACAGTGGTGATTCTCCAGGATGCTCAAGATCAGCCTCTCCTGGAAGAGCAGGAGGATGGAGCTCACCCTGCACCACCAGACCCCGTACCTGAGGCAGGAGAGGATATCAAATATTGCCTTCCACACAAATATTGTGTCTCTTTCTGTACAGGAACTCTTCTCCAAGATGAGTGAGTGCTCTGCTGTGGGGTGCACTTTGTGTTTTGCCATGTATAAATCACCAGGCCCTTGCTGCAGGAAGTTCCTTGCAC
>VWYE01021433.1:34980-185272 GCA_013398995.1 Alaudala cheleensis
AAAAAAAAAAAGGCAAGTACTTAGTCCAGAATTGTATCCAAACCTGGCTGCTGCTTGAAAATAGTAATTTCTTTCAACTGTATTTCAAATTAAAGTGCTAAAGTGCTGGAGAAATGGGGTGTGGAAATACTTAATTTGATAGCAAATTACATTTATGGGTTGGGAAAATGATGTCTTTTAAAAATGGGCCCCAGTGTTCAATGCATACCTGTTTTAATTACCCAGGTGTGGAAAATAAAAAAAATTATGCTTTGTTGGAAACATTTCAAGGACTGCTGATGTCAACAAAAGGCAAGAGGCAGCACAAGCCCAGATGGGCTGTAGGCTTTTCTTAACCATCCAAACAGATTTGTTCAAAACTCCTGCAAATCAATAATCCAGCTCTGTTTTCTGGTGCAGCTCTTTATTAGCTGGTGCTGCAGGGTGTGGTTTTACAGTCAAGGCAAAGCACAAGATTTGGGGAAATGATCAACTGCATTCCTGGTTTTCATGTGCCTCTGCTGGTCTGTGCTCCTGTGGGTGAGAACCTGATGCACAAGATGGCACTAAAATCAGCTCTGATCACACTGCCTGGGCTTGGGCTGGAATTACAGCATCAGAGGCTGCAGTGAGGAGTCAGCCCTCGACTTCCCAAAATTTCCTTTTTACCAACACTGGGCTGAGCTGCAGCTTCAGAACCCACAAAGTCACCTCAGAACCAGGGCCACTCCATAGTGGGGCTTACACAGGAGAGAAAGTGGGGGGTTTTCTCTTTTGTAAAGCTTGTAACTTCTGATCTAGAATGTTCTGTAGTGAATTATTCATTGTGGTGGATGTCTGTGATGCTGTGCAGTTCCTGTGGCTGTGTCCCAGGGATGATGTGAGCCCACTGCACTTGTCTCACACAAGTAACAAGTTGTCTTCTGTGCCAGGGAACAATTTAATTTCCTGATTATAAAGGAAGCCTGGAAATTTGGTATTTGGCAGGCTCAGAACAGCAGTGTTTGGCTCCCAGCACAGTGGTGATTCTCCAGGATGCTCAAGATCAGCCTCTCCTGGAAGAGCAGGAGGATGGAGCTCACCCTGCACCACCAGACCCCGTACCTGAGGCAGGAGAGGATATCAAATATTGCCTTCCACACCAATATTGTGTCTCTTTCTGTACAGGAACTCTTCTCCAAGATTAGTGAGTGCTCTGCTGTGGGGTGGACTTTGTGTTACCTGAAGTTTTGCCATGTATAAATCACCAGGCCCTTGCTGCAGGAAGTTCCTTGCACAGACACTAATTTAGTGAACACAATCTGTGTGACAGCTCCTGGGGATGAAGCTGTAATGCCTCCCCAGTATTCTGAAGAGTATTTCTCCCTCAGCCTGCATCTGAACTGACACTTCAGGGTTATTCTGAGATCAGTAAATGGGGTCTGCAGTAGCCCCTTACAGGAGCAGCAGTGCCAGGGGGACCCCACCAAATCTCCCTGATGAGAAGAACAACATGAAATGGATGGAATTGGATTTTAAGGAAACATGAACTGCTTCATGGCTCCAGAATCAGGGCTGGCTGGTGAGATCTTTAAATATCTTTGGCATTTATTACCTTCTGCAATGGAAAGGGTAGTTACCAGCATTAAAATGACTGTCATACATTAGGGTCAGGGAGAACAATCACATTAGAGAAGTGAGAGAGAAGAGAAGCCAGCAAAGCCCAGCTTAATCTCAAAAATCTCTCTGTGATGAGCTCCTGTAACTTCAGGAATGAATCCATGTGAAAGCACTGATGTTAGTGCAACTTTTCACTAAGAAGCAAAATATTATTATTAATAATTGTGTGCATTCCTGTACTTGAGCTGCCTTTGTTTTCTAGTGCTTGGTCATACAGACTGCCAGGCTTTGCAAGCAGCCTGAGGGTTAAGTGTTTGTCTTGGGGAAGCTTCCTGAGAATAGTTGTTCAATAAACACTCTGAGCTGGAGGGTAAAACAAGTGATATATGTTGCAGTACAGCAGTATAATGAATTAGTTAAAAGCAAACAACCCCCACAACAGTAGATTGCCAGGGCAGGCCTGTGTCTGCCAACCAATATTTCTGTGCCAGCTTTCCAAAGGAAACACAGCCAAAAATAGGAGTGCAATAACTCATCATGATAGAAAAAAGCTATTACAGGGTGGATGAAACAGCAGCAGCCTCTCAGCACTAACTCCAGATTATGAGGCTGATTCTCAGCCCTTTACCTGGTGCAGTAACTTAGAAACAAGTGCAAACTGTGTCACATGCTGAATCAGAGCACTCTCTTGCCTCTCTGCAGAAGTGCAGAGCTGGGATAAGTGGCCTGGACTGGGAGTTTGGTTGGCTCTCAGCAATGCTGGCAGCTGGAATGGGAATATCTTCCCTGTGCTTACAGCTGTAATGGGTGAAACTGCACTGGCACTATTCAAATGACACAAGGAACACCTCTGTAAACCATTTTACTCCACAGGAGATAAAGTTGTCTTAGGCAAAATAGGGCAGGTGTAAAGCCTGACTTGTGCAGTTTGCTTTGCTGCCTGAGCCTGGTTGGCTTCAGTGTCAGCAAATTAAGGTGAAACAAGAGAGACACTGGTCAAATATAGCTGATTTTTAGTCACCCCGCCAAAGCCAGATGTCTCCATTCACTTTGTAGCAAAGAAATGTCCTGTCATGCCCAACAAATAAAATAAGATTCATCAGCAAGATGAAATTCAACTCATTACACACCTGAGTGGCCATCAGAAGAGGAGAAGGTGATGTTTGATTGCTGCTTGCAGTGGTTGCTTGGTGGGGAAGAAATGCTGGTACTTCAAGAGTGGGCAATAATGACAAACATCTGCCTCATTTGCAGTTCCATCGACATGCAGGGCATGTCCTCTGACATCCACAGCCAGAGCCAGGCCATTCTCATCAGGCTCCTCTGCACCATCTGGATTAGCTGAGAGATAATTTTGCAGGGGGAAAAAACAGTAGGGATCAGGGAGGATCATTATTCAGTTCTCTCCAGTGGATAACAACCCTCTCTAGGCATACTGGAAAGGTCACAGAAATTGAAGTATTAAGGGTCTAAAGTGATGTGAGATACACAGGCAGGCTTCCCAGTCATCACTTGGAAGTTCCACAGTCCTTGCTAGACCTACTGAAATTGAAAACGATTTACAGATGTGTGGAAATAGAGATTGCCTGGGAAATTTTGACTAATAGTATACTGGAGTTAAAATGAACTTAGATTGCTTTTCTTTTTCTTTTCATTCTAATTTTTTTTCTGAGCCTTACACTCTCTTAGTCATGAAGAATGTTGTTGAGCATGTCACAGATAACTCCTGCTTCAGGAGTGCACTGAGGCCTCAGCACAGAGAGAGGGTTTCCTTAATTCAGGAAATTATCCCTTGAAATAATCCCTTGAGCATATGTTTCAGGACCACAGAGTGTCAAAATTTCAGATGTTTCCTTAAGTTTAGATTTCTTAAACCAACACACTAAACATTGTGTATTCTGCTTCTTCCACTGCTTTAAGTAGAAGTGGCTTTCAACAGCATAAAGTACTGACATTTTAATAACCCTGCTTTGAGTAGAGATCCTCCAAATCCAATCCTTTCTGCAGAGAAGATACAGAGCTCCTGTTCCCCATTATGCACTCTAAAGGATATTTTCTATGTGATGCTGCAGCAGAACCAAACAGATACCTGGTTCCTCCTGTGCTGTTGCAGAGGTCAGATCATAGACAGGGGCTGATCTGAATCAGGTGATTCCCTGACTGCTGGGTTGTGTCTCCTGACTCCCCCCTCACAAGCCACATTAAGTATGAAAACCAAATTGCAATTATTTAGGTGCATGGCAGGTATTTTTGTCAAGAGGTCATGACTCTGAACTTCTGCTCCATAAACAATGTTTTTGAAGTGAAAAAAAAAATAAAAGTTCATTTGCCCTCCAATTCCCACTTTGGTTTGCTTTGTTTTCCTACATTTATTCCTGTCTTCACCATGAACAAGTCTCAGAGCTGCAGGATTTGAATTTTAATCGAGTCCATGTTTCAGTCTGCAGCTATCAGGGCAGGCTGAATTTCCTCTGTACATCTTTTAGTGCTTCATCTCCACACAGGGTGGGAGCTGTTCACTGCTCTCCCTGCTCCCCATTAACTCGTGTATAGCAGTGCTGTAATTAGAGAAGGCTGAAAATCGCCCCCCAGGGTTGCCACCCTGCCAGGAAACATCCAGCTGCTGTGTGCAAAACGCCAGCAGGGACCTGCTCAGCCAAACCCACAGAAACTGGCACAGGATTCTGCTGCTTTGGATGTTTGCTGGGATTCCACGTGAGGGAGAGCAAGGCTGGGAGACTGGAACAAGCTGCCAAATTCTTTCCACACTTCCTAAGGCAAAACTGGACTGGCCTGTGTCCCAGCAGGGCAGGAACATGGAGCAGTGCACAGAGCTCTTCACCACTGCCAGCTGGGATCTGTCCTGCCCAGAACAGCCCCTGGCATTATGGTCCACTGTACTTCACTGAAATGCAAAATTGCATGACAGGGCTTTAAAATTGTGTTCCATGCCTGAGAACAACATGGGGAGAGCAGGAAGGATGATCCATACACTGACAGTGAAAGAGTGGAGAAATGTTCTTGAGAACTACTCACATGTATATTGTGGCATTAAACCTCCACCAGGGAGTGAGCAGAGCATCTAAAGACAGGGCTCCGTGTTCCCTCTCCTGCCACTGACTGCCTGCAGAGCCATGGGCCACTCACACAATGATGCTGTGCTTTAATCATCCCCACTCTGAACAGCAGGTGACCACAGCTGTAAATCGAAATGCAGCCACTTCATTGTGATGCTGGTTGTAAAGTCATCCAGGACATTGAAATGTAAAAGGGTGCTGTGGCAGCTGGGATCCATTTTTACACCTGTTTTGCCTTGCAAGCAGTAAGTTAGTCCTAAATTAATGGGACAAACATGAGCAGAATTAGAAATTACAGAGGTGGCACCAAACCTGGGCTAAAACCATGGGAGGTCTCAAGCCAGAACCACGCTGAAGGAGAAGGGATGTGTCCCACTGTCGCTAAAGGAATGTCACTTAAAGACGTGTATGTGATGAACCCAGGGATAACTGCACCCCTGTGCTGCAGAGTTAAATATCTGAAGTGTTTTCTAGCCTAGTACTTCCTCCAGGATCACAATTAATTGACATGCCTGTCTTTAGATTGATGACAACACCTTTCACATCTTCTGTGACTCCTTTTAAATGCTGGGAACCCTTTACAGAGCCTTTCATGCAAACAGATCTGGCCACAGTGTGTTTATGCAATATGCTCTGCAATACAGAGATTTTTTATTTTCCTTTTTTTTTTGTTTGGTTTTTCCCCTCTACCTGCATCCCCACTCTTCAGCAAGAAACAGTAGAGTTGGCCACATAAAATTAAACCTACTTTTACTTACCAGTCACTGAAACACTGGGGTATTCTTAGCTAGGGCATTCTTAGCTGTGTTTGGCAATGCTCCTAAGATATTAGGTAAACACTACAAATTGGATGTAAATGGAATCAGAGAAACAGCTGCCACCTCTTTTGCTAGCTGATTAATTTTTTCTGAGTCACAACAATTCCATTTCGGCGTGGCACACCCATCGGGCTCTAAACACCGCAGTGCTTGCCACTGCTGCTTGTTGATGGGCTGCGAGAGGTGGAGGGGAGGGGAGGGGCAGCTCCCCAGCGCTGAATTTCGATTATTTCAGCCCGTTTTACATCCCCTGTCCCCCGGGGGATCTCTGTGGCTGGGTGTACCTGCTGCTCTCGGGATCGCCGCGAGATGAGGCAGGCGTGGGCAGATATTTACAGACTGAATTTCCTGCAGCAAATCTCTCCAAATCTCCGGTTGATTTCCCAGCATCGTGGGTTCTGCCACGCATTTTTGAGCTTCCACTGTCCTCTAGCGGTGCTTTGGTGGCAAAAGGAAGATGCTCAGAGGGCTGGAGCACCTGTGGAGGCAGGATGAGCTGGGGGTGCTCACCTGGAGAAGAGAATGCTCTGGGGAGAATTTAGAGCCCCTTCCAGCGCCTAAAAGAGAGCCGGGAAAGGACTTTGGACAAGATATGGACGGGGGGAATGGTTTTAAATTGACGGAGGGCATGGTTAGATGAGATACTGGGTAGGAATTCTTCCCTGTGAGGGAGGTGAGACCCTGACACAGGCTGCCCAGAGAAGCTGTGGCTGCCCCTGGAAGTGTCCAAGGCCAGGTTGGAGCAATCTGGGATAGTGGAAGGTGTCCCAGTCTAGCAAAGGTAAAGCTTGAATGTGTATCTCTGCCTCTTCTCCAAACCTTCTCTCCTGCAGTGCTTCCCAAGCCATCCCTTGGAATATCCACACGTGCACCCCAGTGCAGACACCAGCACATCCCCTCCTCCTGCCTTCCCTTCTCACTTCAGCAGAAGCAGGTATTTGTTTTTTTGACCAGGCTTTAAATGTTGCATTAGCCTGTGTGTCAGCAGTAGGATTTAGATGGAATTTAATGGGTTTATTTCTTGCCTCACAAAGAGGCAGCCAGTGTGTGGGAGGCAGCCAGGTACTCAGCTGAGAACTTTGCAACTGGGGTGAACAGAAGGAGGGATTGCACTTAAGATGTTGTCTGCATGTAGCTTGCAAAATGCCTTAGGGCATTAGTGGGAAAAGATGTTTGCAAATATAAAATATTAACCAGCCTTTGCTTTTAGTAAACTTGATTACTCCAAGGGAACAAATAACATTTGTTATAATGTGACTGTTTGTCCTATTTCGTGACATTTTATGAGTGTCTGTCTTATCCCTCACCTGTAATAGGAGCCCAGCTGAATGTTTTATAAAATCAGTATTACAGTAATATTCATATTACTGTATCAGTATTCCTACAGATGGTGCAATATGTAACAAAGTGAATAATTCTCAGAACGCTATTTATTCAAGAAAACTAATCCCAAAGTCCACAGAAACTCAGGTGTACACTTACCCTTTCCCAGGGGAGAACTCCCAGTGGATTTGATGTCAATATTTGCACGAGTGAAAGTAAACAAGTTTAAGGCTTTTTATTCTCTGATATATATTTACATAATATAACAACCTTGAATTAATTAGATGACTGATTCTTTGAAAATTGTCTTTATTTCCTCCTTTGAGGTGCCTGTGAGTGGCTGAGCTCTGATTTGGGTTGGTTGGCTGTGATAACTTAACTGTGATCTTGCTGATTTGTGGTGGGATAAACACACAAACACTTCTAACAAAAACCCTTGCATGAGAGCAGCTTTTGTGTATGGTTTTGGTTGGCTGGATTTTGATGTAAAAGCTAACATGGAGAGCAACATAAGCCAATAATTTGCTTTGTGTTGAACAAAGGATAAGGTGTTCTTCTCCCATCCTTTGTCTGTCTTTCCCAGTGCACAGGCTCTGCAGTGGAGACATCTTCTCCCCATCTAGGCTTTGTATTCTGCCTTAAGCCTTTGTTATAAAATTTATCCTCTGGCAATAATGAATTTTTGATATTGGCTGTCTTTCTCTGAAATTCCTTTTCTTGAATACTGGCAAGGAGTGAGATTCAGCAGAATGACTGATGGAGGCTGGTTTAATGATACAGTGATCCAAATGATCCTGGCAGGAAAAATAAAGGAATATATTGATATCATCTGACTCCCAGTACCTGAGGCTGCAGGTTTTTTAGCTGCTTTAGGGTGCTCTGAACACAAATTGCTACTGAGCCATCACCTGCCCTGTACCAGTGCTGGCACCCAGGTGCTTGTGTGGCCAGTTCAGTGCAGCCCAGCCAGACAAAAAGTAATCAAAAATTTAAAATAAAATTTAACCCCTCCCCCAATTAAAAAAAAAAAACAACCAAAAAAACAAAAACAAAACATAGAAGCACTGGTGTTGCCTTGCAATAAACAAGAAAAAAGCACCCAATTCAAGTGTCCTAAATCCCTTTCTGAAATGGCCTGAAGGTCACAATCAATGTAGGACCCAGACTGACAACTTTGCATCCTCTGAATTGTATCCAGGTCTGAATTTGTTGAGTGAACTGAGCCAAGTGCAGGCTGTGAGGCCCCTGTTCACTGCAGGTGATGTACCTGGGCCCTGTTATAGTTAATGATCAAGATCCTGCACCTCAGAGTGAGAGCCTAATTTAGCTCCTCAGACTTATCTGGGAGGACCAATCCTTCTTTACTAACTGTGAAGAGGAGCCTGGAGAGTTGAACCTCAGCAGGCTGCAGCAGTCCTTGTGAACCCCCACTGGCTCTGCATTACCTCAGCTGATGATTAGTTAACTTTTTGGGGGTGTCTTTCTACAGTGCACTCCCTGTTTGGGAGGGAAATTATGTCCTTGGGAGCTGCAACAAATCCTTGCAAGGCTGAATAGCAGGGGTGTAATGGAGACACCCAGCCACATCAACAGGTACAAGAAAGGAAAAGAACAAGCTGTGCTACTCTGACCACTGTGTTTACTCTCCTGCACTGCTGTTTGCATGTGAATATATGAGAGATAGTTGTTATGCCCTTCAGCAAATATTGTTCTCGTCAATACTGATGGGTGTATCAGCTGTGGATTAGCAGCACTCATCCTCTCTGGAACAGTGCTTTCAGTTCTCACTGGAGAGCCTCCAAAAGGAAGATCTTTCACCTCTGCAAGCAGCTTCTGGAAGAAAAAAAAAGAGCACATGAATTTTGATTTCAAAAAATTAATCTTTGGGTGTAAGTCCCTACTTCTGGAAAGGAATCTTGTTGTGGAAGACCCCAGCAGTTCTGTAGAAGCATTCTCTATGTTTCCCCTTTGAAAATATAGGTCTCTAAAATGTGCAATGGAATCTGACCCACCCCATGAGACAATGGTCCTCAGTGGGGTGTCCCCCCACACCAAGGATTGGTGTCTGTCTGTCCATGGCATTTCTGACCTCAGCTTCCAAAATTGTGTTGAATATGAGAAGAACACCCAGATATTTCAGTGTTAAATGCAAACCCATGTTTTCAGTTTTCTTTCTGATTTGCACTTTTCATGCTGCATTTCAAGGAGAATTAAATATGAAATCTATCTTGTTATTTAGCCAACACTTTAATGTGCCACTCTTAGCATCAAAATACTGCTGAGTGCTCACCTCTGTGTGTGTGTGTGAACTTCTGTCTAGCCTCTATAGAGGCTGAGGTGGTTTAGGAGGAGTAGCAGTAATTTCCCTCACAGTTTCATTTCAGTGGTTTATTTCTCCAGCTTATGCCATAAGCTTCTTCAGGGGAATCTGAAGAGGCAGGTTTATAAAGAGAATGGATAATTTCATTGCAAAAAGACAGAACTAGCACTATGCATGTTAAGTTAAGGGTAAACAAATCTCACGCTTCAGGGCACAAAATGATTTCCTATTGGGCCCAGGAAAGATGTTTTTCTTCATGTAAAGCATTGTATGGTTGGCTAGACATATTGCTAAGGGGTTTATTTATTCTACTGCCCTCTGAAGCATCAGTTTAGGAGACTTGGTTTTAGGTTGTGCTAGAGGCAGAATGCCAGATGTTGTTGTAATTTTACTTAGCATGGAGAGCCTGCTCTGTAAACTTCCTGCTCCAGCAGACCTGTGATGCCTCACAGTGGAGTCCTCAAAAGCAGTCCAGGCACTCCAACCACCTCACCCAATATCAGTGGGATCAAATGTGGGCAGAGCTGTTACTTCCTTGTACTTAGTAAAAATCCAACGTAGGATTAATTAAATTTCCATCCTGTAACACTTCTCAGCTGCTTCCATGGTGCAAGCAGCCACAGCAGAGACAGGATTCCAGAATATGCTGTTGGGCCAGTGGAAATCAGCCCCTCTTTGGAGTCTGCCTGCCCTGAAAACTGAAATACCCCACAAAGAAACACATCCCAGAGAAGGAGCAAGTGAGACAATCTTTCAGCTTGGGGCAAGGAGCCTCCTGTCTGCATCCTGCCTGCTCTGTGCAGGGAAAGTGCCTGTGGCTTGTGCCTGAGAACACCTCCCCACTGCCCAGATCCACCCTCCTGTGCCTGCAGGAATGCAGCCTGTGACTTCAGCACAAAGAGCAGCAGACATGAAAGCAGCTTTGAAAGTCCCCAGAAGAACTGCCTTTGTATTTGCTGCCTGGAGTCAGATTCCCTTAAGGAAATGGAAGGAAAGAGAAAAAACTTTTTAGAGCCTTGGTGGATTTTCTTGTAAATGGGAAGCCTCTGTAATTTGGTAGAAACAGAAGGAACACAAATCTGTTAATCCAGTGAAAGGCACAGGAATCTGGGTGTGTGCATTTGGGAAATTCACTGACAGGAAAAGGGAAGGCTTTCTGTTAAAACATTCCCATATCCCATCTGAACTCAAATTCAGTTCATGTGTTTGTCCTGTTTGTCACCTCTTCTCTCTGTGGCTGTATCTTGCATCTGTACAATGAGGGTGACAACACCACTTTTGCCCAATTTAGGATGCAAGCTGCTATGGCCTGGAGCAGGTGCTTTATACAGAGTTTAACACAATATTTAATATAAATAGCCACAGTGCTTTCCAGACCAAAATTATTTTATTGTGAATAAGCCTGAAACACTTTTTTGCCATTTGAAATGTCTGTGGTGTTCTTGTTGTCTGTAGTCTGACTTATGTTTTTGAGATCTCTGGCAGCTCCATGAGTTAATTGTAACCATCAGACTGGGTGCAGCTATTTTATAATTAATTAATCTGGATGAGGGGAGCTCTGCCTGTAGATCACTGGCATTTTATTTGGGTGACAGAGGATGAGTGTGACAGGTTTGTGTGTCTCTAGGTCTGTCACAGTGAGGATCAGTCATGTTGAGCTGTAATTGCAGCCTTTGAGATCAGGCCACCCTTCACAAGGGGGCCAGGGGGGTCTCTGCTCACTGGGATCTCAGGGACAATTGTGGTTCTGCAGCTCAGCCAAGGCTCAGGGTACAGCTGGGCCAGGGGACACAGCTCTGAGCTCCTTCAGGGGAAAAACTCAAGCTTCACTGCTGGTTTTCTGTACAGAAGCTGAGGTGGTGATGGGACATCACCCCTTGTAGCCTGATGGAAAATATTTAATTTTCCACATCTTCACACTCCTGTATAGGAGTCTGCAGGAAAAAAATCTGGTGTTTCTGGGCACTGGAGGAGGAAGAGAGGAAGTCCTTTGGCATGATGATGCTACAGAATGATGTTTTCTTGTACACATGATGTCTGGGAGATTTAATGCTGTTTCTAAATGTCTGCCTCATAATTATCCCCACATTCCATTTTGCTACACAGCAAAATTGGGATCACCTGGAACTGCAAAGGATTTGGTTTGGAATGGGGAGTACAACTGCGTATAACAGGATTTACATGCTGTGAAGGGAGGTGGCCATGAAATATGACCAACAGCTGCTTTGCTGGGAGCTGCTGGTATCTGGAAGAGGTGCTTTGCTTGAAGGTTTTCTGGGTTACCTTTTTTAATTTGAAATATACGTATATCCTGTGTCAGGCACTTCTGGTTTCATTAAACTGCTTTTTGTTCTTTTTAAGGTAAAAAACTATAATTTCCTAAAATTTAAAACTTCTGAAGAGGAGCAGATTGCAATTTCAGGGGCACCTTGTCTTTAACAAATATTCCATCTCCATTGAGAATTGCTCTTCAAATTAGAAATTCAAGCCCTAATCTCCCAATCAAACAGCACTAAATAAAAACAGCATTTAACTTTTGCTGTCACTCTTCCTTGAAACAGATGAAAAGAAGAAACCGTGTTGGAGCCCACTCCAGAAATTCCACATTACTTTGTTAAAGCCTTTTAATGTTGTAAGAGAAGCTTCTGAATTGCAAATAGCTGGGCTTAGAAGTAATAGAAGAATTTCTACAGCACTTCAACCAAGTGCACAAATGTTACTTTTAAAGGTGCTGCTGGGATAAGGAGGAAATTGGGGTATTGAAGACAAGGTCATCCTTGGAGGAGCTGTGTTATCCCTTGAGACCACAGCCCACACCAAAGCTGGGACATCCTCAGTGTGATATAATCACAAATAAAAATAGTTCCTGTGCAGTGTGGACACTGCCATCCTCACTGACAATGGTACACAGGAATTCCTGTAGTCAGGTCATAGGTGGTAAAATGAGGCACGAGGCAAACTCCTGCCAAGGGTCTGTAGCAAGAGCTGTGCTTTCCTCATGAAATTACCAGCAACATTAATCACGAGATCTGTTTTGTTCCTTCTGCTTGGGGCAACAACTCCTCTGTAAAAAATTGGGTCATATGTAGCCTCCAGAAAATTTGCTTCTGGTCTACAGGACTAAAGGTGTCCATCAGAAAATGTCTGAAACTCCTGAGACTGGAGCCTTTTGAGTTTCCTCAGGACTCTGCCCTGAATGGAGCCTTGATGGGAGAGAGGCAGCCCTGATCCAATTGTCCAGAAACTGAACTTTAATAATGCAAAAATAACAAACAGGGAAGAGAACACTTTATTTGGAGCAAACTGGAAAAAGGCAGGAACAAGGGGCCAAAAGCCTCAGGGGCAAAAAAGCCCCAGGCCTGGGTCAGACAGGGGTATTTATCCATTTCAGTGTGGGAGGGGAGTTAAGATGGGGTCTGAGGGAAGGGTCCAATAGGGGAGAACAGTTAGGAATATTGAGATTTCTGCACTAAAAATCAACCCATGGTAGCACAAAGAACTAAGAACTTTCTAGCAACAATTTGCATACTTGAACATGTGCCTCTTGCACGTTGCACTTAAACTGGGGCTTCCCAGGGCTTTGGTCCAGGGTTTTCTTCTTCCCTGGGAAAACCACTCCCTACAGATGTCCCTATGTCACTGAGCTGTCTAGGAAGATCTTATGTTCACTTGTGGAAACCCATAAATTTATCTCATTTTCATCTCACCTCACTCTTTGCTCCTAAGCTGCAAAACCTGCCAGTAAAAATCCCCTCAGCAGCCGCTGTGAGCTCCCTGGGGTCAGGTTTTCCAAGCAGGTCCCTCTCATTTTGAGGCCACACGTTCTCCCTTTGCTCATAGTCAGAACTCAGCAGTTCCTGCTCAAGAAAACACAGCAATGTCTTCTCCATGGTGGTGGAGAGAGGCCAAAACTGCAGCAAATGTGCCCAGCAGGAAACAACTTCAATGCATGGAAATATCAGAAATATGGACAAGTGACAGCAGCCCTGGTTAGAGCTCTGCAGCTCCAGCTGCTGCCTGAGCTCCTGCAGCTTTGCCAGAGCAGAGTGAGTTAAATCAGCTCTGACTTGGGGCTTCTTTGTGCCATAAATCAGGGAGGCACTTGGAGAGGTGCAGGGGCAAGGGCTGCTGTAAACTTGTCTGCCTTTAGCATAGCTTGGATGGAGGAGAAAACTGACATTTGCTGCTTTATTATGCAGTGCTGTGCTGCATGTCTTGTGCACAGCATTAGTTCAGGATGCAGAAAAAATCAGCTCTGAGATGCAAATGTCTCCCAGGATAAGAATTTACCTGAAGGGGGAGGGAAACCATTAGCTCAGGAACAAGCCCTGTCTTTTTCTTCTGCCAAGTTTTGATGATAAAGGTTTCTTGCAGGAGATGTCAAACTAATTTGGCTTCATTTTGCAAATACATGGACACTGTTCAGTGTGTGATAGGAGTTGTCTGGAAAGTGCTGTTATTCCAGGAGGATTAGAAATCATTGAGCAGCTGTGCCAGGTGGCACATTCAGGGCACATTTGCTGCCTGCTAATGTGGAGGGCTTGAGGAGTCCATCCCAGGCAGGCAGACATTTGCAGCTCAGTGGGCTCTGTGACAGTATTAAAAGCTTGGTTTCTTGTGGGTTTAGGTATTTTTTTTTCCGTGTTTCCATTCAAAAAAAAAAAAACAATGAACAAATCAAATGGGTTTGAAATACATATCATGGGATCAGCACTGCAAGGAGCCATATAGGCAGTTTTAGGAATAAGGAAAGGCTGTCACACAAAGAGTGTGACTAATGTCAGGTGAAGAGCCACTCTCCAGACTGCCAGTCAGGGACATTGCAAGTTCCCCAAACCCAGACATCCAGTCACAAGAAGGAACACACAAATTTCTTTACTTTTTTAAGATGACTTCATGGGTGAAGTGAAACCTCACTGTATTCCTGAGGTGTTCCTGAGGTCAGAGTCCATACCCTGGGTCTGTCTTTAAGCTCCCTTGGACAGGATTGGCCTCAGCAGGGCCACAGCTTCAGAATCCCTCCTCCAACAAGTGTATTTATTGATTTCTCCTTTTTCTTTCCATGACTTTAAAAGACGCTTCAGGGAAGAAGCTGTTAAATTTTTCCCACTGAAGAAACTCTTTCTTCTAGTTTGTAACTACCCACAGAAAGAGCTGTTCCTTGTAAGCACAGAGTGTGGTCTGGATCCTTCTGGAGGATTCAAAAGCATTTCTTCTGTGCTCTAATTCTTCCCTTCTCAGTCTCAGCACCCAGAAGAGATGCCATGGCTGCAGGCCATGTGATGGGCTCTGTGGGCAGACACAGAGCATCTTTTGTTTTGTTACTGGCAGGGAGAATCAAGTGGAGATTTGATTTCTGAAATGGAAAAGGTGATGGCCTGTCTGAAGATTTATGAAACAAAATACTCAGAAGAAAAATTGGGTGGCTCCTTTGGTCATTTCTTCCTCAGTGTTCATCCAGTTCACTCTTGCTGCCTCTGTTTTCTTCACAGTGTCTTCAGAAAGTCCTGGTGCTGCTCACGAGGGCCCTGAGGTGTTTTTGGGGAGTGGGAGTTATCCTTGCTTCTCCCCTGCACCAGCAGCTGCCTAACAAACTTCCCACCAAGAGCTTTTACATGATCAGGAGGAATTCTTTGTCAGTGGCAATGAATTGAAGAAAAACAGTTCCAAAATGAGCCTTTCATCAAAACTCCCTCTTCCTCTGCTGGTTTGGAGCAGAGAAATCAGAGCTTGGATGTTCTGGCTGGAGGCATGGAAATTTATTACATCTGCCATCTACTGTGAGTGCAATTTTCTGGGAGTCTGCTCTGTGCTGCAGACTCCATCTTGGTTTTGCTCCAAATGTATTAAAAAAACCCCAGTGTGCTTTATCATTGTATTTACTCCTGCATCTCACCATCTAAAAATAATTTAAGCTGAAAGGATATGAATTTTGTTTGTGCATGGAAAGAAAAAAAACATAATGGTTTCAACTACTGTGATTTCAGGGAAACAAAGATGACAATAACTTAGAAAGTCAGTCTGCCTATGTTATCTATGGATTCAAGAAATGTTTAAAGTAGCAAAACTTAGAGCCATTTTCCCCCATCACTTACACCTAAACAAGTGAAGTCAAAAGCAAGTATAAATCAGTGCAGAATTGTACCAAAGCAAGCAGCTTGAGAAAACAGAAGAAACTGGCAATTATCTCAAAGAGAAAATGGCTTTAGATTTAAATTCAGTAACAGAAAGTGGTGGCAGTCATGGTGGAAAGCCTGTAGTTTTTGTTTTAAGCCTCTATTTTTTTTCCTCACTGCTGTAGCAACTGTTTAGGAAGCAATATACTGTAGATGAAGCTTGCTGAACTGGAGAATGGAGTATTTCCCTGGTGTCTCTGGGAGGCTGTGGAACAAATTGGACTATGACAAGCTGCACAGTGTTATTTTAGTGGCTGCAGATAACTGGATTTCTCTTTCCAGGCATTAAGTGTCACTAGTTCATGTATTAAGAGTCAGATCCTGCTGCTGGCTACAGAAGTGAAGGATCTCCAGTGGAGACTCAGTGGTGACTGGGGAAACTTAAAATGTATTGCTGTGCCACCTCAAGCAGGGGCTGCCCCTCAGGGCTGTGTCCCCAGCAGAGCTGGCTGTGTGTAGTCAAATAAAAACTGAGTTTATTAAACCAAATTCTCTACTGTTTAATACAGGTGCAGCTTATTTGTGCAGGTCCATCACGGTGATAAAGGCAAAGGGTCAGATTTTCTGTGGTCCTGGACCAGGATAATTGGTTGGTGGAGTGATGCTCTGCTGATTTGGTTTTGCCTGTGCTGCTTTTTCTCTGCCTGTGTCCCAAGTTGTGCAGCTTCTCCAGCACTTTATGTGTGCTGGGAAAAGGGGGTGGTTTTGCTTGGGGAGGAGAACATCTGGTGACTGGGATGAACCAAAGACAGCTGGGCTCTTTTCATGTTTCTGCCAGTGATTTCTGGTGTGACCTTGAGCAGGGAATTCTGCCCATTGTCCTGAGCCAGTCCATGGGGAGGCTGCAGGTCAGCTCCAAAACCAGGGGCAAAACAGCTGTGCCAGGGTAGGTACCCCTAATTACCCCTGGTTCTTTGGGCCTGAGCTGTGTTTGGACACAGCACCATGTGTGGCACCAAACTGCTTTTGGCAGCATGTTAGACACAAGCACAGATTCCCTAAAACTGGTTTTACTGTGCTCCCTGGCAAAGTGCAGGCATGTCCTTAATCTCTGTACAGCACAATCCCAGGTTGTTCTGATCATCCCCTGATTTGTTCTGAGGGGAAGTAAAATGGTGGTGAAGCAGGGGTGAGGGGGAGTTACCAGCAACACACAGCAAAATGTGCCAGAGAACAACTCCCTGCCCCACTGTTTAAACCAGGCTGTATTTATGTGCCAAGGGACCATGTAGGAAGGAAACACTGGACATAATAAGCAATATTTTGAAAATGGGTTTTAAAAATCCAAGAAAGCCACGTTGGCCATATTTACAATCATGCCCTTGGTCTGTTATAGGGGTGACAAGTGTTTAAAAGGCAACACATATTTGCTGGTGTGTAATAGTTGCCTCTAGCAATTTACATCTGCTAATGTAAAAATAAATAGTCTCACAAACACTGGTGACAAAACCCAGCATCCACTTCTTCTTTAGTACCTAAACACCTGTAAAATTCTATGAATCTGGAACAGTGTATGCCATTTCCAAACACAGACTGTCAGTGGAGTAAAATTTTTTCTTTATTGTACCTTGGAGTACTATTTCATTAGTGGAGGAAAGAACAAATTTGCTTTTTATTTCTTCTTTTACATTGAATTAAACTAGGTGCTTTTAAATTATGGGCCTGAAATTACCAACACTTTGGGCTTGTGCAGCTTCCCATTAAATGTGTTAATACTGAATTATGTAACATGTATTACTTTGGGTGGATTAATACATCAAATCTGTCTGCATCCATTTAGTGTCTCTTAAAAGTACAAATGCATTTGGTCTGGGAGAAGTCTTTTATGTGTATTTTATGTGTAATGGTGAGATGGCAGAATTTCTCAAATCTTTCAGATGCATTTATATCTCTCAGAATGACTAAGGTCAAATAGAAGATACAGCCACATCTCTCAACAAATAACAGTTGTGTGCAAAATTAAATATTTGCAATCAGAACCTACCAAAAACTTTGCTCTGAGTGTATTTTTCAGACAGAACAGTTTGCTCTGCTCTTGAATGTCTTTAGGGCAGACTGATGTTTGAATTTTTTAGCCACTGGACTGTGAGAATTTCAGTTGATAGTTAATAGTGTTTGTTCTCTAATTAACTGTCTTTTTTTGTGATGGTATGCATTGGGAAAATAAAAACAGCTTCTAATTTAAAATTCAAAGAGGCCTTAATAATATAAAATAAAGTCCTGGCTTACTGTCCTCTGTAAATAATACAGAGAGCTCACATGTAAGCAGGGGCTCATCTCCTGGGTGTGCAACAACTCAGGCACAAGCAGGTGAGCCAGTTCCCTTTCTGGGTGAGCATCTGGTTTTCCTGAACCACCTCCAAATGTGTCTGTTTTGGACAAGACCACGAAGGTACCACAGCCCTGGGACCTCAGTGTTGCATCCCATTTGTAAATGCACACTCAGGGCAGGAAGGAGGATGTTCATGCCAGAAACCAGGGGAGCAGCAAAACTGGAATGAATATTCCAAGGGTTTATACTTGTCTTTATTAACTGCCACTGTTGAAACTTTTGACAGTCACTCTGGAAATTGGATGGACAACAGGGAAAAGCAGCCAGGATCATAATCTTCTGAAGGACACCATAAAGATGGAACTAAAACTCCTCCTGAATTACCTTCCTCACACACATTATAATAGAATTAGTAATTCTCATGATTCACTGAAATGACAGTTTCTTGCCCAGCATGATTTAATGGGCTGGTTGTTTCCTGCCAAGGGCTGCCAACTAAAATACCAGATTTATGAGCTGGCTCAGTGGCTGAAACTCTGTAAGGTCTCATTTTTAAAATCCAAGATGCTTGCATAACCTAGGCTGGCTCTCTCACATTTGGGAGGAGGGGTGGAGAGGTAAAATGAGTTGCATAGATTGGAACTGGAGAAATGTTTCTGACAGGAATATCCTTCCAATAACCAGTACAGCCATTACTGATATCAAGGTATCAGGAAACTGTATTATTTTTCATTTCTGTTCATAAGAATTTAATCAAAAAAGCCACTAGAACTTATTTCTTTCCTCTGCAAGACTTCCACCAGGTGCTGTTAGCCGAGCTTTGACTCCTGAAGGTCTGTCACAGTGTTACAAAAGACTGATGAGAAGAGGGAATTTTCCTACTAAAATGAAAATAAATCATCATTTTTTATTCTGTAAGACCTGCTCATACAAATGGGACACTGCTACCACACAAAGACAAATCACTCTGTGTTACTGCTTCAGTCACTGAGTCCAAATTACCTCTGGAAGGGCAGGTCCCATCCTCCATCCTTCTTCAGCCAAGTTGGATGGAGAAGAGTAATTTGCTTTTTGCTCTTGTAGAACACTAATGGCTGTTAATGGGCAGAGGGTCTTGTCTCTTGCTCTGCTTGGCTTGAAGGAATGAGCAAAAGCAGCCTCAGACCAGTCCTGGTGATGAGTCTGAGGAAGGGCAGCCTCACATTAGTCCCAGGTGACACAAAGGCTCTTGCTGTCCTTAGGAATTATGGAATTTGGAGAGGCAATGGCTTTGGCACAGAAGGGAGTTACAGAGTGCAGTGGCTCTGCCACCACCTGCAGCACAGCCCTGCACAGACATTGCCATGCACTGTCCTCTTCCTTCATTATTTTCCCCTGTAACATCCCCTTCGTCCTCACAATCAGGTGTTGCAAATGGTCATTAATATTTATCAACTGCTTTGTTGTTTTCTGGTGGGGAGGCTGGATTCCTGCTCAGCAGTCACACATGAGTGTCTCCCAGCTGTGCTGTCCTTAATTAGTGGTACCCAGCTATTCCCTGGACCCCATTGCCATGGCAACATTATTTAATTGCAGAATCAACTGGTCCCTCTCACAGAGTATGGCCTGGCTCCTCTGTGTGTTCTGCTCTTGGTGCTATCAGGGGTAATTTCACTTTTTATTCTAAACTGGTAATAATTATAATTTCAAATTATGAAGCAAAAAAGTACTGAGAGGAAGGAAAATAAGAATTATCAGCTCCTTGTCAATGTCAAAAATAAAAAATGGGCTTTCAAGTAGTAAATAGCAGAAGTGCATTGTAATTCCTGGTGCCTTAAGAGATGTCACAGGGGGGTAGAATTCTAAAGAAATACAAACAATTTAATGGAAAAGTTCCATTAGTTTTAATGGGAGAAAGAAAATGATTGTGTGCCAGAAAATTTTAATTTAGTAATAAAGTTGAGCTAGAGCATTACCTGTGTCTATTGCTGATTTTAACTGGAGGAAGCACTTTTGCATTATCATCAGAAAAATTTTTCAGTAGCATCCACCTTACACAAAGTGAGCTTTCCTCTTCTTCTGGCAGGAAAAATGTCACAAGGAATATTTTAATGTCATTTTTCCTTTCAGGGGATATGAAAATTTTGAAGCAATATTTTATAAGTTGTTTTTTCTTACTTTGGATCAGAATCAGCCATCCCAGTTAGGCATAAATGCACATGCAGGGCAACAAAGCAGGCAGACCCAGCCTGGGATAGAGGCAGAAAGGGAATTTCAGCTCAAATGGTTTAAATCTGGCAAAGTTCCTAGCAACAGAAAATGGCCTTGTGATGGAAAGAGTCTGACCTGCCTAAGGTGGATATTTTATGTATCCAAATTACAAGATAAACATTGTTGTTATTGCTGTTAGTGGATGTGTTGTTGCAGACTTGTGGTGTGAGTTGACTGAAGGGATTTTTACCACTCTGCACCAAATCTTCTGAAATTTCATTGGCTCAGGAAAGGAGAGAAAAAGGAGAAAACTTCCCCAGTATTTGTGGTATATTTAAAGGGCTCTTTTACTTTGTTTGTGCCTATCTCAGGACTGTCTTCTCTTCAGACAATGCCAGTTCTTCTGCCTCTCCTGATCTTCTGTCCAGAACATGGTGTTATTTCAGACAGACTGGGAGTTCTCCTAATTAAAGTAGCTATTTCATTTGAACTCCCATCCAGCTGAATCTCTAACAATTTGGCCAGCAAAACTGCAACTGCAGGAAAACACTGATATTGTCTCAACTCCTAATTTCTTATTTTCCCTCCCCTCCCTTCCATACTATTTTAATCTGAGCCAGTCTAATTCAGCAGGAGCATGTGCAGCACCTTGTTCTGCAGTTGCCCATATGGCAGTGAGGGAAGGAAAGCTGGTGCCAATTGCAGATCCAATTGCAGCCATAACAAGGTTGCTCCATTATTGCATTTGAAGCCATAATTAAATTTGCAAACTGTGAAGAGGTGCCAAACCTGCCATTTCTTTGGAACATGAGACATCTGCTCAGTGCTAATGCCAACATGGGATTTGAGAAGAAACATCAAAACTTCCACCAGTGTCTGCTGTTTCATTTCTTCATTAAAAAAAAAACAACACAAAATTATTAAATGGAGAATGTCCCCTTCATTTCAGTTTGGTGTTTCTTGAGGCATTCCTACTGCAGGCACCCACTCCACCAGCTCCTGTCCAACCAAATGCCCTGCAGTGAGAGCTGCCCCTTGATATTGCAGCATCCAGGTCCTTTAATGTGGGAGATGAAGTTCTGTTCTTTGGCACTCTGTTGTAAATTAAATTTAATACCTGTGTCTGTCTTCACATCTTCTTCTTCACAGGTATTCTACTTCCCTTGCAGTGGTTCAAAGCTGACAGGACTAACTCTTAAAATGATAACACAATTTGATAAATGGAATGTTGTCTTAGTTTAGAAAGAAAGGTGGATACTAGAAAAAAGCCAGAGCCCCCCCTTTGCAATGGAGAATGAAAACCCCCTCCCTCTGAATTATTATAAATTTGAAATTAAGGGGCTTTCAGGCAAAAAGATGTGGGAATGGGAATAACAGTTATTTATTAGGAATATTAAAAAAATAAAATGTAGTAGTACAAAACACAACCAAAAACAGAGCACTGACAGAGTCAGAATAGAACCTGACACCTTGTTGGTCAGGGTGCTGGCACCAGTCCAGTTAAGTCCTCCTGGAGTGACAGATGTGGTTTTGTTGGGGCAGAGATGATCCTATAAAAGGGTGTGGCTTCCTTCCAAGGGTCCAGTGGTGATGAGATGGGTCTGTTCTCTCTCTACTCCTCAGTGGATAAACCAGCTGTGCTGGTGTTCTGACTCTCAGGTTTTATCCAGGTGGGATTGCTTGGCTCCTCCCACTGAATGGAGCATCTCACAATGGGATGATGGAATTCTTTCAGTCATGCAGTGAGCCCTAAATGGCCCATTAACAGCAGAGATCCCCCTGGAGGAAGGATGGGTTGTGAAAGGGATAAAGATCACTGTCCCACCTGGTTTTAATAGCTGGGACATTAATACCTCCCCATCCCTCCCAGAGTTAGAAGAGCTAAAGAAAAATACCTCCCCAACCAATCCCAACAGATGGTAAATAGAGTATTTACTTTTTTTGTTACATCTTGCAACCCAAGACAAATGTCAAAGTACATTGTTGGGAGCTGGATGCACTCTCATAGTGTAATTTTCCCCCAATGAGTTAATGTTTTTCTGAGTTAATGTTCTTATTGGTAATATACAGTGTGGTTATAAAAAGTGAAAATAGAGCAAGTCCGTGTAGAAGGGAGAAAAAGCATCAAGGTTCAGGTAAAATGCCTCTGGAGATCCAGCTGGAGACAGGATGATGGATTCAGCTGTTCATTCCCAAAATATTTAATGGCTGTAAGAACAGGCATTGAAATATTAAAAATTAAAACAGGGATTTCATTCCCTTCAAATGGCAGTTGATAAATTGGTGAGGTTTAAGGTTGCCAAGTGCACGTGTTATGATCTGGCCTGTGCAAACACCATTGGCTGGCATCAAGAGGAAATTACACTTCTAATCAGAAATTCATGTTTCATAATCACATCACACCTCCAAATGCATTTTTCCTTGTAGATTTTTAGAGAGAAAAAGAGAAAGACAGCCCAAGATAATGCACAGCAGATATGTTTATAACTATTTCTGCACATCCATTTGGTTGGCAGCCTCTGAAGGGAAACAAAACCTGCATCTGGTGGTGTGGAGCACCTGCCTGTAAACCAGGATTTCCTGCTTCTCTTCTCACCTGTCCCTCAATAAATGAGTGCCCAGACAAACCAGGAAACACCTTTGGTCAGCCAGGAATTCCAGTTACTCACCAGAGTGTGAGTAGGTTAATGATAAGAGTCCCTAAAATCACAGCAAATGCTTCACAATTCTTTACAGTATTAGAAATGCTTAGAGACTGCACTGAGCAAACACAGGGCACATCACAGGTGAATTACTGAGTGAGGTCTGGAAGGGGTTCATTGAGTTTAGAGTGGGTCTTTTACCCTGTCCTGGTTCAAGAGGTGGCTTTACCAACACTCTCCTGTGTCAGATCACAGTCATCCAAATCAAATCAGTTTTCTCTCCCCCTTTGCAAAAAGCTGTGCAAACATTCAGAGAACTCCAAATAGCCCAAATGAATGAATATTTTGATTACACTTGCACAGATTTCTCTGAAAGCTGGCTATAGGATATAATTCTCTTTATATTTACATACCTTCTTCAAAAGAGTCTTTGGAGCTGAGTACACAATTCAGTTTTAGTGCTGGTGAGACAATAGATCCAGGTGATCTTTGCTCATTTCACAAATTCTGTTACGTTTTGTTTGGTTTTTTTTTTTCACTTGACCAAGAAACAGAAGAACACAGCTCAGGAAGGAGACTTGTGCAAATAGAATTGAATATGAGTTTTGTACCAGGACATCTTCTGGACCAGTGAAGTGCAGCTGATGCTCTTAGAGCTTAAGAGGACACTTTTGGGTAAGCAGTGTTTCTCTGACAGGCCAGCTGCTCTTCCTTGAAGGACTCTTAACAAATTCTTGATGTTGAGATGATGCTTAGTTTAAAGTAGTTCAACTCATCCTTATCACCACCATCTCAAAATCAGTCATGAAACAGTTCTGGACTCAGGGTGGGGGTTTTCCTGCATTGGAGATTACATGGACATGATATGATATCACTCATGGAGACATGAAGCAACATTTTCAAGTTCATGGTGTGTTACACAGCAGGAGGTTTGTTCTCAGGAGCACTGAGGTCACTTGAAGCTGGGATGTAAAAAGCTGCAAGTGATTTTCATTTTTTAAATGAGCCTGCAGAGGAGACAACACACACAGATATGAATGCCTTGCCCACACATTCAGGGTTTTCTCCTAACCAGACATTTCTGATGTGAATATTTGTTTCTGTGGAACCCCACAAAGGCTGCACCTGTGCCAGGACCAGGTGCATTGTCAACACTTCTGAGCTGTGTTTTATAACCCAGATTTGCAGCAGAGATTAATTTTTGAGGCTTTTCTTTACCTCTGACAGATTTTATTTTATTGTGGAATAGTCCCAGTTTGATAAATCCAGTGCTTCAGAGCTGAATGGAGTTAAGCTGCTGAGGATATTTCCAGCTTATGTGTTTGATGCAGTTCCCTGCACTTTCAGGGAAGTGCCTCAGTGACCTGAAGGATCCTTCTCTGTCAGCAAGACAAATGCTTCTGGATTGAACCTGTAATGTTCTGATTTCGTGTAATGAATCACTGCTACCAGCCTGCCATGAAAAATAGAAAAAATGCAAGACAACAAAAGTGTTAAATGAATAACAAACAGCAATTTTCATACCTGATTTCTTCTGTTTCCAGGACATTTGGGTGTTTTTTTTAGTTTTTGTTTCTACATAGATTAATAGGTGTTTAGAAAAGTTTTGCAATGTAGAAGTTCTAGGATTGGATGAGCTCTTTGAAGTAAATAAAGGAGGTTTGAAATTCAAATGGTGAGACACAGCCCAAGCCAGATTCAGCATGGTTCCTGCTAGATAGGTGATGTTTCAGTGGGATATTTTACCCCTCTGACAGTTTTTTTGCAAGTATCCATTCCTCTGGTGTCAACAAAGCAAAAGTAGCAAAGGATCATGCACCTCCTTAATTAATTTGGTGTTAAATTGTGAAAGAGTATTTTGGAATAAAGATTCCTCTTGTAATCAGGCTCCAAACTCACAGTAGCTGTCATTCTGCAGCATTAAGGCAGCATTACCCTACACAATTAATGTACATCTTACTTCTCAGAGGAGTTTGGGGAAGTGTACCAGGGCAGGAAGTCAGGCTGGGTTTGCAGGGACCTGATAGCAACAGAGACCCATTGAGCACTGAGGGGACCTCAGTTCCTAAATCACTCTTAAACCTCTGAAAATACTGCCCAGAGCTCTGTGGGCCTATTCACACAGCACATCTGGCTGTCAGCAAGAGTGCTAAAGTCTAAAAATACAAAAAGTGCTAAAAATTCTGTCTTCTATTCTTTTTTTTTTCCTTCCCCCAAAAATACTGACCTTAGAGCAGACCCAAGTCAGCAGATTAAAGGGATTGTTCATAATAAGAAGTCCAACAGAAGGAACTTCCTTGAATAAGCTGGTCTGGGAGGGAGCCAAGTGAAGAGTTCTTTTTAGCAGCAGGGTTACTGTAATGACCAGTGCTTAATGAGCAACCTGACACTGTGTCAGGAAGAATAAGTGAGTCTGGTGGTTATTCAGGATGTAGTTTTTAAGTGATTTTGGGGTTTCAGTACTTCAACATTTCAACAGGACTTGCTTCCCACCAAGCCAGTGCTGCCACAGGAGCACCATCCTCATCAACCCTTGGGGGATCCAAACAAGAGCCAAACTTCAAGGCACACATTCCTAGAAATCAAACCTCAGTGTTTCAGCTGTTCACACAGCTATGGATTTTTCAATCAAAATTTAAAAGTTGCCTAGAGGGTGGAATGAGAACATGATTTAATCAGTTCTAGAGCTGGGCTGAGAAGACAGAGATCATTGATGTGTGTCAATGAAAATATCAGCTCAATATCGAGTGGAATTGCAGCCAAAAATATTTTCAAGTAACCACACAATCCTTAAAGAGCAAACACCAGTAATGATTTGCAGAAAACCAAAAACCTTCCTCTTAGGGAGAATGTTTATTTTGCTGATGAGTTTGTACACTGGGGGTTTTTTTGGAGAGTGGTGGGCAGTGTGTTCTTCAGCTGGACAATCTTCTCTGGCACATCAGTTCTTGTGAATTTATGGTAACACTTCATCCATGGCTCCACCAGGGGATTTGTTTGTTTTCTCTTAGAAGGCAGGGAACAGAAGTACCTGGATTTCATATGGAAATGAGGAACAGAGAAGTAATTTCAGAGAGTTTATGTGTTCTGGACTCTGATAGGTATTGGATTGTATTATTGTTTCTTCTGTGAAACTTCGTGAAATGGATTATCCAAACTTTTGTTTAATTGCCTGGTTGAAAAAAGAATCCTGAGAGGAACTAATATCTCATTATACTGAGTCAGATAATATTATAATAAAATTGATGTGATGAAGAATAGAAAGAATCCATTTTTATGGCTGGAACTAATTTTCTGAATAAGGAACCACCGAAAATTGCCATAATGCATTCCTTAGAAATTATTAGCACATTGTTTTCAGGGCTGAACTTCTCATGGAATTGCATTTCCACTTTTAAATGCTCACCATCATCAGTTGCAGCCAGAATTCTGAGGGCACAATTTCAACATTGACACCAAGAAATTGGCCAGTGCTTTTCTAGATCTAAGGATGAGCTCACTTTGTTTTATCTCACTTTGTTTTATCTTAATTTCAACTGATCCTCACCTTATTAAACAAAAATGAAGTAACTTGTGGGTTTGTTTCTGGGCTTACAGGTCACTGAACTAAGGCTGAAGGTTCCCATGCTCAGTCTGGCTGCTGGAATAGGAAGACAGCAGAGGTTTTCTCACACAGGTTTTCAGTGGGTTATTAAGTTGGGCACTGATTGCACATTCTGCCCCCATGCCATCTCTGTCTGCAAGAGAGTTAGCATTCATGGTGTCACTCAAAGTGAACTTTTACTGCCCACAACAACCTATTTCTGTAGCAAAGGTCACATTTGTTATCTATCAGGATGTAGCAGCACAGTGGAATAATGAGTTGCCACAATGAACTGGCCTTTTTAAATTCTGAATGGGCTTCTAAATCAAGCAGAGGGAGTATTGACTGAAAATCATTGGGTCTGTCTACTTGAAAGGTCATAGTCTGAAATACTGCAAGATCATTTCAACCTGCTTTATGCAGTGGAGCAGCTTCTGGTACAGAGCCCACCACCTACACCAACTGTGCAGTGTCTGCCCTTCCTGGGATTTGAGCTGGTAATGGGAAAAAAGAAAGACTACTTGGATCTGTCACAGCCCTTAGCCAAGGAAAGATAAAAGTCAATAATGGTTTGGTGCTTTTGACGTATTTTTTTTGATTTTTATTTCTCTGTGGCAAGATCCACCAGAGCTTGCAGTGAGTTTGCTTAGAGAGAGCACACACTTCCTAAAGTCCACTAGAGCTGCCTTTCCCAGCCAGCAGTGGGTCTCACACAGCCACCTGTGGGCAGCACATCTTTCCAGGCATTTATTTTATCTTGCTCAGTGCCCAATTAATTGTATCCATTTCCTTCCAACCTTGCTTCCCAATTTCCAAGGCTCTTCTCTTTTCACTCCTCAGCCAAGACAGGGCATTTCCCAAACACAGGGCTGCCATTTCCAGTGGAGCTAAAGGAATTCACATGTTCTTGTGGCCTGTGACAGCAATTTCTTGTTTGCAGACAGTCTGACATTCATCAGCTTTGTCACGTGGAGATGCCACATAAAAGCAACACTCAACATTATACAAGTAAAATAGAAACTTCAGTGATGGGTTCTGCGTGGGGTCAGATGTCACAAACTCCATGACAGCCCATCACCTCTGAGGGGACCAGCCCTCTCCAGAAAAATGGCTCAGAATAATTTGGGAAACACCTCCTTGGGTGTGTTTTGTAAAGCAAAAGGTTTTAATAACTGAGAAAATAATAAATGGTAAAAGAACAAAATATAAACCATGCACAGATATGGAAGCCATTACACCTTGCTGCAACACCCCAAAAAGCTCAGAGCACCTCTGTGCTCCTTCTTAAGTATTTAATGTTTTAGGAGGGCTTTTGACTTGCTGCCCAATAGGAACTGGCCACATTTCTGAAGAACAGCTAAAAGACCAACAGGTGCCTCTGTCTTGGTAATTATTCAATTACAGTAAGAAGATTCTAGTTTTTCTCTTTTTTTAAGTCTTCAGGTGAAACTGGAACCCCTTTTCCTCATTTGGAAACATTTGCTTGGGTATGGGGTGGATTCCTACCTACACTTCAGTTTCTGGCAAATTACTAGGCTCTTAATAAATACAGCTGCTGCTTGATTTGTTTTGGAAGGATGTTTGGCCCTTGGATTATGAGTGAGCATCCAATTTTAGGCAAAATCTCCTCTCTTTCCTCACTCCCATTTCTTTTACAGATGAGCAAAAGGTTAATTGTCAGTAGTGTTTGAAACAAACAAAATGCTGCTGTTTAAGTGAAGACTATTGGTGTAGACAGGGTCCAATTCTCTATCTGAAAATGGCTTTGCACTGCTGTGTTATTTACCTTTACAATGTCATGTCAATACACTCATGTTTTCCCAGGAGCCATAAAAATATTTAGTTTTACTGCTGCAAGACATTGCTATGACTTACAAAATATCCTGAGCTCCTGGGCCTGAGAATTTGAGCCAAGNAGTGCTTTTCTAGATCTAAGGATGAGCTCACTTTGTTTTATCTTAATTTCAACTGATCCTCACCTTATTAAACAAAAATGAAGTAACTTGTGGGTTTGTTTCTGGGCTTACAGGTCACTGAACTAAGGCTGAAGGTTCCCATGCTCAGTCTGGCTGCTGGAATAGGAAGACAGCAGAGGTTTTCTCACACAGGTTTTCAGTGGGTTATTAAGTTGGGCACTGATTGCACATTCTGCCCCCATGCCATCTCTGTCTGCAAGAGAGTTAGCATTCATGGTGTCACTCAAAGTGAACTTTTACTGCCCACAACAACCTATTTCTGTAGCAAAGGTCACATTTGTTATCTATCAGGATGTAGCAGCACAGTGGAATAATGAGTTGCCACAATGAACTGGCCTTTTTAAATTCTGAATGGGCTTCTAAATCAAGCAGAGGGAGTATTGACTGAAAATCATTGGGTCTGTCTACTTGAAAGGTCATAGTCTGAAATACTGCAAGATCATTTCAACCTGCTTTATGCAGTGGAGCAGCTTCTGGTACAGAGCCCACCACCTACACCAACTGTGCAGTGTCTGCCCTTCCTGGGATTTGAGCTGGTAATGGGAAAAAAGAAAGACTACTTGGATCTGTCACAGCCCTTAGCCAAGGAAAGATAAAAGTCAATAATGGTTTGGTGCTTTTGACGTATTTTTTTTGATTTTTATTTCTCTGTGGCAAGATCCACCAGAGCTTGCAGTGAGTTTGCTTAGAGAGAGCACACACTTCCTAAAGTCCACTAGAGCTGCCTTTCCCAGCCAGCAGTGGGTCTCACACAGCCACCTGTGGGCAGCACATCTTTCCAGGCATTTATTTTATCTTGCTCAGTGCCCAATTAATTGTATCCATTTCCTTCCAACCTTGCTTCCCAATTTCCAAGGCTCTTCTCTTTTCACTCCTCAGCCAAGACAGGGCATTTCCCAAACACAGGGCTGCCATTTCCAGTGGAGCTAAAGGAATTCACATGTTCTTGTGGCCTGTGACAGCAATTTCTTGTTTGCAGACAGTCTGACATTCATCAGCTTTGTCACGTGGAGATGCCACATAAAAGCAACACTCAACATTATACAAGTAAAACAGAAACTTCAGTGATGGGTTCTGCATGGGGTCAGATGTCACAAACTCCATGACAGCCCATCACCTCTGAGGGGACCAGCCCTCTCCAGCAAAATGGCTCAGAATAATTTGGGAAACACCTCCTTGGGTGTGTTTTGTAAAGCAAAAGGTTTTAATAACTGAGAAAATAATAAATGGTAAAAGAACAAAATATAAACCATGCACAGATATGGAAGCCATTACACCTTGCTGCAACACCCCAAAAAGCTCAGAGCACCTCTGTGCTCCTTCTTAAGTATTTAATGTTTTAGGAGGGCTTTTGACTTGCTGCCCAATAGGAACTGGCCACATTTCTGAAGAACAGCTAAAAGACCAACAGGTGCCTCTGTCTTGGTAATTATTCAATTACAGTAAGAAGATTCTAGTTTTTCTCTTTTTTTAAGTCTTCAGGTGAAACTGGAACCCCTTTTCCTCATTTGGAAACATTTGCTTGGGTATGGGGTGGATTCCTACCTACACTTCAGTGTCTGGCAAATTATTAGGCTCTTAATAAATACAGCTGCTGCTTGATTTGTTTTGGAAGGGTGGTTGGCCCTTGGATTATGAGTGAGCATCCAATGTTAGGCAAAATCTCCTCTCTTTCCTCACTCCCATTTCTTTTACAGATGAGCAAAAGGTTAATTGTCAGTAGTGTTTGAAACAAACAAAATGCTGCTGTTTAAGTGAAGACTATTGGTGTAGACAGGGTCCAATTCTCTATCTGAAAATGGCTTTGCACTGCTGTGTTATTTACCTTTACAATGTCATGTCAATACACTCATGTTTTCCCAGGAGCCATAAAAATATTTAGTTTTACTGCTGCAAGACATTGCTATGACTTACAAAATATCCTGAGCTCCTGGGCCTGAGAATTTGAGCCAAGTGGATTTATCCTCCTGACACAAACACCTCTGTGGTGCAAGGCATTGTCCCCTCTTTGGTGCAGGAGGCAAAACTTTTCTGGCTGCTGGTCTGAGGCTGCAAAGCAACTTCCTGAATGTCCTGAGAGTGAATTATTCCCACAGACCTCTCCATGTCCCCTATCAAAACCCACCAGGCATCTCTGAATATCTTTTCCACACTGAATACAGAGCAGTGGATAACAAAACCTAAAAGCACATGCACCCCATGAAAATAAAGCAGAGCACTCCATGTCTCCCGTGGTGCTCTCCAGAGGCAGGATGAAAAAGGAAAACGGAATAAACTGTGTCTGACTGATGTTAATGAAGCACAGAGACCCATTTTAATGAAGCACTGAAGAGTGGCCAGTCTGTTGTAGCTGGGGCATCATGAGCCATACAGAAAAAAGGCTGTGAAAAACATCTTCACTTTTCTCAAAAGTGTTCTTTAAAGAATTTTGGGAGAGTTTTTTGTGGCATGCAGCAGGAGAACATCCAGCTCCTGAGAGGCAGAAGAGCTCCTGTGCTGACTGGACATTTCTTGAATCTTCCTGTTAAATCCTCCTGCAGCTGCTTGGGGAACACTTTCAAAAGGTCAGGAAGCACCACAAATTCCAAATGACAGTCCTTGAATTTGGCTCAGAATCACGTGGCTGGATCTGTCTCTGTTCTCTGCTGTAAATCCTGCTCAAGCAGTTTAGAGGGATGCTGCAGAACAGCTCTTTCCAAAAAACCCCCAAAAAAACATCCAGCCTTCCTCAGCAAAGGAATCAGCTGGTGACAGGGCTGCTGCTGCTTGCAGCAACAGGAGACTGTGCCTGGCAGCTGAAGCAGGCTTTGTATTGTGTGCAGCTTTTGCTTTATCTGCCATCACCCAGAGACACTGGGATTTATAAATGCATTACATTTGAAACAGAAATAAAATATTAAACTGAATGCAATAAAGAGATAAAGAAATGTGCACAAGGTAAAATGCCAAATTTAGATACTAAAAAAAAAGCCTAAACCAAATTAGTTGAGGGAACTTGTGGACCAGCAGTCTTAAGATGTATTCCACATTATTAAATTAACTTCAGAATTTAAATTTGGCTTTTGTTCCAAGCAGACTTCTTAAGGAGTTGTGGCTAATTTTCAACCTATTTAAGAATGTACACTGAGCCCTCCCCAAAGAATAATTTCATTACTTGCTTGGGACTGCTGCTGCTTGGACTTATAATCCTTTTGTTTAAATAACAAAATATTCAAGCCACAACAACTTCCTTACATGCAGCACCACAAAAAGTTCCCCACCATGATTCTGCTGTGGCTGTTGACAGAGTGCTCCTCTGCAAATTTCAGAGTATTTCTGGAAAGGGATCTGTTTATAATAATATTTGTGTGCACATGCTCCCTACAAGTCTTTGCTTTAATCTTGGTTAAATAGCAAAGTAATTAAATTGTAATTCCTGGTGCTGGAAAGACATCATCCTCCCACGAGACAAAATAGGAACAGGGAATGTTTGCAGCACTGGCATTTTAAAGCTAATTTAAAGAGGATTTATCACAATTAGCAAAAGAGTTAATGAGGGATATATGCACATTGTCTGGCTAAGAGTGATTCACATTCCACCACCATCATGAGGCTGGAGCAGGGGTTGGAAGGGCCAACTCTGCAAACATCCACAGGCTGCCAGGGCTCCAGCAACTCAATTCCAGCATCATTTCCCAAAGATCCAGTGTGGGAGCAGCTGTAAGGAGTGTTTAATAGCCCAAGACAACTGCACTGTTATTGAAAAGAGAAATCCTGTGGCTTAAGGCAATATAATTAAGCCTGCCTTCCACTCTGGTTTACCAACAGAAGAAATGCCTGTGACAAATTTCATCCACTGCACTGATGATCTGTGGGAAGAAAGGTTTGTAGAAATGTGCCTAAATCTTCTCTCCAGCAGCACAAAACACACTGCTCACAGAAAAGAAATTAGTAAAAGAATCTGATGTTCCAAATTTTTTTTACTTTTGGCTAGTTGTAGTCGAAGGTGACACCTCACAGAAGAGACTCCTGGTCTAGGGATCCATGTGAAATGGGTTTAAGGTCTAATGAAAACCCCAAGTTTGGGATGTCAAGGATGACATTGCTTTTCATTAGCCATAAATAATGTTATGAGGCTCTGCTCCACTACCAGGTAGGTTCATGTGCTATCAATTTCTGTGCATTTGTACACATGCAGATTTAGGAAGGTGGAAATTCATCAAAACCTTGCTAGGAGAAACCAGTTAAGAGCTTATAGGGGTATTTCTTTTATGGCTTAAAAATTCAATAGACTCCAGTTAATCTGCCCTCTGGTAATCCACAGGATAGTGATTGAGCCAGACACTTCACTGGTGTCATGTACTGAAGCTCTTCTGAAAACTGCAGCCTGGTGCTCCTCTGAGATATAAGAGGCTTAGGCTCAATTCTCTAATTTACAACAGGTCTCCCATGTAACTTTGGCTAAATTCCTTCTAGCTGGATAAAAATAAGGATTTACAGGTAGTGAACAAAGTTCAAATCCCAGTGATGGTCACACTTCCTACACGATGCTTCAGAGAGAAAGGCTCAATTAAAACCACAGTGGCTGCATACTAAGGAGGCACTCTCAGCACCCTCATGTAATTTCTATGTGCTTTAAGAAGCCAATTTTATGAAAGAAGGCAGAAATCTCCATATTTCCAGTGAGAATCCTCTGCTGCTGTTTACAGTAACAGCAGACCACCAGTTTCTTTCTGCTCCTGAAGGCAGGTGGAAATTAGGGGCCAAGCAATTCAGTTCAGTCACAACAAAAGGCTTTGTGGGCAGGCATGGAAGAAAAAAAAATTCCAGTCTCTGGTCAAGTCACAGCTGAGGAAATGTTTCAAGCATCAGTTCTGTGGAAATAAGCATCAGAAGGGGGATTTTGGAGAAATTAACAACTCCAACATTTAATCTTCCTATTGTTGCTTCAGAACTTCAATGTGGCATTGAAAGGTAAGTGGATTAAGATGTTTAAGCATTCATTATTGTAGCAATGGGGAACATCTAAGCAGCTAAAATTGATAAGTGCTGTCATTTATAACTGCTGAAAGCTGGAGCACCAGAGTGCATTAGGAGTGAGTGCAGCAGGAAGGTCTGAGCTCTTCAGGGGTCATGGGCTGACCTGTGCAGGTGCAGCTGTCTGGGGGCAGATTTTGTGCAGATGTGTCAGTCTGGAAAGATGTGCCCTGCAGACAAGACTGCAGAACAGGCACTTCCAGAGCAGGGATGCAAAGCCTGGGTGTAGGTGCTCTGGTCAAAACAGCAATGGTGTCAGTGCCTTTTGGAACTTTGTGTTTCAGTTCATTACTGAAGAAATCTTTGTTGTGGACATAGTTCCAGGAATAAGTGAATGGAAAACACTTTAGGGGACTGTTCTGCCACAAGAAAGGCTGGAGAAGTGGGCAAAGATTCTAGAAGCCAAAAGTAACAGAGAAACAAGGTGAGGAAATATTAAATCAAATAAGGAATGTGTGGTGGGCCTTCTGTGAAATTAGAGAAATGTTTGGGGGCAAATTCTGCAGAATATGAGAGGACAAGTATCTGAGGAAGGGGAGTGTTTGAGCATGCATGCAGTGCATCAGGAGCAAGTTTCATGCTTCTCTCCTGCAGGATGCTGCCTCATCAAATGACATCTCACCATGAGTTAAAAAGTTATTTGCTTCCTGTTACACTTAATAGCATTTCCTTCATTCTCATCTTCTCCCCTTCTTCCCATTTGACCCATGACAGGTATTAATATCCACTTTGACTATTCAGGAGCATTTGGTGACACAAAATCTCAATTTGAGAGAAGTGTGGCAATTTATAACTCAGTTACTTATTGCTGGATCTCAAAAGCTTCTTAAAGCAGGGCTGTCAGAAGACAGTGATTTGTCAAGGGTGTCAGTGGGAGCCCAGGGTTGTTCTTAGTGATGAGAACAGCCTGCACCAAACCATGGAGCTCTCCTGGCTTTGGGCTTTGTGTGGAACCAAATACACAGGGAGAGCCCCAGCCATCTTTCCTTATCTACTGGATGTGTAAATCCCTACCAAAATTCAGCAGTGGTGCTTGGAAAGCATCAGTGCAAAGCCAAGGCATGTGATTCTCTTAAGCTGAGAGAACAGTTCAGCTCTGCATTTCTTTTTGAGCAGAGTCATGTGTGTGCCATTTAGGAGTCTTTCTGCTCCCAAGATCAGAGTAGTGAATGCCTATAAATGATTGATATTGCAAGGAAAAATGAGTAGAAATGATGGAAGAACTGCCTGTTTTCAGGAGTGACTGTAATAGCAAGCAGCTGCAGACTTGGTGTGATGGTCTAGTGTGGGAAGACCTCTGACATATTGATCATGTGGAAAAAGCAAATCATCAAATAAATTTGATACTCTTCTGTATTAAATATTTCAGTTAAAAAAAACCCTCCATGCTGACATTGCTGTACCCAGAGATATCTGTGGTGAAAGATGAAGGACAGAGAAGCAGAAATTTCCAGTTTGCCTACAAGATTTGTGCTGTCTCTTAGAGTGAGTATGCACAGTGCGTCCCAAACCATCCTGTGCTTTTGGAGACAGCAGTGGGATTCCTGCAGTGCATGAACTGTGCCTTTTAGACATCATAAGTGTTTCACACAACATTAAACTGCTTGTAGCTGCATGGTCTTGCAAACACCACTGCTCCAGCTCCCTGAGTAAAATGTACTGCACTGTTTGCCAAAAACAGCAGTGGGGAGGTGCAGCCAAAGCAGGGAGTGTGTTCTGAGGTTCACAGCTGTTCAGAACAGACATTCAGAGATTTTGACCCCAACTTTCAGAGCACTAATTCCACCTTGCTACAGAGGATGGACCTCCTGCNTGACCCGAAGTTTCAGAGCAGTAACCAGCACTAATTCCACCCTGCTACAGAGGATGGACCTCCTGCAATTTCTCTCCTTACTGAAGCTGATTTCAGTTGGCTCAGGCTCCATGACAAGTCACCATCCAAGTTTTATAAACTTGAGAAAGGTGTGTGTTCCTCTGGTCCACAAACTGGAGGCTCAGGATGGCACAGAGGTGACAGTGCCCCAAATCTCCATTTAGGCCACGTGTGTGAATGTGTGAGCCCCAGAGAGCAGCCCCACAGGTCAGAGCCACCTGCACTGACCACGCCCAGGTGTGGTGGAAGTTAAAGAAATCTGAGTGCTTTGTACTCAGAAGGTTCAGTCCAACCACGAGCAGCCTTTGTTTCTGTGTCCAGATTAAGAGCCCAGGTGAACATTTGGCTCTCTTAGAAAGATGTTCTTCAGCTTTCACTGAGTTACAGCATTAAAATCTGCATTTATTTGTTTGTTCTATTAACTGGCAAATACGTGGTTGATTCTTTCCATTAAACAAGTTGCAAAATTTTCTCTACATCCTGCACTCCAAGAGTGGGAAAATCACAGCCTTTCAAGTGGGGTCTTTTAGCAGGTCCCCATAATTGTGACCACTAGTGAAAAGAGGGTTTGGATTGTGTTTTTCACTTCCTAGCTGCAAGGTAATGATTGTGTGATAAAACCTGCAGCTGATGGGAAAATTTTCCAACAAAACACCCCTGATGAGCAAATACTCATTTGTCAAAATCAAAAATGTCCAAAATTTTAGTTCTGAAATTGGCAGTGTATCTGGTTCAACATGCTCAAAATGAAACCTAATGAATTTTTTTTTGCCTTTGAATAATTTTTAGATACACTTGGATGAGAAGCGTAGCTTAAACTGTTGTTTTGTTGAAGAAAAAACAAAAATATGAGGGAAATCTCAACACTTTATCACTTTTATATGGAACTAACACATGACAAAAACAATAATTTCATTTCTGAAGAGAATGGAGCCAGAAATTGCAGATATATGTTAGTTAAAAAAAAAATAAAAGACAAGCATACAAATCCTGTAACTTTTTCTTCTCAAGCAGAAAAGCACCCCAGCAGCCAGAACCTGCATCCCAATGACCACACTGTGTGCTGAAAACATCTTTCCTCAGCTCACCTGACATTCTCCATGTCACCACGATGGATGAGACCTGCTGAGCCCTCAGATAAAGACTCCCATGGAACAGAATAATTGATGGAGAGCTCACAATAATGGCACTAGCTGCTTCTTGTTTTTCTTAAAATCCTGATTTTGGCATCTTTTCAAGCCCTGCCTGTGTCTGCTGGAATGCATTTATTTCATTCAAACTTAATTTGAAGCTGCTTTTAGACATGATTGAAGTTATTAGTAAAGTTATGACACTTGCTATCCCTTATAAGAGATGAAAATTAGTGGTTTTCTTCATAAGAGATGCTCAGTGTAATAATGGTAACCAACTAGTTCCATTGTTTACCTTGGCATCACACAATTTTTTTTTTAAATTAGCAACCTAAAAAAATAGTGGTTTTTTTATTTTTAGGGGAAAGAGGAGCAAAATCACCCCAGGAAAAACTAAAAACCAAATTAAGCACACACATTTATAAGCTTTTTTAAAAAACAGAGCCAAACCTGTTGCAATTGTTATTTTTATGCTGAGAAGTCCCATTGCACTGCAGAAGAGTATCTGGTACTATGAACCCTGCTCACTGAAAAGCAGCTGAACCTCCACCACTCACCTGTTTAATCATTCCTGAGTTTTTCTGCCAAGCACCTGCCTTTTCATTTGCTACAACCAGCCTGAAACATCTGTCAGATTTTTTTCTCCCCCCATGAATTAATAATGCTGTAATTAAAATCCAGCAGAGAGCTCAGCTGAGACTCCTGGTTAATTAGGATGGGGGGGCCATGTGAGCAGTGCATGGCTTGGAGAAGGCTCAGATTGGAACCAGGGCTCTGTGGGTGATGAGTTCCTGCCAGTCCATGAAGCTTTTGGATGTTTGTACCAGTAGCACAACTATTTGTGGGCAATCAAATATTGCAGAAATTATTTAATTCGGATGCAGTGCCCAAAAATTATTTTCTGTGTGTGTGTTTTTAAAGGATCTGTGTTTAGTTGTTGTTTCTCTCTAAGCACTAAGACAATGGGAAGCAGCAGTGCTGAACTAAGCTCTTCCTGAGAGATGTTTTGCACTTCAGGTGGCAGTGGGAGTGTCACAAAGAGAAAAATTAACTTCTGGGTAAAGGCCATTCCTGCTGCTAATGGGCAGAGATTGAGGATGTGAGCTTCATCCAGCATTGATTTCCACCCTGATAATTCCAACAGTGCCCAACTAATCGAGATTGTTCCAGGCAGTGAAAATATGAGCTTGATTCAGGTTTGATGCTGGTTGATTCCTGTAGCTCAAGTTCTTACACCACACATTCAAGATGTAAGGATTTGGATATTTGCTGATTTGGTATTTGTTTTGGAACAACAGACAAAATTATTTCTAGTTTTATTGCATTTCAGCACGTTTAGAGATGAAAACATCAATCTGAAGGCCACATCATTTATCAAGTAATTTTTAATTTTAAAAAGTGCACAAATTAAGCTTTTTCAAGCTTGCTTATTGAAGGCAGAGGAATTTATATTACACCTCGGAGTGAGATATAAGAAAATTTTATCATGAACTTAAATTATTTGAAAACTGAACTAAACTTGCAGCACACAGCAATGTGTACCATGTGCAACCTCAGTGTCTGGCTGTGCACCAGTGAGTCCTGATTTAATTGAGAAAGTGTGTTTTACAGCTGTCTGAATTCCCAAAGGACCTCTCACAACATAAACTTCTTCCTGTAGCCTCTCATGCAAAGAGAAGTTTGGCTAATTCAGATTCTTTATTGTTTGCCTAAATGAGAACCACTTGTTTGCCACTTTCCTTTGATGATAGAAAAGTTCCCAACTTCTCCTAAGTTAGTTTGCTAAAAAATCTGAATTATCAAGTTCATTCCTAATTTTCAATTTTGAGCTTGTTTTTATGCAGTGGTATTTATTTATTTGTTTGTTTGTATATATACAGATATATACAGCAATTACATCCTATTATTGAGAAAATTATCTACAATTCCTGTAATTTAAGTTTAAGGGAGTCTTTATTTCTTTGTGAGTTTTCCTGTGAGAGTCAAGCTGAGGATTCTACCTTCCAGTGAATATGATATATTTAATATTTACCCTACTACAGAAAAATTAAGTCAAGACTCACCATATTCTGCATAATAATAATAATAATAATAATTTAATAATTTCTTTATATGAAAATACACCTCTGGAAAGAAGCTGAGGGTACTGGATGATGCATCTTTATCTCTGAGAAGTGAATTTCAGAAAAGGCTCAGGTAAGTTTCCTGAATATACAACAGAATATTTATCTCCAGCTTTGATCCACGGAAAAAGGAGGGTTGTGTCCTGAAAGGGAGGAGAGTTTTTGGATTAACCCTACATGGTGAAGGTAAAATCCCAGAGGGAGGTAATGTATCCTATCTTAAAACAAAACAAAACAAAGCCGCAAAAAAAAGCCCCACCCAACTGAACAACAACAAAAACAAACAAAAAACCAACAAAAACAAAAACAAACAAAAAACCCAAACAAACAAACAAAACCCCACTACTCCAAACAAACACAACTCCCCAACAACAAACAAACAAAACCCAGAAAAATAAACCCCTGAGTAGATGTAAAATACTGATTTTCTGCGAGATTCTGGCCTCAGCCTGATGTAAAGCAAGGTAGGCATGATTTTAGTTTCTAATTAGCTGAGACTCCTGTAGTGTATAATTTAAAAAAAAAAAAATTCATTTTAAATTCTCAGTGTTTTAGGAGAGGGAGAAATAGAGATTTGTCCAACTTCACCTGAAAGTTCCAGGTCAGTGAGAGCTGCTCAGGGCATTGATACAGGAATTGCAGCTGAGTCAAGCGTGAGAAAACCTGACTCTCATCCACAAAAATGCCACCTCCCCAACCTCCTCCTACCTTTTGAGAGCTTGGCACTGCATTAACNGCTTGGCATTGCATTAACTGAGAGGGGTTTTTTATTATTATTATTATTATTTCAAATTGCAAGAGAGCATTGCAATGGTAATGAGCTGTATCTGAAGCTCAGGGAGTAGAAGAGAAAACCCAATATGGCTGANGTTTTAGGAGAGGGAGAAATAGAGATTTGTCCAACTTCACCTGAAAGTTCCAGGTCAGTGAGAGCTGCTCAGGGCATTGATACAGGAATTGCAGCTGAGTCAAGCGTGAGAAAACCTGACTCTCATCCACAAAAATGCCACCTCCCTGACCTCCTCCTCCTTTTGAGAGCTTGGCATTGCATTAACTGAGAGGGGTTTTTTATTATTATTATTATTATTTCAAATTGCAAGAGAGCATTGCAATGGTAATGAGCTGTATCTGAAGCTCAGGGAGTAGAAGAGAAAACCCAATATGGCTGAAAGGGAATTTTCCTAAACTCCTTCACGTCAGGGAGCTGCTGCATGAAAAATGATGAGATTCCTTGACCAAGCTTGCCCCCTGCAGGCCTCTGCCTCCCTCTGGCACTGCCAGATTTGTTCCTTTTCTACAAATTAAATGTGCTGCTAACACTACAGCACTTAAACATTACTTTTTTTTCTTTTTTTTTTAAATAAAATAGTAATTACTTAAATAGATATGTGGGGACAGCTCTATATTCTTAGCGCAACTGGGTCCCAAACATTAATTTAATTTGCCCAAATAGCCCCTGATTAGGTTTGCTGTTATCTGAAGGCAGTGAGCTGATGGAGATGATGCAGAAAGGAGCTGTTTTAACCCCGGAGCTGTTTGTTCAAGCAAAGCTCCCAGCACAGGCCATTACCAGCATCTGGTCTAATGAGGCACAGTGAGAATCCCAACAACTGCATCTCTTGTACTGGATAACAAGGAAGAGTCACACTAAAATAGGCAATGAGAATAAATACAGCCCTTGGGAGATGAGGAGAGAATTCCTTGCAGCTCATCACTTGATGTCTGATGAATAAGGATCTTTTAAGAATATTTCATTTTTAAATGAAACCAAATAGCATCACAATGGTTTTTAATTCTCATGTAACAAATAAAAGCAGATATAGGTCAATACCATAAATCAGTTTATGAATGACAGCTGTTTAAGTATTTCACTCAATGTCTTTGGTGTGTGTATGTGATTCTTTGAAAACAGGACTGAAACCTAAATGAGCTAAAGGTGTGATTTTTAAAGTTAATTAATGAGATATAACTCCAAAATGTAAAGCCAGCAAAACTAAATCTAAAAAAGAATCTCTGAATAGCTAGAGTAAGTTGGGATTTTTTATTTGTAACTGACACAGCATCATCAAAATCTCTGGTACAAATGAAATCCCATTGACAATCCTGCTTATGTTGGTATCATACATGTTATCTGAGCTGAGGCAGACAGAAGCTATGGCACTCAAAAATTTTGTTTCAAAACATTTTGCAAAGAGAAGTTATTGAACCTCTTCCTTTTTTCTTTTTATAATACACTCCATGTGCCTGTAAGAGGCAGAAAATTTCCATTAATAGTAATAATTAAATGTAATAGTGTCTCTTCAATAACAGTAAAATTGCAGGGAGTGCACCAGGGCTCTCCTGGGACACTTTAACCACCAATGCATGAATTCTGAGGATTCCAGACCTGAGAGGGCTGAAGAGCCAGAGAGGTTTTGTTTCAAGCAGAACCTGAAGCCCACTAGGAGTTCACAGATCTATACCAAAATCTGATTTCAATGAGTAACTTTAATCAGCAAATTCGAATGAAAAAAATGCTTCCCTGGAATTTTTTCCCCTGATCAGCTCAATAAAATATGCTCTTTGAAACAAGATCTGACTCACACTGCAGGTTTAACAAGGGCTAATTTAAATAGGCCTTCATTACAGTTCCAGTGTTAAAGAGAAAAGGAATTAACCACCGAAGTTTAGAGGATGTCTTCCAACATTCTGTGAACAAGAATAAATAAACACTCCTGTTTTGACAGCTGGTGTCTGGCTTTTAGCCAAATAACAGGGAAACAGAAGTGTGGAAAATTGAGATGTGTTCATCAGAACAGTCTCCAATGGAGCCTCACTGTGCTGCGTGATGGATTCCACCCATTTACTACAGATGGAGTGAGAAAAATGCTCCTACATTCGTGGTACATGATCGATTTGCCTAAGAGTTCTTTGATAACTTGTTTTTCATAGAGATACTTTCAGGTACAGCAAAAAAAAATGTGGTTTTCTCCTGCGTTCACGTTGAAACCATCCAGCAGATGGGGCCGTGGAGTTGTACAAAACACAAACGAAAGTAAGATTAGTTCCTTCTCTACCTCTCATAGTGCTAATAGAGCTTTGTTAATCCATTCAATTCTAATGTCAGGCAAATAATTTATTTGCTTACCTCGTGTGTTGACTGTGTGTCTCATTAAGCTCTATCAAAGGCTAGTTAATGTGATTTCGCGTGTGTTTGATACTGCAATAATTACAACTCTCAGCCAACAAAAATTACAGCTGGGATCTTAATGTTCATTCATTCTCTGTTCGTTCCCAGGTATTGTAGGGATGTGAGATTGGCTTGTGATGAAGCGACACAATGGAAATCGTTGGCAGTAATTGTAGTAAGACAGTCCCATGTGGAAAGTTGTGTGCAGGAGGAACACGTTAGTGGTTCCTGCAGAACGCAAAGGGTGACTTTATGAATGTAACTTGGACGCACCGTTGACAATTTTTCCCCCTGTTTCTTTGTGATCTTTGCGTGTATTCATTTTAAATGTGTGGATAAGAAAAGAACGTAGGGGTTTGACAGCACCTGAAGGGAAGTTGCAGGAGCAGAGGCAGCCCCGGGGGCTGTGTACCGGTGGGTGCAGAGGTTTAAACTTTGTCTGCACATGGGGTGCAGCGTGGTACCAGCAGCACGAGGGGCTCTGAGGATGTTTCTGAGCTTCGCCTCACGAAGTTCCTCGTGGATTCAGTTGTGCAATCCCATCCGGGAGCCAGCAGAGCCACCGCTGCCTTTGAGCGGGGGGCTCGCAGGTTAAATACTTGCCATGGGGCAGGAAAATGAGCCCGTGGCTCTGTGTCCGGGGGATGTCAGCGAGTGTTTTGGGTCCGGGCCGGAGCGAGGGGCTGACCCGTCCGTGCGGCTCTGCCAGGGCTGCCGGAACCCCCGCACGGGGCAGCCCCGGCCGGTCCCGAGTCACCGCCGGTCCCTCTGGTCGGGGGGAGCCCGACCCCAGGGCATCCCTACAGTGTCCCGGGATATGCCCGGGTGGGAGCCGGCCCCGCGGGGGCGGAGCGGTGCCGGGCTCGGGTGCGAGGGGATCCGGCAGCACCTGGAGGCGGCCCCGCCCGAGCGCAGGGAGGGAGCGCCCGGCGGGGCGGGAGGGAGCGCCCGGATCCGGCAGCGGGGCTGGGGCTGGGGCCGCCCCGCAGAGCCCGCGGGACGCTGCCGGCAGCGGCCATGGCTTTCGGGAAGGCTCCGAAGGACCCGTTCGGCACCGCCGTGGGCTGCCTGGTCGGTGAGTAGCCTTGGAGCGGTGCCCCCCGCGCCGCCCCGTCCCGTCCGTCCCCGCCGGGCTCTGACCCTCGCCTCCCCTTGGTCTTGCAGAGCGGGCCACGCTCGGGTCGCTGCAGACGGAGGAGTGGGGACAGTTCATGCACATCTGCGACGTGATCAACGCCACGGAGGAGGGGTGAGCCAGCGGGCCGGGGGGCAGCGGGGCGCGGAGGTGGCACCGGCTGCGCTCCGGGGCAGCGCGACATCGAGCAGCCGGCGTAGGGCGCTGATGTGAAGTGACCCGAACAGAAATAGCGCGGGGAGCAAGACAGCCTCGGTTCCCAAGGAAAAGCGTTGCCTGTCGTGGGGCCATCGGGGCTTTTAGGGATCAGGCTCGGGGGTTGTCGGTGTCCACCCAGGACCTAGAGGAAGGTGGTGACAAAGGTTTCTCATCTGAGTTTGACGTGTCTTGTACAACCTGTACTGCTCGTCAGGCTGAACGGGTACCCCCGTGCTCTGCAAACCCACCTGGAAAAAGGCTTTGAGCGCTTGGGTGCCTACAACACTGTCTAAAGCTCTTGGCTTTTGCCTTCGAGTTCCCCGCCGTGCAGTGTCTGTGCCAGGCTGTGCCGCAGCCGGGGTGAAGCACGGGCTGGGATCCTGGCAGTGGGATCCATCCCATCCCGGTGTCCACCCAGGACTGAGCTGGTCTCTTGCACTGAAAGGCTGCATCCAGGTTTGTTCAGCCACTTGCTGCTCTGAGCTTCCTTGTTTCCACCTGTAAAAGGGAAAAAAAAGGAAACTTGTTGTTATGAAAGATGTGCTTCAGCATTGCATTGCAAGAACTCATTCTAGCAGTGGCATGTTTTAACAGTAACTGAAGAGTTTTCTCCAGGACAATGAGGTATGGCTTACTTTCTGCACAGGTGTCTTTTTTTCTGTATCAACATTTCTTTCCTCTCATTGTTTTGGATTCCACACTCTCACCCATGGCTCTTAGTGCTTGGAATGTCAGTAATAAATACTTCCTTCTGGTTATTGCCATAAGCAACAGCATGCTTTGACCCTCACTGTTAGCTTTTATGTAAAGTTTCCATGCAACAGGGCCTTTTTTAAATAAACTGTTTCCTCCTGTGCACAGCTTAGGCTTGCAGAGAAACTCCTTGTAACTTCCTCCTAGGCTGCTACTACAAGTCACAGTCTGTAACAGGATAGTAGGAGCAGCAGAACTGCTGCATCTAATTAGGCAAATGGTTATTTTAATGCCATATCCAGCTCCTGACCAGAGCATTTCCAGATGCTTCAGCACGGGAAGCAAGCATGAGTGGAGTTGTAGCACAGCTCTCTGCAAGGGAAACTTCTCTGCTCTCGTGCTCCCATCTATCAGTTGATGCTCTGCTGATGTGCCTGGGTATGACATGGGATTAAGAAAAAGAGAGAAATGTCTTCTTTTTTTTTTCATTAAGTATATATCTCATCAAACTAAGAGATGCAGTAATGTAAGCACCCACTTAATTTCATTTACTTTGAAATGCTGTCAACAACGTTGTTTTGGTTATTTTATAGTGAAACATTGTATTTGGGCCTATTGCTCCATCTTAGATTCTAGAGAGATCCTAAAGAGATGTTAGGACATCTTGTTCATGTTGATCATGAGGTTTGGGCTGGACCTAATAATTGTACACTATAGGGAGTCCATGTTAATGAGGCAAAACTACTTCCCACATCTGATAACCTCGATTCCATCTTCCCTTTTCCTCCTACACAGATAGTTAAAAGATATGGGGTGTATATATAGAAATGAAAATGGCTGGGTTAGAAATGCCCCTATCTCTGGGCTGGAGTGGGTTGTCCATCCATCCATGGTAATTACTCAGATGAGTTAAGTGCATCCTGCAATTATAAGATTGGAAGTTATCCATGACACCACTACTCCTGACAGCAGAATATTTTCTAATTGCATCACACATGAAAACTACCAGTCAACTCTTGATACATCTGGCAGCTGATGTTTCCTTTCATGGCAATAAAAGCTAGATAAGTAATTCTATTGTACAACAGTGGAAAAATATAATTTTGGAGCAGACTTTGCAGAGGAGAATTATTTATTTCTCTGTGCAAGTCTCTGGAGTAATGCACAGTCTGCAGTAACAAACCTGATTCATTGCTTTGTTGTTCTACTTCAGTGCTGAAGAGATTTTGCTGAACTCAATGGGGCAATTGCTCTGGTTTTATGTGGGTGTAAATACAGGGGTGGATTTGGTCCCATATCTCAGGCTGGTGTTTTTGGTTCTTGGATGAAGTTATGAACTAGAAAACTTCACTTTTTCTCCTTCATTTCTTGTCACAGGCCTAGAGATGCAGTTAAAGCACTGAAGAAGAAGCTTTCAAAAAACTGTAACCACAAAGAGATCAGGCTTACCTTGTCTGTAAGTACAGCTATGTTTATATTAATTAGACCCTAAGAAGGTAAACAGTCTAAACGATAAGGTGGCATGCAAATTATCCCTGACACAACTCTCCAGGATGTTTTCAGTCTTTGTTGTTTGTGTGTACAGTGCTGCCACAGTGCAGAGCAGATGGTTTGCTGGCATTCCATGGACTCCTGGATGATGCAAATTTTTGGGGGGAGGGAGGGGTAGTGACTTACTTGTTCTGTGTAAAAGTATAGTTCTTACTTGCTCCAGTGCCTGTCCTTCTGTGAGAGCCCCACCTGTTTGTGAAAGACATGGAGGTTAGGATATTACATAGAAGTGTCATTTGACCATTTGACCATTCTGTTACTCACCTTGTGGTGCTGATCTTAGTAAAACTAAGCCCAGTGTGCAGCCTGGTGGAATGTGTGATACGTGCTTGGTAAAAGGAAATGTTATCACATATCAGTGATAAGCTTGAAGGAAAAGGTGACCGTGGTGAGTTAAGTAAGGGAGCAAGAACTGTGTGAAATTCAGGTGTTACAGCTAAAGGTTTGAGTGTCTGGGAGTATCCTCACTTGACATAATGTGGCCTCTAGAATCTGACAGTGTTCCTGAACTGCCCCAGGGTTTGGGGAGCTGTTGAGATTTCAGTCAATTTAAGATTTACTGGAGTGTGTCAATGCAGGAAGTTCTAATACTGTCCTAAGTCCCAAGTTTCTGACTTGAATTACTCTTGACTACCAATAATGCAACTGTGGCAAGAGTAGTGTCTTTTGTATTTTAAGTTCTTGAGGATTTTAGTCTTTTGTGAATTGGCTAGAAGTATTTTCTTCACCATTTCCTTTTTTGAGGTTTTACAGGCCTGTCTGCATCACTTTGGGTACTATTACTCATGGGTTTGGTATTGTTGTGCAAAATCATTATATCAAGATGTGCTGAGAAGTGATTAAAGAAGATGGGTGATGGATAGTGCCAAATTGTAGGTTGCTTAGCAATTGCCCAAATGTCTCCTGACAAGTCAGAGATGCAGATAATTGTTAAACATGTCAATATGGACCTTCAGCTCGCTCGTTTCCGCACTCCTTCCCTTGTTTCCTCCTCCACTGTCTCATGAGTCACATTTCTGTGTGTTCTGTGTGTTTGCATAATGAAAACACTGAGTTTCCCCTGTAGCTGCAATCCCTGTATCAGGTCTGTCTCCTGCAGCCCTTGTGCAGTGAGTTCCTGTTCTGATTATCTGACTCAGTCTGTGCTGATAACCCAGGGTTTGGGTTTGGGAGCTGTTCCTTGGGTATTTGCAGTGCAGATTTACCCAAGGTGACATTATAGCTTAGCTTTGGAGTATGTAAAAGTGGGAGAAGGATCTTGTTCTGGGTCTGTCTGAGGAAGGCCTTTATCACACTGACCTGGAAGCTCATTGTATTGCAGATGGAACATGCAGCAGGTTCAGCTGGGAATGCAATTCCTGTCCTGTTGCAGCCCCTTGCTCTGTCCTCACCCACTCCCATGCACACCTGTACCTTGCCTGCCAGGCAGTCACCTTCTCTTGGTCCAGCTGCTGTTTTCTGGGTGCAGATTTCTTCTCCCTGTATTCCTTAGTCTTGTCTCCTATTTTTTAATTGAATAAGTTCCAGCCTTTCCTCTAACTATCTCTCTCTTTCCAGTTTTAGTTCTTATATAAGATATTTTATTCTTGCCTCTCCCTCTGCCTCTGGCTTTTTTCCTTCTTTTTTTTTTTTTTACCAGTACTGCCATAATTTCAGCATGTGTAAAATCTTCCCTTTGATGACCTCACTGCTGGCCATGTGTGGCTTTTACCTTTCCCACATCACTCTTCCTATGTGTTGTATCTTCTGTTTTTATCTTCTTAATTGCCTTAATGAAATTGTTCCTGTTTTCCATTTTGAAATGCTTAGATGATAACAGCAGTTGATTGCAAATGGAAAAAAAGAAATAATTTTCAATTCCTGAAACACAAGCCCTTCCCTCCCTGTGCAACTCTCATCTCTTAAAAATTGTTTTCCTCACAGAATTTTGCAAAAATAAGGATTCTTTTTGGATGAACTCTTAGTGCCTGCATTTCTTATAGTAAATGTGGTCCTTTAGCTTTTGAGACTCTACATCAGATTGTCTCTCCTACCTACATTAGATAAAACTAAGAAGGGTCTACAAATCACATATCTTTAGAAGTGCACTTTGATGTGCTCCTGTCTCTTCAACCTTGGCATCCTTGAATTTATTATTTCTAATGAAGCTGCTGAAGGAGCTCATTCCCAGAGGATACACACAGAGTATGAAAATCTTCCTGGACTGCACATTAGCCCAGATTCTGTTCCTGAGATGGGTTAAATCTCAACAATGTGTTCCTCCTCCTGGCTCTTGGAGGGTGCTTTGTTTACTTGGAGGAAGAAGGCTGAGTGCCAGCTGGATAAATGTGCTGCTGTGGCTTGGCTTCAGGTGCTCTGAGCTGCTGAAGCTCCTGTGCAGTCACGTGGATGGAGGTGTTTGTGTCAGGCCATGGAGTTGCCTCATGCACAGCCTTTGATAACACTGAGAGATCAGGGCTGGCACTGGGGCTTGTGCAATCAGAGTGGAGAGGATTGGCATTTTTAGGCAGGAATCCAACAGGCTGTGTGTGTGTTACTTGACTTTTTATTGCTGGTAGACTTTAGATACATAAATTCTGTTTATGTAATGAGCACTGAGGCAGCTGTTCTGTTGCCTGCATGGATCTCCCTTGGTTTTGTGAAGCATTTGCTGCAGTGCCCCAGTTCTGACACCTGTAAGGTCTTAGGGGCTGAACAGCACATGGGGAAATTCTCTATTGAATGTGTCCTTCTCACTGCTGCACTCAAAACAGTGGGCAGAAATTTAAGATTAAATTGCTGTTTCACCTCTGTATTACATTGTTGGAAAATATTTTAAAGGAAGTAATTTTCCCAGAGGAATTGTCAATGCCCCATCCCTGGAAATGTTCAAGTCCAGGTTGGATGGGGCTCTTAGCAACCTGATCTAGTGAATGGCAGGAGAGTTGAAACTAGTTGATCTTGAAGGTCCCTTCCAACATAAGCCATTCAATACTTGCTTAGCATTAAATTTTGGCAGTTATTTTTTCCTAAGAATATTTCCACTTTTAATTGTGTATAATTTTTCTGATGCAGAAAAAATGTAGCATGGCACAAGTGGCCTTTATATTTTAGTTTGTTAAATTAACATTTCACAAAGCAGAGGATCTAAAAAACAAAAGCATGAGACAGTCCTCTGGCTCCTCAATTAAAAGAGTGCTACTCTATTTTATTATAATTTATGGTATACGTTGATATTGGCAAAGAGGACATTGAGTGAGAGCAAAAGAAATCCAAATTTCAGTGTTTGAAATCTGAAAACCTCAAGACTTGTGAAAATGCAGTGGTTTTGACATGCTGAATTCTGATCAAGTGTAGCCAGCCCCTGCACTGTAATTGGTGAGTGGCAGCTGCAGGAGCTGCTCATACCGGTTTGGTTTAAATGCTGGCCTTGGAAACAACATCTTGCAGTTCCAAACCTCAGGCAGGCAGACATCAGGATGTGTTCAGTGGAGTGTAATCCTGGAGATGGATTAATGGCTTGTTCCCCTTGAGTCAGAAATCTGAAGAAGTAAACTGTTCCTCTGGGTTTTCTTGCAGCCATCTCAGCTCTGAGGAGTGTCCCTCGTGAGCTGCACTCATTGCTCAGCTTTATGGACCAAACCTGGCTGCTTCAGATGTGCAGTGTCCTGAAATCTGAGTGAGCTCTCTGTTGATAAGGAACATAGCTGGCTTTTTTGTTTCTGCTTCACAGTTTGGCTTCACCTCTCTGTACATGCCTTTTATCATTTTAGTTGTGTGATTCAGTCCTGTGAACCAGAGGCTTTGGATTGCACAGTTTGCTTTTCTGCTCAGTGCAGATCTCTGGGATGTTTTATCCTGGAACACAGCAGCTCTGTCAATCCCAACACATCTCACATCCTGTTTGCCATTGGCAGGAAGTGTAATGGTTTGATTGAAGTTAATTTGCCAGTTTCATTATTAAACCATGTTTCTGTTGGGTTTCCACTGTGCTGTGTGCAGTTGGCTTGGCCAGCTTGGATCTGTTCCTTCCTTCCAGTGGAAGTGCTTGGTACTGTGAAATCCTATTTACAGTGGAGTCCTATTTGAAGGTGTTATTAGCATGAAAGTGGCTTGTTCATGCATAGTCCGGTTAAAAATAATTGAGTCAAACTCTTATTTTTCTTATACCAGCTTAGTTTTACCCTGAGTGAGTGGCTGGGTTGGCAGAATTGAGTGGAGGATCCAGCCCATTAGTTCAGTACTTTTATTCAGCAGGTAAATACTCAGTCCCCTAAGTAGAGAATTAATAATAGAGAGTTGTATAGCAAGTTTCCCATGCACTGGGTTGAAAATATTTTACACCAAGCATCTTTGAAGTACTGGACAGGCAAATGACTTGGCTTATTAGTGTATGTTTCATGTACTCTTTATGAAAAGTAATGTTTTGAGCCAACAGGTTTTTGTAATTATCTTTCAGTTAGCTTTTTGTACAGCAGTTTGCTGGTGTCTCTTTGTTCTACCCTGTTTTCATTTTGGCAGTGTATTTTCTTCCAGTCTTAAACCTGTTCTCTTGTAGGTTTCTGATTACTCTGAGAGAAACATCCCTGAGTGTTGAGGCTAAAAAATGAGTTACTAAAATGATTTCACTTGGTCAGATGTAGTCTGCTCTGAATAGGAAAGTATATTTAACCTACTTTTATCAAGATCACAATATCATCCCTTTAAATATGTGTATCCTTATGAGAATGTCCTGTCTGTTACATGAATCAGAGGAAGTTTTGTCTCAAAACACATTAAATTTTGCAGCCTTTTGTTAATGTGAGCCCTTTGCTTTCACCTTTCTATCTTCCCTCTTATGTTGGGAGGGAAAATGAAGCTACAATTGAAGAGAAATAAACACAGGAGTGACCATTTTTCCCTGTGTGGGTCATGATCCATCTTCAGATTTGGGCCAGGCAAGATGAGTTCTGTTCCTGATTCTGCACCTGATCTGATTGACCCCAGCTTCCTGTCAAGTCCCAGGTGACTGGGATGTAATGGCAGCTTTTGACATCTCTTCTGCAAAATGGGAATTGCAATCAGCCACCTGCAGATGTGCAAGGGAGAAGGATTATGTCCTTAGCACATCCTGCTGTGTTTGATAGGGCAGGCATGGTGTTTGCAGGGATCCTGCTCTAAGCATTTGAAGCAGGGTTTTGGAAGTGCACTTCCTTCATGAAGATGAAGCTGACAATTGGAACATTGCAGTTCATCTGTTTCAAATCAATGTGACCTTTGAAATGCATGCAGAAATTGTGCTGCAAGTTAGTGAATTTGTTCTGAGCTATTTTATCATTAGTCTCTCACAGGGCAGATTAGAGGACAGGAATTTAGGAATCTGATTTTCCTCTCTTGCAGAGCTCTTCAGAATCTGTCAGACCAGGGTACCTGTGTGCTAGGCAGTGAATTAATTCTATTGCTGATCCTGTACAAGTAATTTTTTTAAGATATGTGCAGATTTCCTGCTGTTAAGGTACCTTGTGTTCAGTAAGTGACACAGAACCAAGTGTGACCATGCTTGTCTGTTAAAAATAGTGTCACTGTGGCTGGCACAGCTCCTTTGGACTGTGTGGGTATAACAGAACACACTGTGAGGGAGCTGCTGTTTCCCTAAGTGACCTCATCAGGCATTCTAGTGAGTAGTTACCTGCTCATATCCATTCCTGCTCTTCCTTATAACACCTTGAAACAAATTAAACAGAAACAAAAGCTGTCAAGTTGTGTCTGTGTGTAACAGGAGGGTTTTGGTGTGTGCAGCTGCTTGAGATGTGCATGGAGAACTGTGGCCCAAGATTCCAGTCTTTGGTTGTGAAGAAGGATTTCTGCAAGGACAAGCTGGTGAAACTGCTGAACCCGAGATTCAACCTGCCCATTGACATGCAGGAGAAAATCCTGACCTTTATCATGGTGAGTCTGGAGTCACCTGTGAGTGTTGGCAGTGTCTCTGCCACGTGGTAAATGTTTAATTGTGCAGCCTGTTCAAATCCTGGGAACCTCTTCCAAAAGCAGACCTTAACTTTGGAGCTGCTGTGGTTCCTGTAGCACTGAATGGAGTTATCCAGAGTGGAAGAAGGGAATGACCTGTGTTTAGGACCACACATTTTAAAAGCATTTGTCTCACCCACTGGCTGACCATTTATGTGACTGTACTGTCCCTGATATTTCAAAACCAGGTTTGGGCACGAGGTTTTCAAGGGATGGTGGATGTGAGTGAAGTAAAAGAAGTTTACCTAGAATTGCTGAAGAAAGGAGTGGAGTTTCCATCCTCTGACACCAGCAGTGCTGGATCTAAGGTGAGGATGTACAAGGACACTTCAGAAATGGAATGTTAATTTTATGGGGCACAGGAGGCATGTTTGATCTGGGTTTTTTTACTTAAATTCTTCAGGGCAGAATATGACCAAACTATTTAAGCATGTGACCAGGAATCAGTGTCAGTTATAACAGCTAAGGTAACAACAAAGAAACCTGACCTATATAGTAGTTTATTTCATTTCAAAGTACAGATTCATGGGTATGTTCTCAGAAATGAAGCATCTCTGTCTTGAGACTTTCAAAGATTTGTGCATGATGTTTACCTCAAAATAAATGAGTGCTCAGTACTCCAAACTTGTCAGCTTCTGAAAGCCTCAACAAAAATGAGTAAGATTTTCACAAAAACATGTACTGTTGAGAATATGAGCATCATCTATCTAGAAGATTAAATGGAGAGATGTGGAAATCTGTAAGAAAAGATTATTGTCTGTGTATCTCTCCAGCTTTGCACAGTAAGTGTTATTTAAGCCTGTGTCATAGTAGTATTGTGTGGCATTTAGGACATTAAATATAAGTATGGTTTGAGCATTGTACAGCAGCTGAAAATACAGTGAATGGTTTAAAGCCATTCTTTCTAGATTTCTGTTTTTATAAGAAGAATTTTCACAAGAGCTTTGGGCAGTGTGGAAGCCATCCATCAGTGTGTGGAATCTTGCAGTTACAGAATTAGATGTTGTTAATCAGTGCAGACAGGAATAATTTAGGTTTATCCTGAGTTTGATCTGCTGGTTGAATAGTGGAGTGCACAAAAGCTAATGTGTTTAAAGGTTGTTTGAACAAGCTGTGTGAAGAATGCTCTCAATAGATGCTAATTTTTTCCCTCACCTAGTACATTAGAGATTATTTTGTCTACTTCATGTACTGGCCAGTTAAAATCAGTGGCACCCTTCTGTTTGTCTCAGCAGACCTGAACACTTTTTTTACCTCAGTCTCCAGGAAGTGAAGGGTTTATAGTGTGTAGTGTGGGGTTTACATTTGAATTTTTTTTAGCAGTCAGTTCAGATGCAATGCAGGTGAAGCTTTCTCAGACTGTTCCTGCTTTTCAGTCCAGGAGACTTTTGTATTTTACCTCCTGCAGAGACCCAGACTCAGCCCTCCAGCCCTTCTGCTGCTTCCAAGTGTGATCACATTCCAAACTGTCCTTCATTGCAAAATTGCAGTGGCAGTCTGGGAAGGACTCTTTGCTCTTAGATGGCTTAATTATTCCTTGCTAGCCTGTTCTTGAGCCATTCTCACTTTATCCTGTGATGGAACTTACTTCCAAACCCTTTCTAAAGATATTTGATTTCCAAGCCTCATTTCATAACAAAATAGCCACGAGATTTATTTTTGTAAACAGGACTTGCTCTACAAATTCCCTGGGAGCACTGATTGTGAGGAAGTTGTGTAGTCTGAGAGATGTTCCTCTCTCAGCAGAATGCCTGCTGCAATTTTGGTCAACCCAAGCTCTGGTTTTTTTTGTGTTTTCATAGATTTCACCCTGGACTTGTGCAAAGTCATCCCCATCCTCTGCCAGTCCTGCCAAACGTTCCTTCCTGCCACTCCCCACTGGCCCAACGCTGCTGTTGACTCCGGAGCAGGTGCAACATTACGGGTTATGGGGAGGGTGGGTCCACCTGAAATGTGCAGTGAGTGTGGGACTTAAAAAGCCTGGGTGCCACTGGGGGGACCCTCAGTTCACAGGGTTAGCTCTGAGTTCCTGCTCCTGGGTTTGTGGGATCACTATTTGTATGTGGATATCTGATCACATCTTACAATGCTGTTATGCAAATTGGTAAATCAGAGATAAGCGAGAAAGCCAAACTTACTTTCATATATAAGGCTTGTGTGAAGAGGTTGTTATAAAAAGCAGGAAGGAANGGACTTGTGCAAAGTCATCCCCATCCTCTGCCAGTCCTGCCAAACGTTCCTTCCTGCCACTCCCCACTGGCCCAACGCTGCTGTTGACTCCGGAGCAGGTGCAACATTACGGGTTATGGGGAGGGTGGGTCCACCTGAAATGTGCAGTGAGTGTGGGACTTAAAAAGCCTGGGTGCCACTGGAGGGACCCTCAGTTCACAGGGTTAGCTCTGGGTTTGTGGGATCACTACTTGAGTGTGTGGATATCTAATCTCATCTTAAAATGCTGTTATGCAAATTGATAAATCAGAGATAAGCGAGAAAGCCAAACTTACTTTCATATATAAGGCTTGTGTGAAGAGGTTGTTATAAAAAGCAGGAAGGAAAGGACAGCTCTCTTCCATTCCTGTTTGCCCTGTATGTAACTAAAAGGAGGAACAGTAACATCAGTGAGAGGGATTAACTGCAAGGAAAACAAGTATTGCTGTCAGGCTTGGATCTTAGTTTGAGTACTCATTTAAAAGCTGAACTAATTCCATTCATTTCCATGGTGTGTTACCAGAGTGAAATAATGCCAATTAAGTTCATATTATATCTAATAGGAAAGAAAGTGTGTGTTAGAGGTAAGAATTATTCTGTGTGCTCTGTTCACTTACACAATATTCTCCTGTTTAATTCCAACAGATTGGAAAACTGTACAGTGAACTGGATATGGCAAAAATGAACGTGAGAGTCATGTCATCAATACTGAAAGAAAATGTTCCTGGCTCTGAAAATCCAGATGATATGAACCTTTTACAGGTACATGATCATTCTTTGATAGGGGATATTGGTTTGGTTGTAGTTGCTTTTTAAAGGGTTATATCTTGTTTTTTAACATCTGGATTCAGATTGACAAATGGAACCCAAAAATAGGTTTCTATCTCTCACTTTGCTCAGCTTTTTTCCATCTCCTTCACCTTTCCTTGACATCTTGATGGTCAGGAAAGGACAATACAGCTTGCAATGCAAATTTAAGCTCTAGGGAATTCCAGTGGCAAAGGAATTTCATAATGGAGCGTTCTCTGTTGAGCATGTTCTGTCAAACAGCCCCGAGAACATTCCAGCTGGGGAATGGATGATGACACAGTGTCACTCTCATACCTGTCCTGGAGTTTGCAGAGCTCTCTTTATTATCACCAGTCCCTTCCAGGCAGACTGAGGCCAGTGAAGAGTATGAAGCTTTGGCTTTGTGTGTGTGACCTCAAAGGCTGTGAGCTTGCTGTGCTGCAGAGGAATTCATGTGCTCTTAAAGTGTAGCCTGAAGGGAGTGTATTGCAATAGTCCAGTGATGAGACAGTGAACTTGTCCATGCTCCTTCTGTGATATTATGTGCTTATGCTGTATTTTCCAGTTTAGAAATTAAAAGTACAGTATTACTTTAGCATTGCAACAGTGACCTTTCCTAATGGAAGCTTTTCAGTTTCATGTTGTCTGTGAGAGTTTAAAAGGCTTTTGCCACATCCTTCTGTTTCTAACCTTACCTCCAAACTGCTACAATCAAGAAGCATTTTTGGCAGTTTTGCAGCATTAAGTGTTTTGAAGAACTGATCCAATTTTTGCAAGCCTTGGGTGGGCTTCTCCTGCCCAGTGTAGGAATTTTCCTGTGCAGCAAACCCTCACTGGGTGCTGTTGGGATTGCACTGGTTAATTGTGCTTGACCATCTCTGTCCAGTCCATGACAAGGTTGGCAAACAGGAAAAGTTTGTCTTTTTCCTGTCTCCTGCCGTGGCATTTCTGTATGTGGGTGCACAAGATTCAGCTGCCCACGGTAAACCAGTGGATTCTTATTGACACTCCCAGTAATAAAATTGTTGGCAAAAGGTTGAGGACAGGGTGTGGAGTTCCCTGATGTGGGAGACTGAATGAAAACTCATTCCTTTCTCTGTTGTTCTTTCTGTTAGTTTTCCCCTGTGCTCAGAGTGGTGCAAAACATCAGCCATGATGTTCCTTGAACAATGCTTAATGTTCTCTTTCTGTTTGTGGCATTACCTGCATTGCTTGGATTGGACTTTTGTTGTCAAAGAACAAAATCCTTTCTTGAAAGAGCTGCTTGTTTAGACTTTGTGTGAGTTGGAGACATTGATTTTAGTCCTTCAGATTATCTGGAGTCCCTCAATAAAAGCTGTAACAAGGTGAACTTGAGCAGTGTAATGTGTTTATAGTTCTTTATCTTCATTAGTGGCCAGCTCCTCTCTTTCCCCACCCTATTTTGGACAAGGCTTAAGATATCATATTTCACTAGAAATAATGTGCTTGCCAGTAACTGTAGTTAAAGAATAGTTTAGGATCAGCCAAGAAGAGTAACAAACTTTTGTACTGGATGGTGAATAAACATAATGAACAGATAGTGGATGGATGTGCAGGAATTTGGGTCCAGATCAGCAGCTGGTAAGAATTAGCACAGATGTATGGGAATCACTGATGATTGTTATTCCAGCTGCTGCTCCATCATTGTAAAACTCCAGTTTTCAGGCAAATCCATGCCTGAAATGAGAGTCTCAGTTTCCTTCTCTATTGAGTATTGACACTTGCCAGTCTGCCTGTGTAATGGAGTCATAAATACACTTTTTTTAAAATGTGGATCAGGTAGTAAAATGTGGAGTTGGAAAGATTTTAAATGTAGCTACAGACANCATTCCTTTCTCTGTTGTTCTTTCTGTTCATTTTCCCCTGTGCTCAGAGTGGTGCAAAACATCAGCCATGATGTTCCTTGAACAATGCTTAATGTTCTCTTTCTGTTTGTGCATTGCTTGGATTGGACTTCAGTTGTCAAACAAAATCCTTTCTTGAAAGAGCTGCTTGTTTAGACTTTGTGTGAGTTGGAGACATTGATTTTAGTCCTTCAGATTATCTGGAGTCCCTCAATAAAAGCTGTAACAAGGTGAACTTGAGCAGTGTAATGTGTTTATAGTTCTTTATCTTCATTAGTGGCCAGCTCCTCTCTTTCCCCACCCTATTTTGGACAAGGCTTAAGATATCATATTTCACTAGAAATAATGTGCTTGCCAGTAACTGTAGTTAAAGAATAGTTTAGGATCAGCCAAGAAGAGTAACAAACTTTTGTACTGGATGGTGAATAAACATAATGAACAGATAGTGGATGGATGTGCAGGAATTTGGGTCCAGATCAGCAGCTGGTAAGAATTAGCACAGATGTATGGGAATCACTGATGATTGTTATTCCAGCTGCTGCTCCATCATTGTAAAACTCCAGTTTTCAGGCAAATCCATGCCTGAAATGAGAGTCTCAGTTTCCTTCTCTATTGAGTATTGACACTTGCCAGTCTGCCTGTGTAATGGAGTCATAAATACACTTTTTTTAAAATGTGGATCAGGTAGTAAAATGTGGAGTTGGAAAGATTTTAAATGTAGCTACAGACATTCAGCTGAACACATTTTTGTGTGTTTTATCCTGGGCTGTGAAGATACAGTGCTGAACAGTACAGCACTCTGCCATCCTGACACAGATTTAGCAAAGGGGTGCCAATTTCTTTTTAAATAAATAATTGATTTACGTGAATTATTGTGGGTTTTTTTGAGGAAAAATCAGATCACTTTGAATATCAAAGCAATTTCTGGATAGTAGTGTGCAAATACAGTCATTTCCCCCCTCCTTTTCTTTTTGTTGTTTCTTTAAGCAGAGCCAGCCTGCATTTGCAAATGCAATGTGAAGGAGAAAAAAAATGTTGGCTGAGTTAAAGTTCCTGTTGCTAAAGAATTTGTTTCTTTGAACATGCAAAATCTGCAGAGGGTAGTAATATAAACAGACTGTCTTCCACTTCACCAGGCAATAATGCAAAATTCTGCTTAATAAACTCTCCTAATTCTCCTATCTGCTGATTCTCTAAGGTGTTTGTTACTTTTTCAAAAATCCATAGATTAAGTTTGTTCAGACTTCCCACTTAAACAAATAACTGCAGCTTGAGACTTGTCACAGAGCACTTCTGACCTTTAGACTGATATTTTCTTTTCTTCAAGCAGATGTTGAACAGGATTATGTCTAAGTATCCNAGGAGAAAAAAAATGTTGGCTGAGTTAAAGTTCCTGTTGCTAAAGAATTTGTTTCTTTGAACATGCAAAATCTGCAGAGGGTAGTAATATAAACAGACTGTCTTCCACTTCACCAGGCAATAATGCAAAATTCTGCTTAATAAACTCTCCTAATTCTCCTATCTGCTGATTCTCTAAGGTTTGTGTTACTTTTTCAAGAATCCATAGATTAAGTTTGTCCAGACTTCCCACTTAAACAAATAGCTGCAGCTTGAGACTTGTCACAAAGCACTTCTGACCTTTAGACTGATATTTTCTTTTCTTCAAGCAGATGTTGAACAGGATTATGTCTAAGTATCCTGCTGAGTTTAATCAGCTTCAAACAGGATCAAATCACATTGGCTCTACATCACCCCGAGGGGTCTTTGTTACTTTGCAATTCGAAATTTAGGCTTTAGAGACACAAATATCTTAAGAAATGAAGGTGGGTTGAGAGGTAGGGATTGTGTAGGAGTGATGTGGTGGTGGGAGTTGTGACCCTGCATTGCAGCAATCAAAGACATGGAATTGTTCTATTTGCAGTGGTTGGTACCTGTGTGGTTTGTGTAAATTAAGGAATGCTACCTGCAGTGCTTGAGTGTCTTATCATTCATCTCCAGAACTGACACACTGAGAGACCACAGGATTTTTAATTTTTTTTTCCTTCCCTTGCCTTGGGCAGAAATTGTACAAGACCTGTCGGATGATGCAGGAGAGGATCATGGAATTGTTGGTGACAGTGGAGAATGAAGATGTGATTGTTGAGCTAATACAAGTAAATGAAGATCTCAATAATGTCCTCCTGGGACATGAAAGGTAAGTGCAGGGCCTCTCTGCTCACATTTGGAATCCTACCTGAAGAAATGCACTTAATGGAGAGATGGTCCCTATGCCTAGTGTTGGTCCTCCCCATGGAGACAGATTTTATCCTTAAATTCAGAAAACAAGTTGCAGCTGTCTTAAAGAAAATTATGTATATGCTGCCTCCTAAACACTTCAGAAATGATTCAGGAGAGTATTCAGGAAACATTATAGTGGTGTAAAGTGAGCTAGCAGCATGGGCAGGAAATCAGATAGAGGCACACAAAAATAATTTGGAATCTGATGTCCCTTTCTGGCAGAGTCCAGTGAAATTGTCAACAGCTGCTACAAATCCTTTGGTGCTGGTGCTTACCTTTGTTAAGTGTCTGTGCTTCCAGGAAAGAATACTTGTCCTCCTTTCAAAACAATTTTGACAGCTTTACTGCAGGAATTGGCCATGGAGCAGCCTTCTGCCTCATTGCACACTTAGGAGAGTTGCTTGCTGTTCTCAGCTGGATTGAAACACACTGCTCTGCTTGTCTTACAGCAGAAAATGTTCCTTTCTTTCACACATGAAAGCACAGCAATACTCCTGTTGACATCCTGGGTATTTGTCTGTTATGGCACTGGTAGCATGACTGGATGCTGGCAAAACAAATTAGTTTTCAACTTAAAATTCCAGTGTTGTTTCCCAAAATACCACGAGTATATTCATGGAGAGAGTTCTGGTTTAATAGGGGATACCCTTCCATCTTAAGAAGTTGATCTGTTCCACAGCTAAAAAGTGTTGTAGGAATCATTATGCATCAAGTGCAATTGTTCTTTATTAAATTTAGCAAATTTATAGAATTTAGATTTCTTTTTAATCTTCTGAGTGCTGCACTGAAAATAGCACTAATTCTTCTAAGTGTCAGGCATAAACTTGGGGCCTAATCATGACAATGTTAAGTTTTCATTCACTCTTAAGTCTTGTCTACTGCAGTGTTGCAGCTGTCTTAAAAGAACTGTGTGCTCACTTCTTCCTTTAGGAGGTTTTTCCTTTTAATAAGCAAAAATGGAATTCAGCTTTTGTGTAAATCCCCTGAAGTCAGATGCAGGCTCACATTTTTGTTACAAGTGATGAATACTGGTAAGGCTGGGGACCTCAAACTGTGAATAGGAGCTGGTGGATACAATTCAACAGATTCCTCACTAAAGACACGATGATGGAAAGAAGGATTAATTTGGACAGAAAACTACTGTATTGTAGTAATGTAATGGTATAGTTTGTATAGCACAGGTTTGCTTGAGTGCAGATCCATTGCATTTCAGGGTGGATAAGTATAAAAACCTGTCTGGTTAATTTTGTGTTGCAGAAGATTTGTTCTTTGGATCTGCCTCTGAACAATGAGGTGTGTAAAGGGCCATCTGATCTTAAGGAGCTGCATCTGTTTCACACCCTGTGTGTTGTTGGAGGATGAGTTGTGCTGCATTTTCTATTTCTGATAATTAATGTAGAATCCAAATTAAATCTGGAGCAATCTCCACTGTGCAACCAACAGCTCATGTGTGTTACAGTGCCTCCCTCTAGTGTCTCTACAGCTTCTTGGTCCTTCCTGGATTTCAGATAAATACTTTGTGCTCTGGTTGGAAAGGTTTTTTCCTGCTGTTTCTTCCTGCATCTATACCCTTGTTCTGGGCCTCCCTAGTACATTGACCCTGAATAGCAAATGCAGTTGGATGAACTGTCCATAAATCTGTCCATAGAACTCAGGGCTCTTGGTGCTGAAACACAGTGACCTTCTGGATGCTCTGTGTCACCTGTGTGGGTCTGCTCTGGACCCACAGTAGCACTGTTATCACACCTAGAACATACATATTTATACAGGTAGATTTAAAAAAAATTTTTCCATTTTTAAAAAGAATTATTGCAAAGGCCTGCACTAATGAGAGGGATGTGTGCCAGAATAGGTGTGTGGTCTGTCCTGAGAGGACATGAGGGAATGCCCAGGACTCTGAGGACAGAAGGCTTCCTGGGACTCAGCTGGAAGAGTGTTCTGGTCAGAAGGAGCTGGATTTGGCACAGTGCATGTTCACAGTTACCTGCCTGGTGTGAGCAAACCACTGTCAGAAGAGCCTTGGTTTTGTTTAGGAACAAGCAGAAGGTTGTCTCCAAACGTGGGGCCAGGAACAAGCCAGCTGGGGTTGGTGTAGGAGATACCAGGACCTCAGCCCTGAAATGGGAGTCAGACTGCCCATAAATACAAGTGCCCAGAGAAGCACCTGGAGTGTTTGTTTGGTGCTTCTGGGGTCTATTGAGAATCAAAAGTTGATCATAACTGGTTTCATAATCTTCTGAAGCACATCTTACAGCAATGTAAGAATGAACATTTAACCCTTCACCTTCCACAGGTTCTCACGGAACAGAGTTCGTTTCCTGGAGAACCAGAGGATACAGCGGGAGCGGGAGGAGGTAATGAGGGATGAACTCCTGAACTGCAGGACTGCAAACATTCCTTTTGCTCTTCCTTGTGAAAAATACACTTCTGACACATGCAGAATTGCATTCTTCATTTAAGGGGTGCAGGAGACAACAGGCTGACACTACTCTTACTGATTTCCTAAAGTCTCACTTGCAGAATTTCATGCAAATTCATGTAACTAAAGTAGCAAATAATGTCAAATCTAAGTGGGAACCTTTGGAATGAAAAATGGGAGAGAGATCTATTCTAGTGCTGGTTTATTGCCTCTCCAGCTAAGCACAACTATCTGCCATGCAAAAAATGAGAAACCATTGGTTCTTTTCATGTTTTTCCTGTTAATGACCTAGAGACTGAAACACTGCTGCACTTCGAGCATTCACTTCTTCTACTGATTTTTTCCTGAGTCAAAGCTTTTTCTGAATTGTGAATAATGGCTTGTAGCAAATCCTTTAATGACTGTCCTTTATTGATTGATAATTATGGTTGTTAATTCTATTGCCCATAGTAGTTTTGCATGTATCACCTTCTGCTAAAGCCATAATTGTGCAGTCATCCTGGACTTGACATGAAAATGCATTGTGGATGCTGAAATACTGCTGGCAATTATTAAAAAGGATGGTCTTGTTTTCCTTGAAAAGCCACTATTACTACATTTTAGTTGTGTAGGTGGATGGTTTTGCTTCTGTTGGGTTAGTTAATAATCCAAAAGGTGCAGTCTGTGCATTTTTATATTATTAAGGAGGCTCTGAGTTTAAAATGCATCATCTTTTATTTATTTATTTTTCATCTGGTGTTACCAAACCCGTATGATTCAAGCATGTGCTTTTATTAAACCTTTGGCTGACTACATTTTTAATTGCAACACATTCACAGGAGAAAGGAAGGAAACTCTTTTCTATGTCCTAGCAAACCTTGTGGTTTTGATTTTTTTTTCTATCCACAAGGGGACTGAAAAAGAATCAATCTCCTAAGTACATATCAAATCTCATTAACACAAGTAAGTAACATGAAAAGAATTGTACAGCATTGATCAGAAGATAAATATGAAACCTGCATCTAAACAAGTTCAGAATGGCTTTCTAGAATTGGGACCTTTTTATTTTCTACTTCAGAACTGGGTTTTTTTAATTTTTGAAGTAGTTTTTTTCTGAAATGCATATTTTGTTTCATTAGCTACATTTCACACACACAGAGTCCTGATCTTTGCTTATACTTACCAATTTTTAATACTAAGATTTTAAAATTTTATATTTTGTGAATACAGCAATTTATTGAAAACTGTGTAAGTTCCTTAACAAAACACTGGGAAAACCCCCAAATAACTTACTCCTTTTCAAATATTAAGCTGTACAGGAAACAGCCATCTGCTCCCTCGAGTGATCTACTTGGCCTCTCCATAGATTCTCCATCTTCTGTGTCTGCAGTGGTGCAAAGTGACCCTGCAGTGTCTCCTTCAGGAAGTAAGTGCTGAATGCCCCTTTCCCTTCTGCTCTAATTCCCTTCAACAAACCCACAGGAACTTAGTGGAGGAATCAAGAAGTTCCTTGTAAGAAAGAAAACAAAGATACTCCTTAACTTTAAGGATGTTCCTTAAATTTTTTGAAAAGGAGAATTGAAATGTGTCCATAGGAACAAAACTGTGAGGTATTATGAGGTTGCCTGTAATTTTTTTACAATAATTATTTTTTTACAATAATCTTTTTCCCCTTTGACATAGATTTGAGCAATAGAACATGCTCTGTTTTCTACTGCAGTGAGGCCTGTAAAACACTTTGGTAGCTGCTAGTTCTGTAGACTTGGCAGGAAAAAACAGGAATTTTTTCAGGAGTGTTAAAAGACTTGGCTTCAGGTACCCAGAATTACTGTTTGCAGAAGCCCCTCCTTTACTCACTTTAGGAAAGTTCATATACTAAAGCTAAAGGTGGGAATAAATCCCTCGAGCTCCATTTTAATCCTTTAGAAATAGTAACAACAGTTTTAAGTGGGATCTACCATGTAGAGCTCTGCTGAGGCTCTAAATACAGAGATAAATATCTTGGATCTAAGATTTTTCAGAGTCATTAAAACTTTGCCTTTCATGTGATAAACAGCAATTCATTTCAGACTCCTAATAGGCCTTCCAAACAAAAACTTTACACTCTTAGTGTTCAAAGTACAAGGAGCTACTTTTGCATAATAATGTTTAAATTACCATTAATTATCACTGTGAATTTCAGATGGCCTATCTGCACACCCTGAAGATAAAACCAGGCCTCATCCATCAATTTACCCACAGCTGGATTCAGCAACTCCTACAAAAGCTCATCAATCCTTGTGAGTCATCTCTTGTCAAGGAATGGGAATGGATAACAGATCCTTAGGGGTATTAGTGCTCTGTAATTCATCTAACAAATATAGGAAGCTCTGAGGGCACAAATTTACTACTTTTACATATTAGTCCAGTAAAACCAAGTGCAAATTCCCTCTGAGCTAGACATTGTTTGAGAGGGTTCAAAATATACTTACACCTGCTTCACTAGTTTGTCATAAATAGACATAAATGTACCTGACTTTCAGCAGGGAAAGGGAGAAACATGAAATAGGTCAGTAAAAGAGTTCAAGACAGAAGAGGTGTCCTTGTAATTTCTGTGCATGGGATACTGGTCCATCTGCCCATTCTGCTCTCAGTTGTGACAAAACAATAATGGAACAATCAGAATAAACAGTTTTGATCATCTCTTACTTATATTCAATGTATTGCTCTCTCCTAGATTTGCAGCTGAAGCACAAAACAACAGTTTAAGCAGCCCAGCTGGACACACATACAGCAATGTGAACACATACAGCAATGTGAGTAATGTCATGTTTGGGATGATTGTTCTTGTCTGGCAGCTCTCAAATGAGAACTTCTGCATTTATCCCAACTGTCCAAGTGCAATGCAAAGATCTCTCCTGTGGCCCTTCTCCAGACCTCAGGGAACATTCTACTTGGTAACCAGGTCAACTTTGCTCTTCTGCTGCCACAGATCCCAATGTGGAAGTTTGTTTCCTTGGGTCCAGCACAGTCCCAGGGGAATTTGCAGACAGCACTTGCTCTATTATTTGGTTTTAATTTGTTGCTGTGCAAAGCAAGCTGAGATCTCCTGTTCCATATTGTTACTCTGATGTACTTTGTTTCTCAAATAAGATATTAAAAACAAACATAAAAAAAAAAATCTAAAAAACCTCAAAGACCCCACAAAAACACAGCCCACCAAAAAATCACTTAAACCCCAAGTCCAGTGCAGGAGAAATGTCATGCTGCAGAGAAACACCCATGACAGAAGGAATGGAAAGAATCTGAAGGGACTTTGAGATAATGTTATGAAGGCAGTATGAAATAGAAAAGATGAGAAGCAGCTCCCAAACAAACATGCACAGTCCTTATTTTGAACTGCAAATAAAATCTGTGTGGTGGAACAAATCACACAGAAGTAAATTATACAAATGTGCTGTAGAACACTAAATGTTGCTTTGAAGATTGTGTGGAAAAAGAAGATTAATTAGGTTGCTAACTGTTGGCCTTGGAATTTTTCCTGCAGAAGTCAGTTTAAAGATAAGTCAGCAATTAGGTAAGTTAGGTCAAGCCAGTTCTCATAGAACAATCTGTTTATGAACTGTTTTGCTTGATGTCCTTAGCTGACAACTCTTTTAAGCCCAGTGCCTCTGAACCCAATAAATCTGCAGGCTGGACAGGCTGTGCCATCAAATGGACCATCACCAGCAGGTAATAAATACTGGAAATCACCTCTTTCATCTTTAATTTTCTTGTTAGAACTGAAGACCTTTACATAATGGCTGTCAGTGACTAGGAACAGCAATACTGACAAAGTCATATTGCTCATGATTCTATAACACATCTGTCCATTTTAGCATGTAAAGCAGCTGAATCCATGGCAGATCATGTGCTCCTTTCAGGAAGACACAAAAAAACATGCAATAACCATGCTTTTCATTCTCATTTAAATCTGGGTGTGTCTGTCTGTTTTTATTCTTCAGCTACATCAAAGAACAAGTCACAATCACCTCACTACTATGAGATAATGGAATTTGATCCCTTGGCTCCCACTGAGTAAGTAACTCTTAAAGTAGAATTTTAAAATTCTGAGCTATCAAAGGCAAAATGGCTTTTTCTTAGAGGAAAAACAGACCACTCTGCTTAGGCTGGGTTAACTGACTGACTGCATCATTGATAAAAATGACAGTGGCTGCATTTTGTATGTTTTCTTCCAATATTTCTGGCATAACCAGTTAAGGAATAAACTGTAGTGTGCTCATTAACTGGCATCTGTAGGAATGGAGGAGTAATGCTGTATCAAAATTACTAAAGTTTTATGCAGTGATACAGAAAGGTGAAGGAAATGTGGTCAGGGTCCTGCTGGAGGAAGCTGATTAAATTTCAGCACAGGTAGTTCTGGAACAGGGTAACCAAAGGAAATCCTGTTCATAGCAATCATGGTTTTAAAAAACATTTTTCTACTGCATATGAAAAAAAATCCTTAGTTTAATATAAACTACAAAAGGGAATGGATGTTGTGTTTCTCCAGAAGGCCAAAATAGTAAGACAGCAAACTAATACAAAACCTAACAGATGGCAGAACTCCCCATTCTAACAGCAAATTGCAAAAAAAAAAAATTGAGCTATCTATACAAAACTTATTTCTAAGGAGCCATTGTATTTTGAGGTGGAGAAATCTCAACAAAGCTTTGGGTTTTTTTTTTTAATAGTGCAGTAATTGCACAGTGGTGTACTTGCCATTTGTGTTTTGCAGTCCTGTTCCCAAACTTGTTTGATCAAAAGTGACAGTGTGCAGAGGTTCCTCATTAAATGTATAATCAGACAATCAGAGCATGGTTGGCTCTTTGTTTCTGTGGAAACCTGGGCATCCTGCAAGGGAAGCTGCACTGTAAACCTTGGGCAGGGTTTCCCTGGTGCCTTTTATCAAAATGGAATGTGATGTAGGAGTCACCCTGCTCCTCCTCTTTCAGAGCTATTTATGAAGAAATTGATGTTGTGCTGAAGACAGAAGTTAAAAAGAACACAGAGTGAAGGTGGAGGTGGAATCCCTTCCTGAACACTCTCTGGTGCTGGTCCTGTGCAGTGCTTCCTGTAACTACAAGTGAAGAACAGAAGAGGTTTTGCATTTTGACACAGTAATTAGTGCTGGAGTACTAAGCTGTGTGCAAGCTGGAAGAGTTACTTGGCTCTACACCTGAACAATTTGACCTAAATGTTCAGCTCTGTGTTCTTCAAGGTCACTTGCATGGTTAAAGTATTTTGGGGGCCTGTAAAATGTGATTTCCAAATTCACCTGTGTATGAAGTAACACTTGACACCTGGCACAAGGAAACAAAAGACATTACACTCAAAGGAACTGCAGAATCCAGTTTCTCTTTTGCTCTCACTGCTATGTTCATCTCCCTAGAAATATATAAGGGGGTTTTGAGATATAAAAATTTTTTTCTAGAATTGGCCTTTTGATAGATGTCTGAAGATGTGCAGTGTTACTTTCTTATATCCTTAATACATCTTTTCCTTTTTTGTTTTCTTCTTAAAAACCCACAGTATAGTTGGGATTTTTATCTTGGGAAGAACCTAAGCTGGGACACAAAGTGCTGTCATCCATAACAGAAAAGAACCTGCTTGTTTCTATGTTGTTGTTATTGCTTTTATTTACTCAGTAAATACTGGAGGGGGGGGTCAATTATTTATTTCAATGTTCCTGCCCTGCAGAGATTGTTCTGGTGAAGGAAAAATTAATCATCTACAATGCAGATGAGCAATAGTTACCCATTTACTTTAATTAAGTTGTTCAACCCTGTTAATAACTATTTTCTTTTACTAAGTGCCTTATCTATTTTAATGCTGAATGTAAACTGTGCACTTTACCAGGTATAGTTCTCTGAATTTACAGCTGATACAAAATATGAGACTGTAGCTCATGTTCATACCAGATAAGCTAATTTTTTTTGTGAAATAGCTGCATTTTAAACATTCCTTATGTTAACTGCTTAAGGGATAAGAAGTTCTCAGATGGTTTTGCAATTTTTGTAGCATAAAATTCCAAATAAAAGCAAATGCTTACTGAGAACTCTCATGGCTTCCAAGTTTTTCTCTGTGTATTCCCTGAAACATCAATGTAGGTATTTTAGTGTGAATCTATGCAGTTTGCTGCAGGACCATTACAACAACTTGCTTCTATCCAAAACACAACCTTGAAGAAGTCTGGGAGTTTGTAAGCTGAGGTGAAAAGGTGAGTTGCTTTACTCCCATTTTTCTTGCAAATTTGCAGTGGTCTGGACAGCAGTCTGAGAAAACAGCTGAAAAAAGGATTTGATGTGGATTGATTTTTTAATTTTTGCCTTACAGTTGGGTTGTATTGGCAGAATCCCCACAGTGAAGGGTAACAAATCAAACTGTTCCAGAGTAATCCATAATGGTGGTAGCTGACAGAGCCTCTCCATGTTTAAAGCAGCACAATAATCACAGAGAGATGGAAGAGAATTGGCTGATTACCAAGGTTAGAGCCTGTGTTATAGAGGGAATGTGCTCAGCATCACTGCAGATTTGGGCTTTCAAACCCAGGGGCAGAACCCTCATTTTTATGGAACTGCTGCTTGCCAGTGGGATATTCCTTTTCTTCTAAAGAATGTGGCCAGAATAAAGCAATGGGTGGAGAACTGCCATAATCAGTTCAGCTTTCAGAAGGACAATGGACTAAAGACAACTGAGGTGAGAAGTTGTTTGGTTTTTTGGCTTTTTTTTCCCTAGCCTGGATTCAAAGATTTGTCTTGCTGTTACTTTTTTTTTTCTGAAAAAAAAGTAAAAAAGTTTTCCTGAAAAAAATAAAGTTTTTTCCCTTGAATTCTAAAGCTTGCTGCTATCTTCATACAGATGTATTTCACTTTTGTGGGCTCCACATGTTCTGCTGGATAAAATGCATTAGAGATCAAAGAATGAAAAGTTTTCGATTTTTAATGTACAGTTAAGACCTATATGTCATCCAGAATCTGTTCAAGCAACACAAGTAATTGGTACAGTAATGCATTTTAGAGGTAGCATCCATTTATTTTCAAAAAAGCAGTTTTTGAGTAACTGCATTCAAATATAATGGAACTGGAAGTTATTTCTGAAGTACCCATTGTCTTTTCAGAGTCCAGGCTAACCAACATCAGCATGACTTTGTCAGATCTCTGCTGGAAGGGGCAGAAAGACCTGGCCCACCAGAAGAGACACTGATAGTAATTTCTGTCTGAAAATGAGCAGGTTACTTGAACTTGCTCTGCAACTTGCTCTTGGTTTGCAAGGCAGCGATGAAATGCTATTAGACCTACCCCACAGATAATGATCAACGTTACATAAATACAGGCTCACAGTGCTCTGATGGTAAACAGAGAGTCCCCCTGAAGAGCTGCTTCACTGCTGGGCAGGCTCTGGCCAACTCAGCCTCTCAATGGGCTGATTTGGGCATTTTGAGGAGACAAAATGTTCATTCAGCTGCAATTCAGAGCAGTTCTTTATACACTGCCCTCCCCTCAAAGCATGTCAGACACAAGCCAAGCTTGTCTCTCATGGAGGTGCCCAGAGCAGAGCCCTCTGCAGAGGCAAACAGCACTCACGAGCAGGACAGATACTTCAAAGGAGTGAGACACAACATGGAAATAAGATGGTGTTTCCAAATGGAAACCATCCCACAGATCTGATGTGTTTACGCTTAAATTACTCTTCTCATGAAAACAGTTTTAGAGCAGTCTGCTCTTACCAAATGAGCTACTGATTCAGTAATAACATGAGAGGGTGCATCACCTTCTGAATCATCATCTCCTCCTGTGCCAGGGAGGGTTACACAGAAATAACAGTCTAACTTTGTTTGTTATGAGATTACCTTAATGTATTACCTGGGTTTACCTTTTTCTAAAGTAATTTAACATGCAAGTTATTTTCCAGAGCCAGCAATGGAATTTTAGATGCTTAATCAACTGATTTTTTCATCTGTATTTAAATGAAGATCTTAATTTACACATTTGTTTAAAAATTTGCCTTGTGGTATTCAGATAGCATCTTACAAAAAGATGACCTGAGAAAACCCTCTCTATTTCAGGAACAGTGTGTTCTCTCCCACTGTCTGATGAAGAAATATTATCCCTAAGAAATAGGGATAAGTTAAGTTGGTTTAAAAAAAAAAAAATGTATACATATATTTCCATAACAGCATGTGCCCATGGAGGTTCAATAATATAATTTCACACTGCACAGTACTCCTGCAGTTTTTTCTTCCAAGGAAAAATGGCATCAAAACTGGCACTCAGATGTAGCAGAAGTTTTGTAGAGAAGGCTTGTTACTGATACCCAGGAAGTGGCAACTTCAGTCCTTCCTTTGCTTCAAAGAAGGTGTAAGACAGGGTTATCAAATCAACTTTAGCCATTTTAGGGTCCTCTGCAAACTCAGGGTCAATGTAGAAAAAGACAGGCATGTCCACTTCCTCCTGAGGATTGAGCCTCTGTTCTTCAAAACAAAAGCACTACAGGTGGGAGGGGGAAAAAAATCCACAATTAGACAACAATAGTAACACCAAATTTTATCTCTGCCAACATGAGAGAAATCTTCATGGTTTAAAATACACCCCTAAAATCCTGGGAAGGATCAATAAGATAAGCAAGAAGACAGCAATTTTATTACTGTGGTGAGATAGGAAAAAATAGATTAGCTTTTAATGAAGTTTGTAATGGGTTCAAGGGGCCAGGCCAGCTCACATCATTCTGCCTGCCCTCAGATTTTGGAGCCACTCTGATGGCATGATCAGCTTGGTGTGAGGGCAGTAAGGCTAAGAATGAATTGATGCACTTTATTATTTGAAAAAAAAACAAGGTATTTTTAAAAGATGTTGGCATACGATGAATGGTGTCCAGTATTAAAATGCAATTTATGGGTAACTGTTTTTGTTCATGTAAAGGAAAATGCAATCTTTGCTTTAGTCACACTTACTTGTATTTTATTGAAATACTGTCCTGCTTCAAAGGGGACAACGTTGTAGGTGGAGATTCCAATTATTGGTTTGTCAGTAGGATTTTTTGCTTTATAAAATGCCAGTGCAGTCTCTCCTGGTACCACCTGTGTAACAGAATTGTCCAGTGATTTTCAGTTTTTTTAATCCAGTGCAGCCCTCCACCCCTCAAACCAAATCTTTTAAATTTTATCTAGAATTTTTTCTTTTGCTGTTTCAAATTATTTCACAAATATTTTTGATTACATGCAATTCATCCACATGCAAAATTAAAAGCTTCAATACTGTTCTATGTATTTTTAATCTTACCCATTTTGCCTGAGTCTTCTGGTATCCTCAGCAGTTTAACAGCATACAGAGCTTTTTTTAATAAGCAGATTTAGATATCTGTGTGCATCTATTTTCTGAGGTTATTCTTTCAGTACTGGACTCAGAAACTACTAAGAAGCATGACTCCTTATTTTGAGAACTAATTTGAAACAGAAAAATTAATTTGGGATTTTTAAAATATTTTTAGAAGTTCCTGTAAGGATAGGGTAATAGGAGAAACAGTACAGGTTTAGATATACTGATATACTATGTACTTTTAAGTATATATATATACTTTTACAGTGTATATACTATGTGCATGTGGTGTATATACCATGAAGTGAGTACATAGTTTCAGTAACTTTTGATAGCTTCATGGGGTGGCAGAAGGCCAACTACACACAATTTCCTGTAAAAGGGATGGCCGTGCTGAAGCATGTCCAGGAAAGGGCAACAAAGCTGATGTAAGTTTCTAGAAAACATGTCTGAGGTTGTTTAGTCTGAACAAGAGCAGGCTCAAGGGGAACATGACTGCTTTCTAGAAATACTGACAGGAGTGTGTGGTCAGGTAGGGATCGGGCCCTTCTGCACTGTGAGGACCAGACAAAACGCCCTTGGGACGAGACACGGGAGATTCCCGTTAGAGATCAGAAACATTTTCCCCTGTTGGTGTGGTCAGGCTTTGGAAAGGGCTGCCCAGGGAGGCGGTGGAGTCTCCTCTCCATCCCCGGAGCTGCTCAAGGGGCGGTGGGCCTGGCGCTGGGTGCTGTGCTTTAGTGGTGACAGTGGCAGGGCCGGGCCCGCGGTCGGACTAGGGGATCTTAAAGGCCTCTTCCAAGCGTGACCTCGGCTCTGCGCAAGGGACTCACGTAGATCTCGCTCTGCTGCGGTTTGAAGTTCCACTGCATGCTGGAGTGCGTGTCGGCGTTGAACGTGACCCTGATGCGCCGGTCCCGCACGGGCTCCATGCGCTCGATCTGCTCCGCGCCGCCCCCCGTGCCCGCCGTCCCGCCGAGCCCCGTGGCCTGTCAGGGAAGGGCAGTGAGGGCTCCGATCCAGCGGAACCGGCGCCGGCCGCGGGCCCCCCTCCCCGTACCTGGCAGTAAAGGCGGTAGAGCGGCACGGCCGCGTACGACAGCCCCACCATGCCCACGGCAGCCGCCGCGATGTAGCCTACGGCCGAGCGGTTCCGGCGCCGCCACTCCTCCTCCTGCTGCCGGGTGTAGGGGTTGGAGCCCCGAACACCGCGGGTCACGCAGAGCCCGGGCCGGGGCAAGGCCCCGAGCCGCAGCCCGCGGGCACAGCGCGCCCAGCGCCACCCGCACAGCACCATGGCCGCAACGCGGGGGCTTTCGGGACGGGCGGCCGCTGAACGGGGCGGGGAATGGGGCAGGAACGGGGCGGGACGGAGCTGGGAATGGGGAGGGAGTGGAAACGGGAACGTAGAGAGGGAGGGCGGGCCGAGCCGCCATCGCGTCATTGCCCGCCGCGCCCCCTCGGAGCGCGCTGAGCGCGGGGTCCCGGCCCGGCGGAGCCTCTCCGTGCTCGCCCGCGGGACGGCCCGGGCGCAGGTTGTGTACGAGGTAACTGGGGCAGCCCCCAGGCCGGCGGGGTTCTGCGGCCCCGGCCCCACACTGAGCGGTCTGTGCTGGACAGGAGCGGGGTCACCGGGAGGGGTGGTGGTCCCGCAGGTACGCCGCACCGGAGGTACCTGTACCAGAGAGATGATGGTGGTCCCGCAGATATCTCGTTATCTCTCAGGTTCTGGCCCCAGGACGGGCGCGGGGCTGCTCCGGGTGGTCCTTCAGGGGCCGTGCAGTTTCTCCCCTTTTGTGAACACTTGAGACCGGTTGGTTGTTTGTTTCCTTTTTCCCGCTGGTGCTTTTGCTTCACGTTGTTTTCATTTCAAGGGATGTGGTTTTGTTCAGGCGCAGATATTGACGCGCCGCAAAGGTAGCGAGCATTGTTAGTAAACAGCAGTAACCTGAGAATGGGCGAAGTCAGGCAAGTTCACAAACAATAGTTTTTCACACATGGCTGATGCCACGCACTAACTGTTATAAAGTTTGCTGTTTTACTTGAATTTACTGTTTTATGGATGTGCCTTTCTTCTGTGGTGGTTCCAGTAAGATGAACCACACAAGGACTGGCAGCTCCTGGTACTGCTTCATTTTCCATGCTGAATAAGAGAATGGTAAAGGCTCAGTGTAGCCATACTGTGGTATTTCCCCTGTGTCCAGATAATTGGTTTTTTTGGTCTTTTAATGAGCAACACCTGAAAACGTTTACTGCAGGAACATTTGTGGTATTCCAAAGTGGATTTAGCATCTTTTTCACACAAGAAATACTGACAGGCAGGAATCGATGTGGTTTTGTGGAGGCTGACACTGCAGCCGGGGATTCTGCTGGATTTTGGCCAGGGTCTGTCATATGACACTGGTGCCAGGAGCACCTGTATCGTCTTTGCCTGGGTGTTGGGAGAGTTCCTTGTCCCTCTTGTCTCAGAAATAATTCCTGTTCTGGGCTGTGGCATGTGAAGCATCTTGTGAAGCATCTTCCTCAGAAGGTCAGGAAGATTTGCTACTACTGATACAAACAGTTATTTTTTTGCATCAATGCTTTTGTAGCAGTTTTTGAAATGATTGTATTTCAATGATTGTATTTGGCTTACCATTTGTATTTCCTAGCAAGCTGTTGTATGTACTAACAGAAATACAAGGTGAATTTCTGGGGTTTTGGTTACATTAGTGGTGTGTAAGCCCATTCTGTGTGTTTTGGCCTGTTCTGAATACTTCATGTGAGAAGTTTAGAGACAGTCAATACCAGTGAATTTCAAATAAATAAATAAAAATACCATGAGAGAATAAGACACACAGAACACCATTCCCTTTCCAAGTAACTTTCAATGGAAAAGAAGAGATTGTCTTTGACATTACATTATGTCATCCTAGAATTGCAATCTGTTATTTCCTTTTTAGAAGATTTTAATCACAAGGAATTCAGGTTTACCCTAATTTCTACTTTATAAATTAAGAGGTAGCTAGGATGTGAAATGTTTCCTTACTACTACAGCAGTGTCCAAGTTGTTATCTGTTTTCAGCAGTGAATTGTATCCATTTTGTCCTGGCAGTTGTCTTCTTCCAGTTCAATTTCAAGTAGTCAGTTACAAATACAATTGTTTCCAATGTCTGAAAATAAACACGGCCATGTAAATTTCAGAAAGTGGTTTCTCCTTTTTTTTTCAGCACTTTTGATCCTGGGTAGGAGCCTGTTCTTCATGTGTCAGAACTCTCCATTTTGAACTTTTATTTTAATGCTTCTAAGAAGATGTCCAGTACAGATCCCCTCACAAATTCAGAGGAGTAAGTACTTTTTTTCCCTAGGTGCAGACATACAATTACTGCTAATATAAAAACTTTTGCAGTTTCATTGGTAGGATCTTGTCATTATGAAGTCTTAAAGGAAAATAACCTTGATATTGAAGCAGTCTGCAGTAAGGTCATAGAAAAGCTGACACCAACACCAGTGAATTTACACATTAAGGGAGGAATTGTCCCTTAAGTATTTCATTAAGTTAATCAGTACTTGGTTAGGAGTAGTTTTGTAGAGATAAAACCCTGCATGGATATTTCTTAATTTAATGCTTCTGAACTATGAAAATATACTTGTATATAGTAGATCACTCCTTTGTACATCTGGGGTATGTGCAGTAGCATAAGACTGGAGCCTTTGTATTACAGTGCATTACTTTTTCAGAATACTCTGTCTCTATACCTTTAATATTTTGTATGTAGTACTTAGGAAGCATCATATTTTTACCAATGTCATGGGATATAAAATAATTGTATTAATTCTATAAAAATAGTATTATCCACTTAAGAGTTGGATCAGATTCTAAATGCCAAACATGGATTCAGTCATGATTGAAAAGACCCTTTGCAAACTGCCAAATAGCCATGCCAATGCTGTCATCAAAACCAGAATTAAGACCAGGCCCAGGCAGCTCTTGGTGGGCTTACCATGTTTGCTGTACTACAGCAAAGAGCATTCAGAGGAACAACAAAACAATTTAATGTAGATTTAGAATTATGCCACCTCATAAATAACGTGATTGTTTTGACAAGCAAAACCACAAAACATTAAAAAAGCTAACTTGTTTTTTATTGGGATCTGGGAGGAGACAAAACTCTGCTTGTCTGATGGAAATTTGGGGTATGTGATCACAAAGATGTGTCTTTCAGACAGCTGTGGCATGCTAGAGTCATGTGAAAGATGAGTAGTTTACATTAGTAGCTCCTAGCTCACTCTGATCCAAAGGTGGTATTTCACATTAGAGATGAACAGGAAAGGCACCTAAACCTGCAGTTCAGCTGGTGCTGATGGCAGGCTGTCATTTTCTATACTTTTATTTTTTATGGGAGATGGCACTGATTCATAGAATGGTTGTCTGTTAACTGAGGTTTACCTAAACTTTAAATCATACCTTTCTTCCCTATGCAGGTCAGGGGTTAGCCTCAAATCATTCATGCTTCTCTACAATTACAAGGTTACCCAAGCTCTTTTCAGGCTGAACAGTTGTTGTATAATGACATATGTTCTCTTTTAATCTTTATAACCTAATCAGCAGAATGTATTTTGAATAATGAGTGGGTTTGGATGCATCACATTTGAGTGTTCATCCATGCTATAGGATCCAGCATTCCTTTGCCTGTGGTCCTTAAAATCTGAACTTGGGGTTAGTGAAGCTGAAAGGCTGCATTTGCATTATGGATTTGTATAGGACTTTTGTGAGAGGCCTTTGGTTTATTTATAACAAAAAAGTTCTTGTGACTCGACCTTTTAAAGATTCTGTGGATCTTTTTGTCATCTGCTAAATGACCCTGTATTCCATCTCAGTTGCTGCATCATTGCAAAACTTCCTTTGGGAAAGGCAAGTTGTAATTACAAATGTTGCCAGAATGGAATAGTTTTCCAGTTGTTTGGAAAGGAATCCTACTTAACAACAAAAGATAACTCATGAAAACTTTGTCCTGCTTATTTATACTAAATGTCATGGAGCTTTGAATTACAATTTTCCTAGACCTTTCTGAAAGTAAAATGTAATTTGATTTCCTCTGAGCATGTTCTTAAAAGGCAGAGGACTTGCAAGAGAAGCAGTGATGTTGTCATTCATTAAAAGCAGCACAGCAACAGAATTTGGAGGTAAAGAGGTGTAGAAGCCTTGGGGGTGAGTTCAGGAAGCTGAACAAAGCACAGTTTACTTTGAAGAAGTGGGGGAGAGGAGCAATTTTCTGAACAAGTGATGTATTACTGGTAATAATTAATAAAATGAGAGCAATAAGCCTAATGCTAATTTGTATCTGCCTAAATTGTTCAGAAGTTTGTCATGTCTGGTTTAATTAAAATTTTTTTTTTTTGCTTTTTAACTAGGAAATTGCAGAGCCTTGAAGAATGTGTGCATTGGGGGGCTTCTGTAGCTGAAAATGTTACACTGGTTGGTCTGAGAGATGTATTTTGACAAATGCTGCTGATGTTGATACCACAAATTGAACTCCACTGGTGTTAGGAACAGAGGACATTTTGTTGGAGAAAATCTATTGATATTTTATCTTCTGTAACCTTACCTTGAGCAAATCTAATTGGTGTGTGGCTTAAAATACCAGTGGCTTTTGTGTAACACAACAGAATGAGCTGACTGAGAAAAGGCTACAAAGGGGCAAATTTTCATCTCTAAATGGATGTGATCACTGTACCAGTGGGGCTTTTCACAGCTTGGGAACTGGGAAGGCTGCTTGATGTTGCAGTTTCCATCTCTGGTCTGCTCCTTAATCTGTGGTTGGTCACTCTGCCCCTTCTGTGTGTGCACTGCAGCTCTCAGGACTGAGCACTCTATTGAAAACTGTTCAGCACGTTGTCTCTCAGCAAAGGGATCCTTTCCTCAGAAGGATTATCTGCTAATGGAACCACAGTCACTGCAGCTTTAAAAAAAAAAATAAAAGGTGCCTGAGATAAGTGTTTGCATTCCTGGCATAGCAGAGCCCTCCTGCTGTATCTGCAGACCTGACAGATGCTGTCTGATCACAGGGTTGTTCCTGGCTGGAGAGGATTCACCTTTCTACTCAAAGCCCTCAGTGAACACAGGGTAGTTGTCTTTCTTGTTATGGTCTTATGAGAGAGGGGGAGTAGTAGAGGTACTTCTGAGGCAAGCCTGGAAGCAAACATTCATTAACCAAACTGGTGTTGACACTCAGAACTTCTGAAAATGTGCAAGACCAAGTCTCCTATCACAGTCTCTGACCTCTGGGAACAGGGGTGATACATTTGACTTCTTCAACTGGATTATTCTCAGTGTAATAACATAAATCTGGCAGTTTTATTTCCTTTCACAGAAAAGCACATCAGCTTCCATTTCTAGAGCAAATAGATAACCCAAGTCCTGTGTTGACTTTTGACTGCTGTAGCTTGAAAGTCTAGAAACCAGGTTAGCTCATGGCACAAGCCAGTACTGTGACTGAGAATGAAAAGCAATAGTATCATGGTATTCATTTCATTAATACTTCCAGTCTGCTTTGTTGGCTTTCCCTTTTGTGTGGCTGTGCATAATCCAGTCTGCTAGGAAGATTGCTTTAGAGAGGTCATGAGTTACTGCTTTTGACCTTGTTTGCAGGGAGGATGTAAATAAATTATTAGAAGAACAGGAGGAAATAAGTTTCTTTTAATCATCGCGTTTGCCTTTGGCTGCTGGATCCAGATTGCTTAATCACAGTGTAGTAAATCTTCTCCTTTGCATTTATCAGTCTTTAAAGTTGCTCTAAATGGCCATTTGAAAGAGAGAAAAAGTCAGCATTACCTCTCTAGGTGAATTAGTGCATGTGACGCAGAGGCTTTCAGAGCAGATTAAGTAGGCAGGGACGCTCAGCTGGAGCTCTGTGTTTGGGTTTTTTAGTTGGTGGCAGAAATCATCCTGCTCACAACCTTTATCCGGCTGAACTGCAAAGCTCCAGTGTGTTTTGGTTGCGTTGTCCTGGTTTTTCCTGCTGTGCTGAAGGATGTCCTTGCTTTCTCCAGGGGCTGAAGATGAACCAGAGCGTTTTGATGGTCTCTCTCTCTTGTACTGGTATGCTGAACCATTCGGTTCTGAGGGCATTGCTCTAGTCTGTAATTGGGTAAAGTACAGCAAAGATAATTTGAAAGCTGTGGGCATTTTCAGTATCTTTTCATCAACAGCCACAGTTTATAATTTAGATTTTTGTGTGTCAAGTAATATGTGTTTTGTGAGCAAAGTGTATTATCCTCCCATTGATAAACATAGGTAAATATTTTGTTTGTGCACATAAATGACTTAATAATTTCTCAGGAATAGAGATCAGTAGAATATCTGGAGCTGTGTGTTCTGATAAGTACTAAAAGAAATGAAACCCAGAGTTGGTGAACTTCCTGGTGTGCTGCTAACAATTAATAGAAGCAGGTTCATTTTAATTGCCCTTCCTAGAGCATCTATACAAAATGTACTCAAGTCTGTCAGCATTCCAGGACTTCAACTGGAGTGTTGAGTTTAGTGGTTTTTAGTGTAAGATGGTTGTAGTGTACATTTTGGTGAGTTTATTTCATCTCTTGCCTCAAATCTTCTCTATGTGCTAAAACCTTGCTTAAAAGTACTTTTGCCTGACCTCAAAAAATGAGTAGCAGCATCTGATTATTTCATTTGCATCTTTTTCTGCAAAGAACATTGAATTACTTTTTGTTACTACTGCCAACTGTTTTAGGAGACTATTTCCTTATTTATACTGTTGAGCATGTTTCTAATACTCTGGGAGAAGTATTCTAACATTTCATGAATATTAAAAGTGATGACATAAAATAAATGTTGGATAAATGACTGAAACCAAGTCATTTTACAGTGAAATTGTTAAAACTGTTCATTTTATTAGAACTATGACAAGTAGCTTGACTCAAAGATGTAAGTTATATGGGGAAAAAAACCCTAACACTGAAAGTCAACTAGATGTGATATGGTAAACAAATTTGGGGCATTTGAAAATCTTTGTCATTACTTTTATGTAAAGTAATTTTAAACTGCATGTATTGGAGGGATTTAGTCTTTGGAGCATAAACAAACCTGAGTATCTTGTAAAAGTTGTCTGTCCAAAGTGTCAGTTCTTTGTAATTGTGGGTGGCAGCATCACAATTCCAGTGTTACATTCCTCTCCACTGTGCATTTTTAGTTGTGTGTTCTCTGTATCCTCTTTGTCAGAATCCATTTTGGTTACATTAAGATCTCTGCCTTTCTGAAAATGTAGATCCTTTCCTACTAATTTACTGTTCTTAGATTTGATCATATTTCATGATTGTTTTATATGGTAGTATATAAAGAGGTTCTACAATTTCTGGCCAACTCTAAACTTCAGACCTAAAGTCTGATGTTTGATCTTTTCAGACTTCACAAAAGTAAAACCTCTGTGTTGGTTTGTGTGAGGTTGAAGTAACTTTTGTTCTTGCTTTTTAATTTTAACAGAAAAACTGCCATGTGAAAACTGCTGAGAGGGAATGGCTGAGTAAAGCCAATAGCAGTAGTAGCAAAAGGCAGTAGAGAAAAAAATAGAATAATTTTATTTATGGCCTATTTTAAAGATCAGTGTACCTTGTTTAAGTTTTCAGAGATGGAGACATGTCAGGAGAAAGCATGACTAGTATGCTGTCCTTCAGCCTCAAAACAAATTAGTGGGATAATTGCAGTGACAGTACTGGGTGGTAATGCAAAATACTCTGTTCTTGTCATGGAGTGGGAGGTTGTCCAAAGGGTATTCTTAAAGAAATATCAGACTTGGGGATTTGTTCTTCTTTTCAGGCTGCTATTAAGTAAAAGCAGTTTGGTTCACTTTTAGCCTTACAGAGGGTACCTTGTGCTCTGATATGCCAAGGTCATGTGCAGTCCTGACAAACACACTCCAAACACACTGGATCTCATTTCTTTTCAGCCTGTGAAACAAATACATCAAGAAATACTACAGTGAAAATCATACAGTGCTTGAAGCATAGGTTTACTTCTTGTTTCTCATGGTTATTAGAATTATCAGGTCTCTTCTTGTGGCCAGCCTTTCTAAAGAAATTTTGCAAATACTTGGAAATATGAGGTTTTGGGAAATTGTTGCTTTTCAGAGCTAGTGCTTATGCCTTGATTAGAAACAAATCTCATCCAGTTTTCTTGTACAAAACCAAAAGAACTCCAGATGTTCTTCAGAAACTGGATCTCTTGGCTGGTGCTAGAATTTCAAGAACATTTGGGCCTTCTGGATTTCTCTCTTCCTCCTGGCAAAGCACCTTTTAATAATGTACTCTGGCTTTTGCAGATGCACCCAGTTTCAGGCATGGAGTTCAGGCTTGTGCTGGATTAGGTTGTGTGGAAGGATTTGGGTCACTGTGTCCTCCAATTTGATCTTCTTTCCCACCCTGCTAATGAATTCTTGTTCCATTTCACTAGCACCCTCTAAAAAATACAACTCTACCTAATGTAGAACAGTATGTCAGTCAAAGCAGAAAAACCTCAGTGGTGCTTCTGCTTTTTTCTAGAAGAGATCTGCTAAGTCTTCGCCAGAAATGGGGCAGTGAAGGGACAGAGGAGCTATAATACAATTTATAATTTTTTTACCCATAATTCATCTAAATAAAAATAAAACCTGGTAAAGGGTGATATGGATTTACTTGCATTCTTACAACTCTGTTCTCAGAGCAGTGTGCTAAATTTAAACTAAATTAAACTAAATTTAGGTTTCAAAACTCTAATTTTACTTTGCATTCTTTTTAAATTTTGTTGCATGATCAACTGCCTTCAAAATATTTCTCTGCCTTTAGACAATTCCAAGTGTCATCCTGGTGTTTTCCCTTGGAGTGGGAAGGTACACAGAGGATCAGACAAAAGAGTTTGGAGAGAAACCTTTTCACAACAGAGAAAGAAATCAATGTTGAGTGAAGAAATTAGGAGATTGGGGAAAAGATTATGTTCATAAATAGTGACAAAATTATATTTTAGATATCTCAGGAAATAATTTTATGCACTGGCTTAGCTGTGCTTTTGTTCAAATATTCACTACCTAATGAAGACTGATTTTATGCTGTTTTTCTTGCCTGAATGTTAAGGTGAACCAGCTTCTGGAATTTTGGTTATATTTAATCACAATCCTTTTATTGCACAAAATGGGATTCACAGTTCAGCCTGAAATGCTTTGGGGGAAAAGGAGGTAAACTCTGTATATTTATTGTACCTTTTCATCTGATATTGGTGATGAGTAGATTGATTTTTGGCTGGGGAGATGGTAGCTCAGAGATATCAAACAACATGAAGTTGTCAATGGGGAAAACTGGTTTGGGTTTGTATTTGAGTTGAAAACACAGTCACTCTAATTTCTTTTCTGTTAACACAGCTCTACCTACATTTCTGTAATTGAATAAGTTTTATTTTGTTCCTTAGGACCATTATGGGCCCTCATGGAATTAATCGAGCAGTTCACCGCATCTCTTTCTCTGACTGCCAGAATGGATTAGGTAACTAAGACTGCACATTCTGTGATTTCAGGTCAACCAAACCCAAAAACACCTGGTGAGCTTTGCCAGCTCGTATCTGGCATCAGGAAAATTGATTTGGCTTTCATTGATTTGGCTGCAAACACATTTAGCACAGTAGGTGGAATCACCAATTTTTCACTTTTGTCTCTTTGTTTATTGTTCAGGAGTTAAAATTATTGGAGGTTATCGGGCACAAACAGCAGAAGATTATGGGATTTTTATAAAGAGAATTCTGCCTGGAGGGGTTGCTGCTGTAGATAGTAAGTAATTTTAACTTTTTTTGCTACAAACACACTGCATATAAAAAGCTGTCAAAAGAAGTCTTTATTTTACTTTGTGGGTAAGAATATTTAAAATAGTATGGTTTAGTCAGGATCAGAAGTTTTGGTTTACTTTTAAGGTAAAGAAATGAAACTTGGACCCTTTATGGAAAAATATTTTAATGCACTCAGGTCTTGAAAATGTGTTCAAATTTAGATATTTGAAGGCAACTGGCAATCTTTCACCCCTGTTCAGTAAGTGTTGAGGTGCTGAATCACTTTTAATTTATAAGGTATAAGAGTGGGGTTTCCTGTATAGAACTTTTAATGAGCTCTGATAATTTTTATTACTGTCTTTTTAATGGTGGTGTGCTGGTGGTTCAGATCAACGTGGAAAGAAGAAATTACACTCAGTAGAGTTTGCAATAATTAAGCTAGAGACTTCTGTTCTTGGTCTCTGTATGGATTCCATCTTGTCTTGTGCAAAATGAACATTTAAAGTAATCTGAATCGACTTCAAGTTCCTAAATTTCTTATTTTCAGGAGATGAAAAAATAGAATTGGTTCTAAAAAATCTTTTAGCTAACTTTATTAATGACTGAAACATTGACATGGTAAGTTACAATAGTGTTGAGAAAGATTCAAATAAAAATTAGTTCCACAACTGTGAAATATAAATTCTAGTCTCAAAAATATGTATGCTGTATGTAAATAATACAAATAGCTAAATGACAGGAGTTTCCAGTGGCTATTCTGTTGTTAACAAGACTGATTTATAGTTTCTAGTCTTATCTCAGTTATCTTAGGATCAGATGCCAAGAGTCATAAAGTTGTTTAATGCATTAAGTCCCATGAAATTGAAAGGAAAAGTCCTGGATTAAAACCTGGTTTAATACAATATGTTCACCGTTTTCTTGTTGATTCATCAATNCAGTCTCTGTATGGGTTTTTTGGAGATTCCATCTTGTCTTGTGCAAAATGAACATTTAAAGTAATCTGAATCGACTTCAAGTTCCTAAATTTCTTATTTTCAGGAGATGAAAAAATAGAATTGGTTCTAAAAAATCTTTTAGGTGACTTTATTAATGACCAAAACATTGACATGTCTACACATGGTAACTTACAATAGTGTTGAGGAAGATTCAAATAAAAATTAGTTCCACAACTGTGAAATATAAATTGTAGTCTCAAAAATATGTGTAAATAATGCAAATAGCTAAATGACAGGAATTTCCAGTGGCTATTCTGTTGTTAACAAGACTGATTTATAGTTTATAGTCTTATCTCAGTTATCTTAGGATCAGGTGCCAGGAGTCATAAAATTGTTTAATGCATTAAGTCCCATGAAATTGAAAGGAAAAGTCCTGGATTAAAACCTGGTTTCATACAATATGTTCACCATTTTCTTGTTGATTCATCAATCACTGTTGGTTTCACTTAAAGGCCGTTTGCTCACTGGGGACCTAATTTTAGATGTCAATGGAGAAAACCTGGTTGGAGTAACAAATGAAAGGTATGTTTGTACTGATTCCTGAATGTTTATTAGTGCTTGGAATGTTCTATAGATTATATAGCTATATATAATATAGATTAGAATATAGATTAGTTTGCACATAATCAGTGACTGATTGAAAGAGCACAACTCCCCTGAGATCCTTGGAGTTCAACTCACAAGTAATTTATCCTATAAATCTAGTTCAGCAAAACTGTTGTGGAAAAGTGAAGGACTTTATGTGCTTCTGTAACACCAGAATCAGCTGGTTTCTTAATGACACAGATTACAGAATGTGCCTGAAAACAGCAGTAGAAGCTGTTAAAATGTAACTATCTGCTGGTTCAGTACTGGTGAATGCAAATGCTGGCAGCAATGAAGGGGAAAGAAAAAGCTGTAGATGGTTTCTGTGGCTGGATCTGTAGAGATCAGTGCAGCTTTCAGTGCTGGAGATGGAGACAGAAAATGGAAAGGAAAATTGCTGTTTGTATTGCTGAGGGAGATTCTGAGCAGTTTTGTTGGGGCAGGCTGTTCATCCCAAGGGAGGCTCAGGAAGGCAGCAGGATGGCCCAGGGAGGGATGGGGACAGAAGGGAAGGGACAGAGAGGTCAGTCCCAGTGTGCTGCTGTCAGCAGATGCACCACAGACTGTCTTTTGCTCCATTCCCTGGTGCTCACTTTAAGTTTTGCTGCTGCCCAGCTCTGTTCTCTGTATCTGGCTGTGAAAATTATTAACTGCTTTAGCAATTTGTCCATTTTCCTGCTCACTTCTTGCCAGCACCCTGGTATATTTATTTGACCTTTTTCTGCCCCATCTAGGGCTGTTGACATCTTGAGAACAGCCTCAGCCTCTAATCACATGTCTCTGCTGGTTGCTAGAGATGAAGAAGCAAAGTAAGAGAAAAATTGTTTTAACCTCAAAACTTATAAAAATCCAGTGCTGTATCTCAGGGTGGGTGGGTGGGCTTGCATATATTTTTATTTCAGATGAGTTTTAATTGCAGAATTGCACCACATGTCACATTTTTCTGCTTAATATTTGATACCAGTTCATTCTGAGATCATTTGCATCAATCACTTCAAGTAGCAAGATCAGACCAGCTTCAGTTTAAAGAGCAGGATTGTAATGTTATATTTACAGCTAATACCATGAAAAATTACCTGCTGTGATAGTTTTTGAAATACTTCTCACATTTTAAAAATGAAAAAATGAGGTCTTTGTTAGAGCTACCACAAAACTATAAGGTTTAAACTGGTCTTGCATTCTGACAAAAGGCAGATTCAGTTGTTTTCTCCCCTCAGAAGTTTGCTTTTCAATCCCTAATGAGCTTTGAATAGTTTGGGTAAGTAGGTTAAACTGTTCACTGCAGCAGGTAGTCCAAAATATATTCATTTTAAGGTCATTTATGTTAAATACCTCTTTAACCTGACTGTTGAAAGTTAAGCATATAAACCAGTATTGGCAGAGAATCATCAGCAATGTCATGATCCAGGTCTGTATCCCCTTTTGACTTAAATCTCAGGGGAAAACAGCTGTTATGTAACTATTTTTGATAATCATTGTGAGAGTATCTGCTGTTATTTGCCTTTCCTGGGATGTTCCACTTCCAGAGTAATCTCCCCATAAAGGATTTTTTCTCTAAATTCCTTTAGCCTTTTGTCCGAGTTAAGCTGCCTCTTTCTGTTTCTTTATTTTTTTTTGTATTTGACAGACATCTAAATCACTCTGTGGCCTTTGATCTCTCCTTTTTTCAGACTGCCTAGATATATGTGAGGTCCACTCTTAATCTGCTTTTATCTAAAGCATACTGGCCTAGTTCCTGTAAACTCCTTGAATAATTAAAATCCATCAGTCCTTTAACCATTCTGGGGGAGAAGTGCAGTGGCCTGGGCAGGATTTGCCACTCCATGCAGTCCCTCACCAGCCACCTGTGAATTCATTTCTTGTGACTTTACATTCTGTGCTTAAAGATAATGTGATTTACACTCAGCTGTGTTCATGTGTGCACCCTGGGGCCAGCATTAGTACAATAAATGTTCTTTTTTTAAAAATAATGTACCCATCGTTTTGGAACAACCTTCAGAAGTCAAACTGGAATTACCTGGGAATTACTCTCCTTGCAATCAGTGAATTTCTTCTCTCTCTGACTAATTCTGTAATATTAATTTGGTGATGTTTCTGCCTTACATCACTCTAGATGATTGATATATTTTAAATTAGTTATCACTGAGGTAATCAGAGCTCAGATTATAAACTTTTCTTAAATTAGGCTGGATTCAATATCAGATGAATCAAGTGTTTTTGTATTCTCTTCAATGCCTGTCACAGAAGTTGTACATCTCTGCCAGTCTGTTACAATATGATTGGTGTCTGCAAGGAACTTCTGCTTTTGGCTTGTAGTAGTTAATAAATATTTCCTCTATCCTCTTGTTTTTATTTTATTTGTCAGTCTCTTCTGGGTTCTTGTTCAGTGTAACTGAACTAAAAGCCTTCTTTAAAAACATGAGTATGCTATAGGTGTATAATCTGATTCTAATATATATAATATAAATAAATTGTTCTGGTGCTTGGTAGTACCACTGTCCCATTATCTGTAGTTGATTGTATTACAAGTTTTTCAAGTTTTGCAATTGAGGGTAAAAAGAGGTAAAAATAAACCAATAAAAAATAAACAAATACACCAACAGTCCATTTCATCCATAGTCTGTTGTTTTCCCATNCGTAAAAAGAGGTAAAAACAAAGGTTTTTTACCAACAGTCCATTTGATCCATAGTCTGTTGTTTTCCCATCTTTATCATGCATTACATGATTTTTTTTTTTTGCCTTTTCTGACCATTTGACAGGGCTTTCCTCTTTCAGTGGAGGTTGAGCTCCCTTCTCAGAGGAGGAGCAGCTGTTCAGTACAAGCTGTGCAGGTTTCACAGGGCTCATTCAAACTAACACCAAATCCTGACATAGAAAATCTCTTTATTGGCACAGGAAAGAATTCCATGACCTGATGGATAAGTATGGCTCTCACAGTGATATCAGCTCTGCAAGAACTTCTCCAACACACCAGTTAGCTGGTGAGAGATCACTTCACAGCCCAGAACAATCCTGGGGGACAAAAATCAGCCTTGGGTGGGGTAAAAACTTGTACTTAGAATTCCTGATTTGAGGGGAGGTGTATTGCAAGAAGTGGCTGAAAGTCAGACAAAACACACACATACCTTGAGGAATTTGTGTCTCTTAAAATAAATATATCTGCTTTCAATTTGAATTAATTATTTATGTGAAAAGTTTTTGGTATTTGTAGCTGATATGTGCCACAAAATGCTAGTAAAATTTTGATCTAGAGCACTGTAAGTTCTAATCTTTGTGGAGGTGCTGCCTAAGTAAAATGCCTTTATATAGCATGGGGGAATTAGTCAGTTTTGTATTTTCCACCAAGTTTGAAAAAAGGCATCACTTGTTGTGTTTTAAAAAATTATTCCTGGAACCCTGGGTGGCTCTCAGTTCTTAACTGTGCAGGCTTTTTTTCTTGATGTCTTTTTCTTATTGCTTAGTTTGTCTGTTTTCTAATATGAAAATAGGAGCTGAAATTTTGTGCTTTTCTCCAAATGTGGCATTTATTTATTTATTTTATTATTTCTTTTTTTTTTTTTTGAAGCAAAATCTATAGACAGCCTTTCTTCTGGGTCATCCTCAAGGTCACAGAGTCCTCAGTTGCATCAGAAGGATAACATCACCACCAGCAGCAGCAGAAATAGTTCTGTCCCACCACCATCCCCAAAGCTTCCAAAGTAATCTTCAAAACTCTCTTGTGGGAGCTGCAGGAAATGCTGTATTTGGCTGCTCAGGAAAATCTGGGTTGAGCACTGCGTGTTAAACTTGGGTTTTATTTTTGAACTTCTAGTCCTATAGCTCATAATGCCATCGACATTGCTGACTTTCCATTTTAATAAGTTATTTTTTTATTTATTTATTGGTTATGTGGGTAGAAGAAGATTAATCAGGTTGATTTATTTTTTTAGTGTCTCCTAATGAATGAATATTCCTGGTTTATGTGTACCCAGATAGTCTCATAAGCCTTGGGATATAGTATATATCTCTCCTCTATGTGACAGAGAGGAGGTTTTAGCCTTGTAAAATAGAGTATCAATTCTTTTTTGTAATTGTCAGAAGTGCCTGAGGTTGCTGATTTTGTTGTAAATAATGTAATATTTGAACACTGAAATTAAATGTCCAATATTGCTGTAATATATATTTGCAAAACCTGTAAGATAAAGATAAGTTATTGCTTCAGTCTTTATAATTTAGTTCTCTGAAGTAATTCTGCTTTTCTTTCTCTTTGTATCTCTAGTGACAGTGCATTTCAGATCATCTCTGTTTGCAAAGGAACAAGCCTGGGTTTGAATATTGTGGGAGGAATTAACAGAAATGAAGGGCCTTTGGTATATATTCAAGAAATTATCCCTGGTGGTGATTGCCATAAGGTAAATGCCTTTTTCCACTTCCTTCCCTGTATTTTTGCCTTAATTTAGTACTTGCTGTGTTATGCAGTCATATTTTAATGTGTTTGTGTTCCTCCTTGCCTTCTATTTTAACAGAATTATCTCACTGCTCTGTAGGAGAGTAACATGGTAATGAAAATTTTTTCATAAGTTCATTTGTTGTAAATGAACTTATTCCTCAGTTTATGTATGAGAAGGTACAAAACCAACTTCTGTAAGAGATTTCATGAGGCAAGGGAAATCAGGAAGGGTGGGACAGAGCTACAGATTGCAACTCTTTTTTATTTTCTTGGACATTAAAAAAATCATATTTCCCTGAGACTTAATTTAGATGGATCCTTGCAGTTGGAAATCACTGTGTAGGCAAATTAGAAAAAAATATTCTGAAATGTTCTAGTAAAATGGATGAATTACTGTGTTAATTTGTGACAAATGCAATATGTAAATCAGGGGGATTTGTCAGTGTAAAAAGTAAATAAATAATCTAATTGCCTGGTTCAGGTACACAGAACTGTTTATCCAAGCATCTGCTCTGGCATCCTGAGTCATTCTGGTTCTTTGGAAGTGCAGATAAACAGCCTTTGCCTCTGGCCCAGCAAGAGGGGACAAGCTCAGTTCATGAGCAGTGAGTTTTGTCCCCAAGCAGTTTATAACTATTTCTTACTGAATTTTTGTAGGCTAAGTTTAATCCTTAAATGAAAGCTGGAAGATAAAAATTCAGTGTTCCTCAAAGACCTCTTTCAGTAGATAAACAGTAATCATTCTTTGTTTATTTTCTCCTATTTTGTTGTGGCTTCTAAAACATTTTTCTCACAGTGAACATATAATTTAAGGCCTATCACACATAATCAATAGACTGAGGCTAAGACATCCATTTTCAGTAGGCTCTAATATTAGCAATAATAGAGGTAATTTCCCAATCCTGGTTATCCTGTTTGGGAAGTTGAAGCAGGAAGCATATTTTAAATGTCTGCCACGTGAGGGCACTAACAAAATGGGTATCTTAAAACAGGCTGGATGAAAGCAAAATAAAAGATCTACAGCTTTATTCTTGAACCAAAACACTAAGTGACACCAAAAAAAAAAAGGTAGTAAAGTGCTGGCATAGGTTTGAAACAACACAGCTAAAACTATGGTGTGTGGGTGTTAAATAGATAAAATTATACTGGTCTTGAGAAGGTATTTTACTTATTTCCTATGTATCATCTTCTGTACACTTTTTTTTTTTCCCACATAAATAGATTTTGTGTTTGATTTCTTAGGAGCTGAAGAGTAGAGACATGTTCTGTGTAATTTGATGTGCATTACATTAGACAACTGTCATAACTTACTCTGTAACCACAGGTGAATTGCACAAATTTCCAGTTAAATTGTTGAGGGCTCTGTTAAAATGTGAGTAAAGAAAGCTGTGTCTTAGTGAGAAATCTTGCCTAGCATGTTTGAAGTGCTGTCTTAGAGTCTCTGGGACAGAAATGTGAGATATTCTTGTGCTGATAGAGAGTTTGCAATTAATTCAGCAGAAGCACAAAGTTTATTATTTCTGTCATGGTTTTGACTGGTGAGTTCTAATAGACCAATCTGGTTTTCTCATTAACATGGCCAGTGAGTGTCTGAAGAGTTCCATGTATTGCCATGAACGTTTGCTTTTGAAATACAAATTACTCCAGCTCAGAGCTGAATTAATTAGTAAAGAAGCTTCCTAAAGTCAGATGGATTGATGCTGGAAAAATCTGTTGTTTCTTTCCTTGGTTTATTTTTAACAGAAATGTTTAGCTGGGTCCAAAGTTCTTCTTTATACAGTTTCTGAAGTCTGTTTTCTCTGATGAGTTTTTATAAGGACTGCTTTAATGGTGAGGGATAATTGTTTATTTTTGGAAGATTGTCAAGCACAGGCAGAATGCAGAGCTGTTCTTGATATTTCTTGTCCTAAGAGAACCAGGAGAATAAAGTAAAGTGCAGTGACTCTATAGCTCTTGCTGTAATGTTAACAATTAATATAAAGTTTGTGGGTTTGGTTTTATATTTATTATTTTAGGATGGACGATTGAAGCCTGGGGATCAGCTTGTGTCCATCAACAAAGAGTCCATGATTGGAGTCTCCTATGAAGAGGCAAAAAGTATCATCAACAGGACAAAGATGAGGTATCTGATGGTCAAACAGCCAACCATCCAAAGTGGTTGAATAGATGATATTTATGATTAGATTAATGTGAAATGTGCTTTTGTGTGCTTAAAGGAAATGAGAGATACTAATTTTTAAAATATTCAGTTGTAATATTATTTGATAGAAAATACTCAAGTGCATCTTTTAGACCTGCAAAATTGTGCTACTTTAATGTTTAAATAAAAAATTTATGGTATTTGTCTTTGTAATGATGGATAACAGAGCATAATTTTAGAAAAAAAATCCAACAAACCCACACACAGTGTTTGCAAATGTGTAATTTTTGCAGAAGTATAATTTTATGAATAACACAAGTATACAACATGTTGAAACGTTTCATATTTTAGTTCCAGGTTTGAAAATTTATGGGAGATTGCTTTTATTAGGCAGAAAAACATACCCAGTCATCCAGACAATCTGCAGCATCCTTTCAGCCTCTTCACATCTTCTGTAGCACATGGAGATCAACAGGCTGCAGCACTTGGTCCTCTTCCCTCTCCTAATGGGAGGCTGGTTTCAACATTCCCTCCAGATGCTGTGAGTGTACTTACTGCTCCTCTTAGAACAAACTCAGCAAATGCTTGTTCTTCTCCTAATTGTAATTGAGTTTCCATTTTAGTAAGAAAATGACTGTCTGTTTTCCTGCACAATATTGTCTTTGGAATATCAAAACTTTTGGAACAACCATGTTGTATAACAGGAGAGTAAACCACACTGATGGGAGGAATTAGTTGACTTGGGTAAGAAGACAAATAAGCATTAACTGTGTTCTTAGATACCAAGATCTCCTTTACTGTTTCTCTGAAGTTTTGGAATTAGATATAAATAGTTATGTATTCCAGGGATAAAACACTCCCTGTTTACTACAGAGGTGTGAGTACAGTACAATCTCACACCTGCTCTGTGATGAGGAGATTTTTGCTTAAAAAAAGTCCTGGAAGTATTTGGGGTTTTTCCCCTTTCTTTTGGCTAAGCAGCAATTGGTTTAATTCAGACAGCTCACCATTAGTGTAAAGAAACAACGTTGACCACAAGAAAGAAGATTTTTAAAACTAATATTTCAATTTTTGAAAGAACATTTTCAGTTTATCATATTTTTAAAGCTAAATAAAGTATTGCCTTAGAAGAAAGAAGAATAAAATGTTCTGAAACACGAAGTCAAAACAGGTGATTCTCAAATCTTCTTATATTTGTACTTAAAATTCTTGCCCATTTTTGTTTCCTATTAGGGATATAAACATTGAAGTGGGTTGCCTAGAGAGACTGTGCTTAATCTGTGAAGATTTTCAAAACCCAAGGTTTTGATGGGGCCCTGATCTGATTTTTTCCAGTGCTATTCCTTCTCACCACCCACCCCCTCCATGCCTTTCTTCTTCTCCTGGGGTTACTTTGATCTCCCCAGCCCTTTCTTCTTCTCCCAGTCTCCCTCCCTGTCCCTCGTTTCATTAATGTGAATTTCTGGTTTAGCTTGTGATCTGCTTTAGAAATGGTATTTCATGATTTTTCATTTCCTTTCCTAGATGGAAGAACAATCTCCAGTGACTGCTCCTGACAGCAGCCTTGCTGCTGAGTCTGCCACAGGTAAGTGACTGAATTCCCTGCCACCCTTTTCCTTATTCTTTCAATAACAGGCAAACAGAACATGGAACATAATGAGACTCAGTAATCTTTAATAGAAAGGGAATATTGCACTGTTTTTATACTCCTAAATAAAGGACTGAGATCAATGGATTTTTAGCAGCTTCTGTCAAATATAACTTACATTGTCTCTAATAAACAGCTGAAACCAAACAAAAATGAGTGATCACAACATTTGCTGTACAACAGTAATGATAATAGACTCAGTAGAAACCAGATAATGAAGACTTACATATAGATCAAGATTAGGTTGCCATAGAAACTGTGCTTTCTTGATTTGATGAAATTCTGGGGATGTATGCTGCTTGCTTGGTTTTACTGCTTAAATCAGGGCAGCATATTGAAAGGATAGAAATAACATGCAGCCCTCTTAACAGCTTTTCAGTTAATAACAGATACAATATATCATGTGTTTGTGTTTTAGAGTCATGACATTCAAACAAGGACAAGAGTCACTTTGAAAACATCTCTCAATATCTATTTTGAAAACAACATATAAGAAAAAAGAGTGTATACAATTCAGTCAGAACCAAATCTGAGCTGAACAATTTTAATTCCTGTGGAAACAAATACGTTGTATTTAGAAACAGTGACAATGCAAGAGTGACACAATAATGGCAGTCCCTGTTGACACTCTGATAGAACTGACTCTGTTCAGTATTTCTCTGGGCAGACCTGAACTTTATTATTTTTCTTCAGGCAGTAGCAATTAAGAATAAACTGAGCTTCTCATCTTCATGTCTCATGTACTGAGGAGAGGAATACACAGGATCTGATTCATTCCAGATGTTTCTGCAGTGAAGTTATTTAAATTATACTTTTATTTATTATAGCCCATATTAGATATTCAAATCTAAAGTGAAACAGTTCCCATATTGCAAATCTGACCAGTTGGTTCCTTTCCTTGAAGGGTGAGCTGACCAAATGTGGGCTGTTGAAATGGCAACATTGTAGTAGTGAATATGCCTAGAGATTCATGATCACCAAGTTCTTGCATATTGACCATGAAAAACACTACAACTAAATCAAAGGAGCAAAACAAAAATCTTATTTTCTACTATATTCAATATATAAAACTCTTGATTAATGTAATTCAGTACACAGGACCTTCTTTGTTTGAAGCCACCAAGAAGGGGACAGTCTCTGAACCATCTTAACAATGTAGGCACTAGAGCAGCTCCAGTTTGTCCTGCTTCTTGTCATGTTCCATTTTCTTCTTATTTACCAGCACATCCTTTGTCAAACCTGCCACTTCTTTCATGCTGCCCTTTTTCAAGGATAAACTTTCAAAGATAACCTTGAAAAATAAAGCATCTCTTAGGTGAGCTGCTATTTTTTTTTTAACACTTTATGGAAAAACCAGCATCGTTTTGAGAAGTTTCTGCACAAACTCACACATGAGGGTTTTTCATTCTGAGCTGAAGGCAAAGTGAGCCAATTCCACTAAGGTTCTAGCCTGCTGCCTTCAGAATTTAATATAGCATGTGAGAGGTGTTAATGTCAGAGATTTTCAAGATATTTTGGTTTATGCTTTTGGCATGTAAAGAGTATGTAAATTACTTGGAGCTTGGAAACAGATACACTGTGAAACTAAAAAAATAAAAAAAAAATTCTCTGCAATTCCTTCTGTTCCTTTAGAGAGAATCTCAAACTGCAAGATCCTTTACTTGTCAAATGCTGCTTTTGGTTTCAGTACCTTTTTAATCCATTAATGAAATGAAGAATTAAGATTGACATTATATTTATAAATAATGAACACAACTTTTTTTTTTCTTATTTGCATATATCTAAAATCCAAAGTGATAGTTAAAAAAAACCCATTCAAACTTGTGTTTCTGACTGCAAGGGTAGAAGGTGCTGATGGATGGTGGCCTAATGGACAGGAGTTCTTGGAAAAGAGTTCCTTCCCAGGAAAAAATATTGAGGAGCCAGTTCAGCCTTAGCTCCCTCCACACAGCCCACATTTGGGAACAGGTCATTTTGTCTCTTACCCCAGTGTTTTCTAGATCATTCCATGTGCTCTTGGCAATTATCAGTTACACTCAGGGTGTGTCTTGGAGGTCTCTCTTGGGATCCACAGGTGGGTTTCCCCTTCTGTTTCCTGAGGATCTGTGAATCTCTGAGAGAAAATAACACAAGGAGAAGCCATATGCTTGATGGACCCCTCCAAGCTATTCCTGGTTATTTTCTGTTAATTTGCTACTTGTCACTTTTTTATGTGAAAAAATAGTGGAAGTGATTGATGTCCATCATTTTTTTGTGGATTACAGATTTGTCCTTTAAAAACCAAAGTCAGTCTAAGGATTAATGTGTATTTTTGGCAAGTGGGTATTTAGCTGGCATCCACTTGCTGAGCAAAGCTTCAGAACAAATTGTTTCAAAGCAATAGTTACCACTACATCATTATTACTTTATTTTTTTTTTATTTCTTAGTTACTGACCCCAGCCAGAATGATGATTATGAGCCCCAAGGAAAGAACTCCCATATTCATCTCAAAACAGAAAAGCTGGAGAGGGTAAATACTTAAAATCTACTGAGTTCTCCTTCCTCCCCCTTCATGATGCAGGTAAAACACCTGGACAATATTTCTACCCTGACAAACTTCAAGGTATAAATGACACACAGAATTTTCTATTTGGGTAGTGCTTTCATGTTGCAGCCCAGTATTTCAGTTTATATATTGGGCAAATCACTGTTTTTGTTAATCTAATTACTGATTAACTCTTCTGGGAATCAGAACATCCCTCAGGATTTTTAAAGCAGTTATTAAGGACAAAGGGGTTTGCTTATTGCAGTCATCTGTATTCAAGGTTAAAGAATATCTGAACATCTCTCAATTAGAAGGAAAAGTCACTGAGTGGCTCTGGAATAAAAGTGTTGTCAGTGAGAGTGTACCAGGATACAAAAGCTCTTTGAAGTGTAGCTCTTTAATTACTCCCCTATGTCTCTGCAGTCATTATCCTTAGTCCTTTCTTTTTTCACTCCAAAATAAGTTTTTTCCTTCTAGGCACTGAATTATCTTGGGATTCAGCTGACAGATGAACAGCAGCAAGCCCTAAGGCAGCAACTTCATAAAGATTGTAAAGGAACAGTGTCTTTTGGAGGTAATAATTTGTTAATTACCATAGAAAATAATAAAAAGTAGGAATACAGAAATGATAGATAATAACCATTAATATATTTCTGTCCATATTGGGTTGCTGCTGCAAATAAAATGATAGTTTGAGGCAAGAACCTTATTTTACTGTATGAAAATAAGCTTGAGGTTCTGAAACTAAGGAATGGGAATGCAAATCACAAATTTATCTTATTAAGACCAGCCTTGGGAAAGTTTTATTTTGTGCTCACAAAATTCTTAAATTTTTGTTCAAAAAACAGGGAATCATAATTTTTCCAAAAATTACTTGGGAGATTTTAGATGATTAAAGAGGCTTGTTGAAGCAAGTAAACTGATGGATCACTTAACTTTAGTATGTGGGAAGTAAGAACATTTCAACTATTGCATATAGAAACAGGTTTGCAGGGAGACCATCACAATTCTTCCTGCTAAACCTAATTCTGATGGGAATGAGTTGCTTCTGTTAGTCATAACAATTATGGTTGATGACACTGGCAATTTAAAAACATTTTTCAGAAAGTGTGAGACATGATGGTTCTGATGCTAAAACTGATGGAAAATTCACTTCTCCCAAGTCTGTGAAAAACACTAGTGTGTGAAAAATAGTATTTTGTACTTAAACATCCAAAAAGATCTTCAGCAAGAAAGATACTGGATATTCTATGAGATTTTATGTGGAGCAAACTGACCTTTGTATTTCCAGCTTTCTGTCAGAGTGCAGCAAAATTTTTAAATTCAAAATATATGGCTAATCCAAGTCATGTTGATTGTGCATGGGGGACTTGTTTGTATTTAAAACTTTCAACTTCATCAACATCTATTTTACCAACCCTCTGTCAGGGGTTTAAAGGGCCTGAAAAGGAAACCATGAGCTCTGAGCTAGCAGGAAATGTTTCCTTTTTCCTGTCTCCTCTGGTAAGGCCAACACATTGGTAAGGGCAGGTGTGTGTACCTGGTTTCAGATTTATTTCATTTTTCACCTGCCAAATGCACAACATCTCAGGTACTTTGAAGCTACACACCACATTTGTTTGCTTTTCTCCTTGACAATTTGATTGGAGGGTATTTCATATTTATCAGAGTGGCTGTCCATGGTGATACTGGCAGTTCTGTTACATCAGTGATCTGTTACTAAACTGAACTTCCAGACTACAAAAACAAAATCTGAACTGCTTTTTTCCCTAGATTTCATTGAAGTTTCAAGGAATCTCTTGTCCATGCACTCAAATGCAGCTGATGATGGCCACAAATCTGTAACCTTTGGGGTCAGTGAAGTTGCCAGCTTACAGGACTCACAGGTAAAACATGTGCCTGGGCAGTGTTTTAACACTTGGGTGGAGATCATTGGAGAGTTTATTGTAGGTAATGTAACTCCAATTCTTGGGCAGATGTTTAAAATAGCTCCACAGCATGGAGTTCTTTAAGATAACCCAGTTTCTGTGAAGCTTTTTTAAGCAGCTTAATTTGCAGAAAGCAATTAATGTAATTAAATTGTGGCTTGTTGTAAGTCTGGACAACATTGATTTATTGAGGTTTCTTAATAAAATTTGGATTGTTACAACCTGTGTGAGTGAGAAACAATTACTGGGCCCAGTGATTTCAGTTAATGCTACAGTGGAAAGAATTTTATTCTAGAGGTGACTTTAAAAAACAGCATTTTTAGTATATGAACACTAAAATTAAAGGCCTTATTATTTTAAATATTAAAATAGTGATATATTTATAACACTTTCGTAGTCCATTTTAAAAGGAAAAGCAATTGTTGCATTGGAAGTTGGTTAAAATTTTATTAAACATTTTTAGCATTTTCAGATCTATAAATCATCCTAAAATTAAGATTTTCTTCTCATTTTATTAACAAGAACTTTTAATGTAAGACATTGAAGCTTATAGAAGACACAGTTAGCAATACATTCTAACCTTTTGTATTGGTATGCACAGTTTATAACCTGTGATTCCTTGGAGGATGACGTGGAAACACTTAAGAAAGAAAGAAATGAAGCTTTAAAAGAAATCAGTAAATTAAAGGTAACACTTAATTTTTATTTGCTTTCAATTATTCAGGAGACTGATTTCTTTTTTAGTATGTATAGTAGTTTACTGTTTTTTGAATTTTATGTGTAATTCTTCATGGATGAATAAAATGACAGTGCAAACAGTCCTAATCATGTTTGAAGATTGCTTACAATATATTTGTGGAGACAGTGAATTTTAGCCATTCTGCTGAATGCTCACACATTTTTTAATCTGATCCATAGAGAAATGAGACTGAGCAGACATTTCACAGAAGTGAATCTGGAGACATGACTGATTTGCATGGCAATTTTATTTAAAAGTATGTGATGCTAGAACTGCAGAGTCTGAGTGCATGCTGGTACTTCTGAAAGGAATCAGAATTGGAGGATAAATTAATCCAAATGCAAAATTAATACATCTTTTCCCAGACATTGCAGAATTCCCAAGTCCTAAAGCAATAAATGTTATTTCTTAATACCCCAGGTTGCTACCACATTCCCATGGTCCTGAATTTCTTTTTTAACAAGCCATAAGATAGAAGTTCTGTATTCAGCCTACAGACTCTGGTTCTTGGACAGGAATACTGAGCTTGGGATAAAGACAATTTTAAAAATTGCCCCTTGGTCCAAAAAATTTCTTGCTGTAAATTACAGAAGCATTGGGTTGAAATGGCCAGAGATGAGTTCTCTGTTCTGTGCACAAAGATTCTTCTGAGAGCTTTGGAGTGAAATGAAAGAACCCCATTTACACTGAACACAGTGAATAGTGACCAGGAGTCCCCAAATTGCTGATGTGGGAAGCTGACAATGATCAATTTCTAATTAATTGCCTCATTTCTTACATTCTTTCACACACATCCCAGAAATGTTCAGGAAATAATTCTAAAATACTCAAGAAATTTAAACAGCCTCAATGAACTCACAGAAAAGTTGGCTTTTAGAGGTGGTTTTATCACAGGTTTTATAAAAGCTGTTGATAGAAATTAAGTATTGCTATCTGCAGTTTTGAAAGGGCTGATTGGTTTAGGACCAAAACTCTTTCTCATTCAAACTTACTTTTTCTTTTTTCTTTAACAGGAAGAATTGTCTGAATCTGTGAACTTACAGAAGCAGTTAACAGAACAGCTGCAAGCTGTCAAGCAAGTATGTTGAAGTCTCTACAAATTATAATTATTTAAAAATTTTAGTTGTTCTTTGTGGAAGGGAGAAAGGAGCTCTTGCTGCTCATATAGACTATTCTTTCACACTGATTTCAACACAAAGTGGTTCTTACCTTACTATGGAGCTTTTGATTAAAAGTGGAGAATTGATCCTTCAGTTTTTAGAGCAGTGATCATTTTCTCTGCTATTGAATTGAGACAAGAACCCTGAGACCAGCTAGATCAATGAAGTGGGCTAATGATGCAGTAGAACCTTTCTAGTCTTAAGTGTTCTTGAAGAGATTTTGCTGTTCTTAGGCAACAGTTGCCTAATTTACAGTCCTAACATTAACTGCTTTATATGTCAGCCAGTCTTAAATGTGACAAAATTACCAGGAAAAAAAGTTGTACTCAGGGTTTTCTGGGGAAGTCTTGTTTCTGCCTCCAAATCTATCTATAATTATGAGCCAATAAATCAGACTATTTGGCTTCCTTGTGTCTCTTAAAGGAAATTCCCAATTAAATATAAGTCTCATGTCATTTATAGCCTGGATTTAAAACCAAAGAACTGTCCTGTTTCCTCTTCCTCCTGAACACCCTGTCAGCTTTTCCTTCTAATGAGCTGGCTGCTTTCCTTCCCTCCTGCACTGCTGCACCTATGCTTTGTGGATTTCTCATGTCAGATGTCATGTAAAAATGCAAGACAAAGTTTAAAAATCCCCTGTATTAAGGGTAGTTTTATATTTTGGCTCATAAGATTCATTGAACACCTTCATTATCACTTTTTATTCCTTGAATACACAAGAGCTTGCTTGGAAGCTTTTCCCATTCCTATTGTGTTGCTTCCCTCTGTTCACTGTGGGAAATAAATCAGGTTATCTTAGGGATAAAATTTAACTGGAAGATTCTTCCAGCAATGCACTCGAAGTTCCCATTCTCTGATGGGTTGACTGTGTTCTACACCAGAACATTTGTTCACTGTGTTAGTCCAGACTAAAGCTATTCGAGTACAAGTCCCACTTTTCCTGGGAAGGCAGCCTTGGACAGGGCTGATTTAGGATGTTTGAAGTGGCAGCAGTGCCCATTTGCCACCACTCGGGGTCCTCCCACTTTTATTTTTCTCAGGTACTGCTGGTGAAATTGAGCTTTGCCCTGCAAACCTCCCAGGAATGAATAGATTGTCTTGGAGGCATTGAAAGGGTTCCATATAGAGAAGTGAAAGAGGAATAATAAATAATATATAATTATAGCATTGTGTGATCTATTTTAGGAGATATAAGTGGGCTTTTAATGGACATTTTCTTCTGTTTATACTTGGTGCATGTTCAGGTGTTTTATAGATATTATTATATATATATTTCTCTTATTTGAAACCAGTATTGGCTTTGAGATTCATGGTGACAAGTTTTTTAAAAATAGGCTACTTGTAGTACAAGTTGCTATTTAACTTCTGATGTGCCTTCCTGCTTGAGCTGGTTAGTGAAAGGAGTTAATGAGTACATTATTGAGCACTAATGGCCTGATTAAAAGTAGCAAACAACCAAAGTAAACAAAAAACCCAATTTAAGCCTGTGCTTAAGGTCTTTCTGACTTCAGTGTCATTTAAACACTTTTAAAAATGACTGCTTTCCTGAAAAAACAAGGTTTTAAATGAAGATTTAAGTTACCACTCATGCACTGAGGTGCATTTTGTGCTATTTCTCTTTCCTACTAATTATGAATTGCAGAGATTAATTAAAACAGGGCTACAAATATTCTGGTTAATGAACATGCTTTGTTAGTACCAATTCATTAAACAGTGCTTGACTCAGTAACTAACAGCATGAATAAACTCTCCAGATGAGAAATGCTGCTAAACTTGCAGTGAGGTAGTAATTATTTTCTAACATTGGTATGTGACAATTCAAATTCACTAATTGATCTGGTTTTGCTTTGAAGATGTGATATACCACTGTATCTTTGGGGCTTCCTTAAAGTCCTATGTAAGCTGAGATTGGCACAGAACACAGAAAGGCAATTTTGAGTACCTGAAGTCTTGCCAAGAGCATGAATGTGAAATCTGTAATGATGTCTTGTGTCTTCCTGGAGGAGTTGGACTGGATCCTGTGCTGCCTGACAGTCCTGGAGTATTTCAGCCTGAATACTCCCTTCTGTACTACAGCTTTTTCTGGGCACTTTCTGTCAGCTGGAGCACTCAGCTAAACACAGGAAAAGGGAGAGGTTGTAAAGATAAGATACTGTTCATGGTATCCCAAACTCCTGGGCTTGGTTCACAGGGCTGAGATTTGCTACCCTGTGGTTGTTTTCTCTGATGGGAAAAGAGGGGCTTTGAATGGCTGCTATTTTGGAAGCAGTGTCTTAATTATTTCACCCTGCCTGAAAGAAGTATTGGGTTTATTTAATTAGATTTTTTAATTGTAATATGTAGTAAAGTTATTCAAATTTATTTTAAGGGATTGTTTCAACATACAGTTTTTGTAGAACTAATCAACAAGCACAGTTGATTGGTAACTAAAATTTTCATGTGGTTTGAAAGAACATCTTAGTTCTGGTGTTTGTGCTGGCTGGAATAAAACTTGGATAAAAACTTCACTCAAATTTATCCAAGGAAGAAATAGAACCTGGCTTAGGAAGAAACCTGTACCTTGAAATTGCTTTTTTAAGGATTTCACTTCTTTCCTCCAGCTGTTAGTTCCTTATTGGTTGTAGTGGCTTTGTTACAGGTCAGGACAATGATCTATCTCAGGTGCCATGGGGCATTTACATAAATGAAATATTAGCAGCTGCAGATCCCCTGTCTGTTGTGTCTTAGAATCCTTGATTGGTTTGGATTGGAAAGGACCTTAAATCTCATCTCATTGCACCCTCCTGCCATGGAAAGGGACACCCTCCACTGTCCCAGACTGCTCCAAGCCCCATCCAGCCTGGCTCTGGACACTTTTTTCATCCATTTGAGTGGGATAAGAGCTCGCGTTGCTGAAGTGGGTGTCACCCATCAGTTCTTCACTGGTGGGGCCCCCTCACCTGCCAGGTGAGAGAACTCACTGTGTCCTCACAGTGCCAACTCCAGGAACTGGAGAATGGGAAAACCTGATGGAATCATTTCCCTTTGTGCCCCTCTGCTCCAGCAAACAGGTCTGGTGTGTCAGACAATTTTACTAATTCAGTTGTAGTGTGTAATTGTTTCATTGTAATGTTAGAAGCCATTGTTCCTTAATTATTCCTTTAGGTCTTTCACTGTTGAAATCTGGTCATACTTAGTCTGCTATTACAGAGAAATTAATATTCAACAACTGGGGTTCTGAAAAAACAATGGAGGAGTAAAGGCAATTCTGGATTATAAGAGATTAAACCTTTATCTCGAGGAGGTCTGCTTTCAAAATGAAGACTTCCCTTTTCATTATAGCAATTTTCTATTCACTTTTCTCTTGTCAGTTTATTTAAATAATTCCTAAGTGTAGCTTTTTAAGATGCCACCCTTTTTCAAGGCCTCTGTGTTCATTTATATTAGTCAAACTTAACGTCAGAGCATCTTTTCACTTTTGTCTCCAAGACTCTTCTTCCCACCTCCAGCCTGTTTCCCAAGGATGCCTTTGCTGCTGAAGGTTCCCAGCTCATCCTCTGCAGCAGCAGGGCCCAGCTCTTCTTGCTGTTGACTCATTTTGTTTCTCACAGTGGCAGGAAAGTGCCCTCCCCAAAGGCAATAATTTGGACCTCTACTTCTGTGAGGTTGATAAATTCTAAGAAGTCCCTGTGTTCCCTGAATTGTTTCCAGGAAAAAAGAGTGCCACGAGCAGCTTGCAGGAGGGGTGATTGCTGTGGTTTGAGGGAGTGTGAGCAGTGCTGCTCCTCACACTGCTCTGAGTGCTGTAAACACACCAGTGTGACCCCAGTGTGAGGAGTAACACACACATGGAGCAGTGAGCTTGGCTTGAGTGTGTGTTTCCAGGTGCAGGTGGTCCTTGTGCAGTTCCAATGCACAGGAAAAAAGAAAATCATTCTACTTGCTGTCAAATTAAATGGATCCCTTAGTGCTTGTGCCCTGTAACAGAAGCCACTAAATTATACAACACCATTGTTAGCTGTGTTCACTGATGGTGCTGCTGTTCTACATGTGTGGTTACTTCTGCTGCTCTATTTTCTGAGGGGCCAGGATGTCCCTGGCCATCATCCAAATTGGTATTATATTGCAAAGATGAGGATGGTGATGTTACTACTGGTTATATGTCACTGAGATGAGCTGATTTATGGCCTGGAATATATTGTTCATTAGGACTAACAGTGTAGAGGTTAAAAGTCATATGAAGCTGAGATTGGTGTAGATCATTTTACAGAAAGAACATTATCACAAAGTATAGGAAACCCTGACTTCAAGGGTATTGATTGTACAGAACAAATGCTTCTATGTTAGGAAAGAATCAAATCTGCATTTTTAACTGAGCTCTCTAGACATTTTTATTATGACACCTGCTATGTGCAATTTCTTCCACAAAACAGGAAGATCTGGTCATCTAGGCTTTTTAATCACAGCAATTTCAAACCTTGCTTCTAGAATGTTATTTCCTGTGTGTTTAGGTGTCATAGTGTGTTTCTCCTCTACACCCACCTGTTTTCCCTCTAGTTCCATTCCCAACCAGGATAAAATTATAAGATGTAATAGGTAGATCAGGAATAGAATATTCAATGAAGTAACCTTAACTGAGCAACTTCTACAAAAAACTTCTAGCTCTGTCAATTTGTGTCTCCAAATCCAATAACTATAATTATTCAGAAATTTAATATAAAATGACTTTTCCTACAGATTAACTAATAGCCAAGGGAAAAGATGGTTTAGTGGTTTTGGTGCCAGTGAGCCTGGCATTTTGTGTGAGCAGTTTGTTTGTTTTATTCCTAGATGAGTGTAAACTCACCAGTTGTACAAACCTTTAGTTTGGCTTTCTAATTTAATAATCAAAGTGAACTTCAATTCATGTTCAGTCCTAAAATAAACTGAGCAGTATCTTTCTTAAAAGGAGATTTTGCAACATTTAGGGATTATATTAGCTGAATTTAAAGTTCACAGTTCCTGATTTTCTGTTTCCTGTACATTATTTATATATAGAAGTTTTATCTAATGCTCTTGTTTGATAATCCAGCATATTAGGAGCAAAATAGGAGCAGGAATTAGGCAGAAAAATAGATTTTATAAAAAGTACTGATTCTGAGAAGAGTATGGACTGAATACTTGCATTAAAAGTCCATCTCCATGATGTGTGAGCTGTGACTAGAGTGTGAATTCAGGCAATAATAATGAAATGAAGTAACATCTCATTAAGGTACTTTTTTGGTTTGGAAGCAATGGAGCAGATCAACAGCATCTGCTGCATTTCAAGAAAATCTTTCATTCAAGTAGATTTTCAGTAATTATAGAACTTGTTATTTAATTTATTAGGAAAATTATGTCTCTGTACATACCTGTTTCTCATTTGCACATCATATATTAAAAATTAGCAATTGAGCCCTCTAACCATGAACACTAACAGGTCGCCCTGATGCCAACTTGTGAGCTAAATCTGCTCTTTTTGGTAGCTGGAGCTGTAACTTTTCCATTGAATTCTATAACCTGCAGGAAGCCAAGGCAGCTGTGGAGGAGACAAGAGCCCTGAGGAGCAGAATTCACCTTGCAGAGGCTGCACAGAGGCAGGCCAGGGGAATGGAGATGGACTATGAAGAAGTGATTCGCCTGTTAGAGGCTGAAATTGGAGAGCTGAAGGCTCAGCTCACTGAGCACTCTGGCCAAAATAAAGTAAGCAAAGCAAAGTCAAAGTTACCATGGTTTCCTTGCTGTTGTCATGTATCTTGTTTTCATTTTCTTTTCATCTGCTTTTCTAAAGTAGGTCACTGTTTGTCTTGTATTATTCAATAACTGGGATGATGGGAAGTGTACGAGGCTTCCTTTATCCAGACATCTTTGGGCTGGAAAAACAACAGCTCCCAGCATATGTGGGTTATAGGTCAGAGTGGCACATCTCAAGCATTAAGCATGGAATAGTTTCTGGGCTGCAGATATATTGTCTTTAAAGACTACACCTTACATATATTTGTATTCTTTTGTACTCAGGTGAAAATGGCCTTCAGGTTTGTGTTTCTGTTAGGCAAATAATGTAAACTCCAGTTCTAAAGTAAATTTAGATTTATTCAAGGTAATAATTTAAATGCTACTAATCCTGCAAAAAAAATTTAATTGAACCTTGTATTTTAAATCTACTTTATCTCCAGTGAGGCATTTCAGAACAAGGTAAGAAATAAAATATTTGATGCACTTGAGAATTTTTATTCTGGAACTCCTGACCTGTGTTTTAGCAAGCAGGCTGACATTTGTGAGGTTACCTTGTTTTTCTCATGAAAAATGGATGTGCATATGACCTGGTGAAGAAAACCTACTGAAATGCCTTATTTCATCCTGAGAATTAATTTAATATTTCAAGACATTAGAAGGTAAAGTCAAGGTCTGTGGTAAAGCTCACAAAGAACAGCTTAGCAAGTCCCTGTGGCTCCCAGGAGGAATTCCTCTGCTCTGATTGTGAGTGATGATCTGAATCACACCTTTGGCATTCTTTCTGAACATCTGGGTGAGATGCCCCATCCTTTGTCAGGTGTTCTTGCAGCTCTGTTTGTTTTCCAGAACTTTCATAAATAGACAAATTTTAAGAAATTCCAAGGGCGTGGGTTGCTTTCCTGGAAGTTTGTTCCAGAGATTCCAGCTTGAGTTCCTGAAATTCTGAGTGCTACAATACCTGTGTGGAGATTTGAATCTCTGCATTTCTTATCCAAAAGAAGCAGTATCAAGTAGGTACCAACTCCATATAATAGCCTTTTGTCCCATCCTGCTGTAAAAGGGGAGGCAGTTACAGGCACCAAGTTTCAGGCAGGGTCACACCTGTTTGTTGTTTTTCTTTTCTTTTAATGCCCATGTAAATCTCTTAAAACACACTCACTAAACTGAATATATGTTGAGGCTTAAATAAAAATCATATTGGTCCCTTTCACTTCTTTAATGTGAAAGAGTGAGGTCTCTAACCAGCTGCTTTTTCAGAGTGGACAGTGAAATTACCAAAAAAAGGTGTTTGAATCAACAGATTCTTTGACATTCAAGGTGATTATGATTCTGCTGCTTTGTACAGTGTATACAAACAAATTATTTGCTTCCAGTAAAGTTAATAAGTGGCTTTTGTTGATTATTTTGTGAGGGGTTTAGAGTAACTTGTGGGCTTCCAGAATGATCACCTGCAGTGTGATGTAAGATTTTTACTGCAGTGCTTTTCTGTATTTTGGAGAGATTTTGTAGATGTTGTGTCCAGCAGACAGCTGAGCTAAACAGAAGTTCCCAGGTACATGTGAGGATTTTACTCAGGGTCCTGTCACAGAATCAGTGCCAGGGACTGATGAAACCCAGAGCCCCCAGGGCTGGATCTAACAGCCTTCTGTTCTGAAGGAGGGAGGGATCCAGAACACTGATCAATAGGTTATACAAGTGCATGCAGAGACTTCCTAGGGGGTCATTTCCTCCAAGATGTGCCATAATTACTGTGTTGGCCAAAGGAAGTATGGATGCAAACGAGGGGACTGAGTTTGTTCTGGCTGTTTATGGCACCCAGCTGAGAGATGCTGTCACCAGCAGGTTGGTGTTGTTGATCCATTCATCAATCAGCTCAAACTCTCTTAATTTTCAGCCCTATCCCTGTTGTTACCTTCCAGTTTTAATTTACCTTTCTATCATTTGCCAAAATCTGTTGCAGTTTGGAGCTGATTTGCCAGCTGGGCATTCCAGTTATGTGTTTTACAGAAAAGAGTGTGTTAAACATTCCAAATACTCTGTTCACACCCTGTCTCTATGATCCATGAGAGGAAAATTATTAGAATAAAAGCCTTAAAATACCTTTCCCAGGAGAACATTCAAGACTTGAGAAAGAGGGTTACAGTGCTTGACTGCCAGCTGAGGAAATCTGAGTCAGCCAGGAAGACTTTTGAGGTGGCCACTGAAAAATTGCTACAATTTGTGGAGGTAACTTTGCCTTTCATTTCTAACAGTACCTAATTTGGAGAAGGTTTGTGTTGGTGTTTGTGAGGAATGAACATAGTTAAATGGCTCTAAACTTGTTCTCAGAGATCCTTTCATTCCTAGAAATACAGATTTTGTATAAGTGTACAGATCCTGAGGTTTACATAATCTTTGTGCTTTGCTATACTGGACAAATGAAAATGATCAGTTAATTTTTTCCACCTAAACTCCATCAATTTCTGTGAAACTCCTTAGAAGAAAAAGGCTAATATTTGATAGTGCTTTGGCACGTTATGAAACAACAACAAAAATGTGATGTTCCTATATTTACTTTGTTTAAAGGGTTTATAATATTTTGGTTTTTACTTTTGCACTTCTAGCTGGGAGACAAACTAGACTCTTTAATTGCAAATCAAATCCCCCACCCCCACATAGAACATCAAACTATAAGATATTAACTTTTTTGACTGTGTTGTTTTACAAACTGTTAACTTCTTGACTATGACCAACAGGTTGTGCATGAAATACTTTCAGATAACTCCACTTCCTCAACAGTTTTAAGGTAATGAAATGGCAAAATTAATAGTGAAAAACTCTACTATTGTTTCCAAGTCTCAAAAAACTGCCTTGTTTTTTTTCTATACTTTTGCTATAGTTCTGAGTGTCATTTTATTGAAGGAGAGGGAATGGCATGAATTATAAATTAGGCTTTCAGGATACAGCTTCATTAAAAACCTCTGAATTAAATTAAAACAGTTAGTAATTACATAGCTATGATTGTCTGGATGTTTCCATAAAGTAATTATAATGTACTCAGGATTAGTTAAAATGCAAGGAACCTTAACAGTGGGTTATAATTCTTTAATATTTTTTTAGATTCTTCTAGGTGATTTTGCATCACAGTGACTCTACTAGCATATAAACAATTTGATAAAATGTATATCCATTTACATTTTATTACTTTTCTTGTTTAAAAAGCTGCTGGGAATATTCAAGAAGCTTTAAGCAGCCTTTAGTCCTTCAGAAAATAGGCATGATTGTGCCTATATACCCCAGATAACATTCCATTAATATTTATGTAACAGTAAAATTGTTCAGTCTCTTTCTTGCAGTTTTTTTCAACACAGCTCTCAAAGAAATCAAATGTGCTTAAGTGAAGTGGAACTTCATTTCAAAAAACCTGTGCAGGCTCAGATCAACTAGGGTATCACAGATAATTGGTGAGCTGCAGTTCCCATTGGCACTGCACACAACAATGATGGTGTCTGTTTTATGATGTTCAGAGAATTGATTTTAGTGAATGGATTAATTATCAAATACTAAGCCAAGGTGACAGACTGACTCACTAACAGCAGAGATATGAGTTGGGTCCCATGAAGCAGTGTCCCTTCTTAAATGCTGTTCTGAAAATTCCATTCAAGTTCCTTTCCTGACACCCACTGAGTCCTTGACACTGCATTTGGAGTTGTTGGATTGAACTTTCCAAATACCTTCATTGTTCAGCCAGGACTGCTGCTGGGGCAGACTTGCTGATCTGGGAGTGTGAATCTTTTTTGTTCCTACAGTGAGAATGAAACCATTTTAGAAAAACAAGTTTACCTTCTTAAAAGGAGCACTTTCCTTTATCATCTTACAAATAAACACTTATTTTTTTTATTCTCTCAGTGACAGAAGAACATTGTCCACTAAAGCACTTCTGGCTCGGCTGGGAAGGGTGGGACCTACTGTCACAGAGGCTCTTGCAGCAGAAGCCAGGGACCTTGCCAAGTCTGTCCGTGCCATTTTGGAAGTAGATTGTGAGTGAGTGTGTCCATCTCTGTGTGCTCTGAAATCTGGTATCAGTTCATTAGCCAAGAAGATGGATAATGTCATTTAAAATCAGATGTGAACTGGCAGGATAAATGATTCCTAGCATGAAAGGACAGAGCAGGTTCAGTGTCAGCTCAGGATGCATTTTCATCAAACTATAATTAGGATTTAAAGTTATTCCAGAGTACATTTCTTCACAGGAAAACTTAAAGCACAAAATTAATGCCAAAGTAAGGAATATTAAGAAGTTACCAGAATCATGTAAAACCAGCAGAATTTCATTAATTTAATGCTCTGTTTTTCATACTGGAATATTTGCAAGATGTTATTTTGCTGGATTTACATGACCATGGATCAAAGTGTTTTAATGAAGGTGTTGTTGCTGTAGGGAGGGAATGTAGGCAGCAGTTCCATTTGGAGATATTCCTGTATGGCCTCAGGTCATGAGCAGGAATCTGTTCCCATTGGGGAAGATGGTAGTTCATGAGAGTGACTGTAATAAACCTCGAAGTCTAAGGAACAGCTTTGAATTACCATAGAATTCCTGGTTCAGATCATTGAAATGATTGTGTATTTTGATGGGATTTGCCTGTAGTTGAGCAGGCGTGTCGGTTCTAATCCAGCTTCAATGGATTGATTTACAAAAATGGAATAGAAATGGGACATCACAGGAGATTTTGGAAAGGTGGTTAATTATGGTTGCCCATAATTATCGTATCACGTATTTGAATAGCTTTGACTGTTTAGAAATTAATTTAGAAAGAGAGTGTTGAGAAAATAAGATCTGAAAAATAGGTTTTTTTGATGTTATTTATGAATCATTTATTTATCACTCACTTTCTGGCAAAGAAAGCCAAATAAGAAGATAAAATTTGTTCAAAAGTGTCCAGAATGTTAGAGTTACTGGTGGAGTGAAAAGAATAACAGTGACAAGGAGACATAATTGGTTTTCCACTAATGACAATCATAGTTCTGTCACACTGAACTGGTTTTATTGCTCTACACAGGAAATTGTGCAAAGAAAACTTCTGGTTCTAAATGCAGCAGAATTCTAACACGTGGTTAAATCAAACATGATAGGTAAAATACTTGTTAGAAAGCTCTGGAGCCACAGTAGGGATCCATTTTATGAACCTGAGAATTAAAAATAGTTCTGCAGAGAAGGATTTAAAGATTGAACGTCATCTTTCCGAGTTCTTTCTGATTTGGAGAGCATTACAGATAGATTTGGGCTCTGACAAGCTTGGGTATGAGATTAAAGCTTTAAACCTCACTGGCTTTTTTCTCCCTCTACCTCCAAAAAAAAAAATTTCAGGCAAGGGAACTATGTAATAGCATTCTGTCTGCAATGCTCTCTGCCAGCTTCTCACTACATGTTTTCCATGAGATGTGAAATTTTCTTGCAGATGGGCTGTCATAGAAAGGGGGCTCTTGTGTATGTGGCATTTCATAAATATCATCTATCAAAGAGAAAAGTGTAATAGAGGCTACAGTGCAGATTGAAGGGTTTCCTTTTTCCAGGAAGGTGTCCACAACATAATAATTTGTTATTGAATTCTTGGAGAGAGAATTGGAGTTAATATTTTTGAGGTTGTTCACTGAATCAGAATGTCTGGCTGGGCAGCCTTTGTGAAACATTTTACCTTCTAAATAGAATTTCTCTTTCATTATTTGCTTCATTCTTGTGAATATGAAGTAAAGGAGCCCCAGCCAAAATTCCTCTTTGATCCATTTACAATACATGTGAAACAAAGTCTAGGTGCCAAGACAAGGTTGTAGAGTGTTTTTCCAACAGAAAACTGCTTCCTTTGTAAAAATTCTTCCTTGACAGCCAGGTCAAAATGACATATTTATGAGTTATCCACACAAAGTTTCCCCTTCTCTGTAATAGCTTTATGTTTTGCCTGAGGGAAGAGGCTGGAAGACATTCAGTGTATTCCTGAAAATCTTCAAGTACATATTGCCTTGTGGTACTGCTGCAGATCAGCTCTCAGCTCTGCAGGCTGAGTGACAGCTCTGTCAAGGCACTTTGGTGATTCTTCCAGCAAACACTCTGAAAAAAACCAACAGCTCATCTCCCAGGGCTTACAACTACAGGATCTTCCAGTTCCCAAAATGCAAATAATAAAGTAATAAACAGAATAATCAAGCTCATCCCTTAAAGAGCCATTCTTCATCTTCTTTATAGACTGTAAACTGTTTTTAGAATCCAAGGCTGTGCTTTACAGAACATGAGCAGCTCCTGAACACTTGAAATGACTTTTATCTTACAGAGGGTAATAATGCCTCAGTGAAGAACATTTAAAAGTAGTTGCTACCTGCACTTAGTTGACCATATGGTGCAAATCATGCTAAATAGAATAGAGATAGCAATTTCTTCTTTTCTATTGCAAAATTATAAAAGGACTGCACTGGGTACTGGTAATGACAAAAATCTGATTAACCCTAGAACATACTTATCTCCTCATCAAAGAGCAGGCAATCAACCATATATACAATGTCATGTATATAACACATAAAACAGCTCTCAAGTATTTTGGCTGCTGATTTCCTCCCTCTGAAACTTCTGTCCCAAAATACAATCTTGTCCAAAAATACAATGGTTGACACAATCCCAACCATCCACATCCAGGAGGTGCTCTGAAGCCAGGTTCTCCACTGAGCAGGAACTCCAGCAGTGAATTTTGAGCTCTTTTATCCCATCACATTTCTTTATTTTGCTCTCAGCCTGGGATCTGACACAAGGCAATCATGCTGGAGTTCACTCAAATGCTCTCCAAATTAATACAGATTCCAAAACTCCCACCTAATTTACTCATACTGATCTTGCCAGTCACTATGCATTTGATTTTGAAGATCCTGCAGGCAGAAGTTGAGTTGCCTGGATTTTTAGTCATTTCCTTGAATGCTGACTTGATAAAAGAAGAGAATAGAAACTGCTGCTGCTGCTCAGCATCCATTAGTGCTTGTTCTCTTGATGGTTAAATTGCTTTTGATTTTGGGCAATGCCTTCCATCTTTGGCATTAAAAGCTGAAATATTGCTTCTATCCATTTCTTCAGTTTAGGGATTTTTCAACTACATTGTGTTCAAATGCCAAAACCCTCCTGTAGTCAGGAAAGTGTCAGTTATCCCTTCCCATTCTTTTGACAATGTGTGTGGAACTAAGCAATGAAGTAGAGTAGCAAGACTTCACAAATAACAATTTTGCTGTTTTGAAAAGAGCCAATGTTATTAAGTATTCATATTTCTTTTGTTTGTTGCAGGCCTGGTGTGTTTGTTTATTACAACACAATAAATGCTATTTCATTAGACATTTAGTATACATTATTTATTTCTACATTTTTGCTATTTTGTTCTTGAATATTGTTTATTATGAACGTGGCAGTGCTGTAACTTTGAGCAGGTAGTTGGCTGTAGTTCATCTGGCAGAACAAGGGCTGTTCCCTCTCCCCTTTTTACCTTCTTCCTGTACATCAAAATCCAGGTGTAACTGTGGCATGGACAGGCATGTCCTGGTCAGCTTCTGTTGGTTTGACTCCTGATATTAAAGATGCTGGATCTTCTTGTATTTTTAGTATTAAGCAAAATTATTTCCTGCAAGGTCCAGTTTGTGGGAGGAGTGTGCATTGAGAGATACCTCTGACATTATTTCAGCTGATGAACCAGAATTGTACTTCTCCTTCCTCACTGGAAGAGCTGCTTGGGAAGGAGCAGCATAATGATAACTAAAGAGATAACTCTGTGTGTTCATTGTTCTGGCAAGGCCATAAATATTTCAGTGAATTACTGAAATCAGAAATAGAAGTGACCTGATAAATTATACAGAATATGTCCTGAACACAGCTGTACAGCTCCCTTTTTAATAGCTTTTGCCAGCAAAAGAATTCATATCAGTGCTGTGTGCTTTAAAGGTAAAAAGCTTGTGTTTGTCAGCTAAACATTAGCTGAGACAGTACTTCCACTAGAAAATACTAATTTGGTGAAATTAATATGTGAAATTATTCCTTTGAAACTTTTAACAACAACAAAAGAAGTGAGTTTTCCTGAAAGAGAATTTATCAACTGTTTTATTCCAAGGAAAATTTCACAGTTTTGCTATTCCCTGAAGGTTGAGGTTTTTTTCCCTTCCAAACAAAAATACATAATGGGAAGATAATAATATTACTTTTGACAAAAATGAAACTAAGTTATTCAATCAACGTTTTGCTGTTGAGTCCATTTGAGTTAACATTAAAAAGAAAATATATAAATCTCAGAATTACATTATTTTATTTTTTCCAATAAACAATATCAAATATACACAAGATGAGAAGTGGATCTGTTTTACACTATATTACAGAGCTAAACCCACATTTTGGTGAGTGTGAGTGAGGAATGGCATTGTTTTCACCTAACTGGCCTGACTTGGGTGCGTTGTTGCAGGATCCAGGAACTAGACCTTGTTTATTTAATTTGGTGTCTGACAATCAGAACATTACAGTAATTATGGACAAGCAGAGAAGCCAGATAGAAGCTGACCCTAATAAGGACAGAATAATTTTAGACCCTGATCAAATCAGAAAATAGATTTAAATATCAGTTATGAACAAGTTGNCTGAAGGTTGAGGTTTTTTTCCCTTCCAAACAAAAATACATAATGGGAAGATAATATTACTTTTGACAAAAATGAAACTAAGTTATTCAATGAACTTTTTGCTGTTGAGTCCTATTTGAGTTGACATTAAAAAGAAAATACATAAATCTCAGAATTACATTGATATTGTTTATTGGAAAAAATNAACTGGCCTGACTTGGGTGCGTTGTTGCAGGATCCAGGAACTAGACCTTGTTTATTTAATTTGGTGTCTGACAATCAGAACATTACAGTAATTATGGACAAGCAGAGAAGCCAGATAGAAGCTGACCCTAATAAGGACAGAATAATTTTAGACCCTGATCAAATCAGAAAATAGATTTAAATATCAGTTATGAACAAGTTGCATGCTGATTTATTGGTGATTGAATATGCATGTTAATCCCCATGTTTCACAGCAAGGAAAAACACAATTTAGTGTCTAAAACTTATATTTCAAGACACTTCTTTAATGTGACCTAGATTTCAGAACTCTGTTGTTGCTGCTAGAAAAGCAAATTATTCTCTCTCCATTCACTTACCTTTAATGAGAAAAGATGAGTCAACTTGTGAATAGGCAGCGCCTGTCCTGACTTTCAAATCAAAACATTTGAAAAACAAGTGATATTATAGCTTCAAATACAGATGACCTAACAAGATTAGTGCAGTCTCATTAGGATAATTTCCAACATCTCTGAAAAAAAAAACTTCATTAAAAGTCCGTGGACTTGCTTAGTTCAGACTGTGACCCCTGTATGAAAAAATTAGTTGCCTTTGTGTCTCTTCCATTCAAGTTGTGCTCTTGGTAACTATGGAGACTGAAGTCAAAACTCTCCACATTCAACAATTTTACTGGGTGGTAAATACTTCCTGAACTGTCTCTCTCTTTATTTCTGTTGACATAATGCTTAGAATTTTGATATATTAATCCCTCATTATAGCATGGTGTTTTGACATAAGGGAGGAAACAAACTTTGAAGTTCTGTGGCACAGAGATGCAAATTGTTCCCAAGTCAGAGGAAATACCCAGGGGAGGCAGGAATTGGTCTCAGCCCCAGATCAGTGTCTGAAAGACAGAAAATACCCTGGTGAGACAGGAATTTATCCTTGAGGAGTCAGTCCCACATCCAAGTGTGACATCCTTCTTTTTTCACTGGCAGGGACAGCTCAGATGCAGCTGGTTGTGGGTAGAGGTGGATACCCCAGTGTCTCCCTGTGCAGAAGCACTGGGGTATCAGGGAGTCACCATTTAAGGTGACAAAAACCAAAGTAATCATTGCAGTGAAGCTGATCCAGAGCAGTGTGTGATCCAAAGCTTTTGGCACTCAGTGCTGAGTTAATTTTCTTTGAGCATCCTGAGAGATCTGGATTCATGCTGACAAGGGGAAGGGGGATGAGCAGCATTCCTTTTGTTGGGAATCACTGTGTTCTGAAGCTGTCAGGGCTCATCTTGTCTCACAGGGCTCGTAGGCTTTGCTGTCAGCTCCTGCAGTTGTCACATTTTTTCACTTCTCTTCAGTAGGTAGGAGTGAGAAGCTCAGGGCCAGCAGAGTTCCTCAGACATCTACAGTGCACAAGTGTGTTCATTTAAATGGAAACAAGTACAAGGGAAGCTGATTGCCAAGAATGAGAGAGGAAGCTTTTTTGAAAGTGCATTTTAAGGAGAATTTGCTGGAGGAAAACGTAATTGCTTGGTGCTTGTAAAGGAGACCTAAAGGAGGTACAAGATGTAACTCTGGCTCACACTACAGATGTTACCTCGTGGCATGGGGCAGATGGGTCATTAACTGGCAGTTAAGGAGGGAGATTTTTGCCTTGCATTAGTGATTGCTGTGGATATTGTGTTTGGTAACAGGAGTTGTCCTTTCACTGTAAATTTTACCTTTACACTTCAGGTGAGGTTCAATATGCTAAATGGAGGCACTTCATGATTTTTTTTTCCCCTTTGGATTTGCAACAAAAAAGGAAATCTTACCTTAGATTTTAAGAACTTTTATCATTATTTCTAAAATGTTTCAAATTATTTCTAAAACCCCTTCTTTTACCTACGAGTACCTACAGGCTTTTTTATATCAGGCTAAAAGGATGGCTTGAATTGTTATATTCTTACAATTCTTGCTTCAAAAGGAAAAAATATTACTTTGGTCAGTTCTTGGTGTGAGCTGAGCTGAGCAGAGAGTGGTTCTGTCTCTCAGTTGTAGGTGGTTTGTGCCAGCCCCTTCTGCAGTTTAATTTCATCATCAGTGCAAAAAAGAGTGAGCTATTACTTAGCAAGAAAGGCATATCATGTCACACTATTGCTTTTTAAATCTCAGACAATTTCTGTTCAATTCTAATTTTAGGCAGTCATTTTAATTTGTTACCAATGAATGCTTTCTAATTAAACTTGCCTTGAACGCTCACATGCGTCAGTGAGCAGGGGGAGCTGACAGTGATGGAAGTGGGTGGATGGCACAATAGATGCTGACAGGAGGAGTTCATCCAGTGAGCAAAGGAGATGCTTCAATTCCAGAGCCAAGGAATCAGGGGAGCCAGAAAGGAGGGAAACTGGGGGAAAAAAAATTATTTCTTGGGACATACAGTGAGGTAATCCAGGCTTTTCCTAATTACCTGGTCCTGGTGGTGAGTGCTCTGTGTGCAGAGATTTGTATTTCTGGGAAAATAATGGGTTGTTCCAGGTTCTTTATAATCAGCTGCAAGTGGCTTGTACCAATTCAGAACAAGAATGTCCCCCAGAGAGTACATCCATGAATTTAACTTCTTTTAGCCTACGTGGTATTGGTGTAAAATTCTCCAGTGAAGGACTGTTTCTCTAATTTAAGAATTAATAATGTGTTCTCTGTCTTCTCTTCAGCAGTTCGAGATTCAGAGGTATAAACAAAATTAATTTCACTTTAATTTGTGCCAATATTCCTCAAAATTTACTTTGTAACTTGCAGTGTGTTCAGTCAGCAGTGGAAGCAATAATGTGTTCTTAACTCACCCCAAGTGGACAGCATCATGTTAAGAGTCAGTAGTGGGAAACTGCAAAAAAAAAAAGCCTGCAATTAATTCATAGAAAGGAATATTTTCTTTAAAAACTGGAAGGTGTTGAGTAAAATGTAATGGGGAACATCCTTTTACCATTTTTCAACCTTTGCAGGGAGCACTAACACCCCTGTGTGATCCCTGGGTACTGCATTTCTCTCACTGTGTCAATAATTGAGCCTTTAGAAGCCTTTAATACTAAAATAAAACAGAACATCTTTAACTTGGCAAACTAAACAGATGGGAGCCACTGGAGGATATGGAACACTGGTATGATTTCTTTTTCTCTGCAGCCTTTTCTGTGCAAGAGGTGGATTTCTGCATTCTGCAGTTTTCTGATTTTTCTGTATTACCTCCACCTCATCAGCAGATTTCTGACCACAGTAAGCCAAATAATTTGAAGTGGTACCTCACTGCATCCTTTTGTATTTTCACTGGACAGCCAGTAGCTGTTTGGAAAGAAGCAGTGTAGGTGAAAAATGCAAAAATCAGTGTCTGATAACCAGTATGTTAAATGCGTTTTTAAAAGCAAATAATAAGAGCCAGCAGCTTATGCAAATTGCAATGTTTGATCAGAAGCAGCTGGTCTGAAACCCCTCCCAGCTTTCACCATCCCTCACTTCTGAGGGTTTATGTTCTCCTGAGCTGATGCCTAAACAAATGTATTGCACCCATGACTGAAATGTGATAATAGTGAGGGACAAGCAGCTTCATGGTATCTTGGCCTCCTCAAAATCCATTTTTGAACATGTGCCCATCAAATGTCTGATGTGGAAAGACTTAGGAAGCCAGTTGATTAGAAGCATATTGAAATAAGCTTGATTTTTATTTTTTTTTATCCAAGTTGCTAAAGAATTACTTTTTTCCAGAAGGTGATTATTTTATATTATTTTGACTACTACTAATCTCCTGCACAGATTCAAATGAGCATCAGTTCCTCTGCTTCTTGTTAACAGTCCAAATTGCTTGGAACCTACAGCACCAGAGTGTTTTGTGAAAGTAGATAATTAGTCTTTATCTGAAAAATAGGTACTTTGGGTTTTTTTTCTGTTCTATTTCCAGTATTGAGCTTCTGAAAAGATACAGTTTTAAAGGTAATTGTTTATCCTTCCTAAAGACACATAGCAGGAATCTCATTGCTCAGGTGACTGTAGCTCTCACTCCTTTCTGAAGAACCTCACATTGAGTTTGTTCTGAGGATTTCCTTCCTTGTTAGGTAGGAGAGGAAAACATCTGTACTAATGTCTCACCACATGTGCTGTTTGAGGTCATTCTTATTTCCTTAAATTTTAGTCAGTTGACTGGTCATTGTTCATAAATTGCAATTGCTCTTGTATTCAAACTGTTTCTAATTAACTGTACCAAGCTTCTCACAGACAAGTATTAGAATAGAAGAAAGACATTTATAACAATTTGTAATTTCAGAATTACCAAAAAGATCTAAAAAAGTTGTTCATGTAATCCTTCAGCATGAAACAAACTATTTAATAACTCCTTCTAAATTGTAAGCTGTAATTGTTTTAATCCAAGATTAATGAGTTTGCCAACAGAGATGGGTCAATAAGTTATGATTAATAGGCAGTGGAAAAACACAAGCTCATCTTTCACCATGCCCTGAATGTCCAGAGTAATACAAATACTGTTCCTGAAGCCTGGTTTCTAGGAACAGACTGAAGGGAGACAAGCCCATCTGCCAACCATAGTCCAAATCAGGGGAGTTTCAGTTACTACTATTTCCCAGATGTCTCCACTAGAAGATGACTGAGTCCATCTTTGTTTTATTAAAGTGACCAACAACAAAAGAAATGAATGATTTCTTGAAAATGGAATTTGATATGTGAAAGAAGGGAATGGAATGTCCCCTCAGCAGAGTATTATTTGTGAAAGGAAATATATTTGGTTTTGGGAAGAGCAGCTGAAATGATATAAAGTGACACACAAGCAAATGCCAGAAGTGCATATTTACATCTGAAAGCAGTTTTTCTGAAGCTGTTTATTATTTAATTTACACACACACACAAAAAAAAATAAAAAGGACAGAAAATACAGCTTATCTTATTGATAGCCTCAAAAAATAAAAGTCCATTTTGTGCCTGCTCCCTGCTGAACACCCTGGACAAACAAGGGTGGATATTTCCCCACAGATTTTTGCTTTGGCTGTGTCAGATTATGTAAATCATAGAGGATTTCCTCTGCTGGTCTCACACCATGATTCCTCTGGTGTCATCTCTGAGATATTCCCATATTCCAGTAGCACTCAGGAATCCATAACCAGGCAACTTCAAACCAACAAATCAGACCTTCAGCTTTCCATCCTCTCTGCATTGCTTAAATAGCTCAGAAGAGAAGAGCCAAAAGGCATTTGGGATTTTCTCTGACACCTTTTCCTTTATTATTGAAGCCACTGGAGGAAGGTTTAAATATTGATAAGAGCTGGAATTGATGGCTGTTGAAAAGAGATCAGAATTCAAAACCACATCTGTCAAGTGACAGGGAAGTCTGATTTTAATGTCCTTTAGCAAATCTTCTGTATCAGAAACTCTTTTAGCAAGTAATTCCTGCTTCTTAAAAAAACCCATCAATTTTGAGACTCTGATACTAAATACAAATAAATTATCAGAAGATAAATAAAGGGTGTGAGCTGGCCCATACTCTAGTATGTAAAAAATATATGTACAACTGGAAAAGTCATAAAAGGATACATAACAAAGACATCCTTATTTCTATTGTTGATCAAAGAATGGTTCATTGTGAAACAGAAGAGGTGTACAATGTGGCTTTAGCATCCCAGATGTAGATACTACATCCCTTAAACTTTATAATCATTCCAGATACTGTTTACCTGTAACAAGAAGGAACTGCAGCCAGAGACCCTTTTAAGGGTGGATACCAAAGGTGTGAACGATGCTGGGAATGAGTTTGTTTCACAGAAGAGCACTTCGGGTGAGATGGGCAGCAGCTGTCCCTGGGCACTCCTTACAGATTCATCGGAGATGTTTGATGCCTGCTTGTAATGGAAGGAGGGTTTTAAACTCTGGCCCCAAGGCCAAAAGAAAGCACTTAAGGACATATTTATCTTGAAGCACCTAAGTAGGCCAAATCTAGATGGAATCCTAGTGCACACTGCTTTTTTTTTTGAGTGATTCTTACTATAGGCTCTAAATCTCTCCTTTCCTTTGAGTAATTTTGTCAAAAAATAAGCAAGATAGAGCAGTTTTGGAGTGCAGTATTTTGATGTCAGGACTGTAGTTTTGAGTCCACTGAATATTTTGCTGTCATATCTGCTTTGCTACTTTCACCTGCTGATCTCCACACATCTTTGCTTTAATAATTTTTTACTCGATTATTCAGGGGAAAAAAAATCACCCAATTACATTATTGCAGTTCCTAGGTTTGATAACTGCCCAGGAAAACGAGTCTTTTCCCCTAATACCTGTATTTCCCCCTTTTTCCTTCAGAGACATGAGGGATGATGCCACGTGCAGTGTTATTGAGGGAGAGCACACACATCCTCCCTTGGGAGCTGCAGGCAAAACCTGCCCTGTCTGTCACTTCCTGCAGGTTCCCATCGGGCTGATGCTCATCTCTGCTTTTCTGGGACCCACAGTGGCAGTGCTGGTGCAGCTTTTGTCCTGTTAAACCAAGGGGGTGATGAAGATCGATGAGCTCCACTCTTCCCAGGGATCAGGAAGGTTCTGTTTGCTCGAGGGCTTCGTTTCCTCTCAGTTTTGTGTAACAGAGCAGTGGTTATCCCAGCAGGCAGCTCAGGGAAAAGGAGGAGCAGTCCCCAGGGACCCTGTCCCCATGCAGCACTGCTGGGGCACAAACAACAACTGATTCACAGAGAATTACAGACATTTCTTTGGCGTTAACCCTAATTAAATGCATGTACTCAGAACAAAACGCTGGTAAGTTATTGTGTATTCTGACTGAAGTGCTCTCTCAGGAGACTGCTCCTCCTTTTGCGTGCACAATTGCAGTTTTACCTTTTCTTTACCTTGCACAAGGTAAATAGGCACACGTGTTTGAATGGCAAGAAGCCCTTCATTTTCTGCTGAAGTGAACTAGTTTTTAAATACTGTAAATCTGTAATTTCTTAAGATGATCTGTGCAGGCAGCTGCAGCCAAATATATTATTTATGAAGATTCATCAAAGAGACTGTAGCAGTTCACACGAGAAATTATAAATATGCAGGAAATCTGAGATTGTTGGAGTTTATGCTAAATCCTGTGTATTTCAAATCATTTTCCTGACTTTTTCAGCTCCTTTACCTCCCATTTACTACAGGTGGGAGATTAGCAGCCTTTCAAGGCAAGTCCTGGGGCAGACAACAAATTTGACCCTGGAGGGTGTGAAAAAATAAAGCAGGNAGAACAAAACGCTGGTAAGTTATTGTGTATTCTGACTGAAGTGCTCTCTCAGGAGACTGCTCCTCCTTTTGCGTGCACAATTGCAGTTTTACCTTTTCTTTACCTTGCACAAGGTAAATAGGCACACGTGTTTGAATGGCAAGAAGCCCTTTATTTTCTGCTGAAGTGAACTAGTTTTTAAATACTGTAAATCTGTAATTTCTTAAGATGATCTGTGCAGGCAGCTGCAGCCGAATATATTATTTATGAAGATTCATCAAAGAGACTGTAGCAGTTCACACGAGAAATTATAAATATGCAGGAAATCTGAGATTGTTGGAGTTTATGCCAAATTCTGTACATTTCAGACCATTTTCCTGACTTTTTCAGCTCCTTTACCTCCCATTTACTACAGGTGGGAGATTAGCAGCCTTTCAAGGCAAGTCCTGGGGCAGACAACAAATTTGACCCTGGAGGGTGTGAAAAAATAAAGCGGGAGGAAGTAGATCAACTTATGAATGATTCATGGAGACAGTGAGCTTGGAGGAAGTGAGGAGGATGTCTGGGGAAATACGATGCAAAACATGAGAGCTTCCTAGCTGCCAGGGGAAATACAAGAAATAGAAATAAAACCTGAAAGGGAGGAAAAGAAAGGGAACATCACTAAAAAACTAGCAGAGAGCAAGTCAAAAATGTGGAAAATAAAAGCATTAAAAAACCTACAGATGTAGGTGGAATGTGGAAGCATATAAAGAATGGATAGGATACACAATGCAATGCATACCAAGTCAAAAAGGCAATTAAAGCACTGGAGATATTTCCAGAGTTTCATTTCTAGGTGACAAATATATTCAGTGGTTTTGAAAAGTGAAGTCTTCAGTGGGTAAGGGAAGAATACAGAGCATCAGTTATTGCTACCAATGTACAATTCTTCATTTACAAGAGGGAAAAAAGCCATTATTTTAATCAGATCACCAGTGGAAAAAAATGTAATTATCACTGATAAATGAAACAGGTGATGCAGGGGATCCATGTGAGGACAGAGCAGATGCTGGGCTTTTATTCATAATTGAGCAAATCCATTGTCATTTGTTTGGACATGCAAGTTTCATGCAGGAAAAAGGAAAGGCCAGGGCAGATGGGAGCAATTGAGGGATGAATCCCATTGCCTTTAAATCCTCAGAAAATACCCATGCTAAATAAAGGTCCCATCTTTCATGGGAGAGGAAGGAAGAACCAGTGAGCATGTCTAGCATATTTATAGCTTAAAACATCCTTTTCTTCCTCCCTTCATAATGGAGTCAGAGCCTGAGAACTGCTACCTTGTGTTTAAAGGGAAGTAGCTGTGGATTATTCTCTTTGAAAGGGAGTGGGTGGTGTGTTTTGAGGAACAGATTGTATAGATCTGTTCTAAACTGAAAATGGGAAGAAGCCTGAGATAAGTGACTAATGGGGCTAAAAGTGATAGGAAAAAAAAATCAGTCCAATGGGTTTATTCTTTTTGAAGCTGTACTGGTGATCACAGTGCTGTTCTAGTTCCCAGCTCTCAAGTTCCCTTCCTGAGGTCTGGAGTGTTGGTTACTTGTTGCCCCTCACTGCAGGTAGAATTCCTTCCCAGGAGCTTTGTACCAGCTCCAGTGTGCCCAGTCCTGATCCAGTGGCTGCCATGAGTTCTTTTCTACTGCAGAACTGAAGTTCTCTCTCTCCAGACTTCTAAGAAGAACCACAGTAGAGACAAAGGTGTGACAACAGAAGAAAATCAGCCTTTTAAGAAAAAAAAAGAAATTAAAAACTAAACATGTACACTTAGAGCAGACCTTGGGAGGAGGCAGCTTTCCAAGCTCAGATGGTGCGTGCAGTCCAGCACATTTTCCAAATAAAAGTTTGAAACCAAAAGCAGGCTCACAGATGGTTCTAATGAGCTGGTCTTTGAGATACACTGAGACATGAACAAAAATAGTTTAACTCCTAAGGCACTAACATTTCAAGATGAGTTTCAGGCAGAACACTTCAAGAACAATTTTTCTTGCATGTTTAAATTTAATATTTGTAGTCTCAAAAAACCCCACAGTTTTTCAGGACCTTGCACTTGCCATTATGTGCTTTACAGTACAGTATCACAAAAGTGGGAACATTTTTACACAGTGACTGATGCTTCTTTCTCCAGCATTTTTCAAACCCTACAAGGGTTAATTTTGAACAAATAGTTATTAAAAAGGTAAAGACTTGCTAGGACAATTTGATTTTTAAAGGAATATAGTATAATACCCTACTAAAAGTATTACTCATCATTCTAGTAATAGTGTCATCAAATTATACTTATCAAAAAGTATAATATCTTAATAAATGTATCATCACATCATTAAAGCTAGTAGCTTTGTGGCACAGCAAGTATTTATTAAATTGTATTGTTTATATTATTATCTGTTACAAGAGTAGGAAATTATTTATAATCTTCTTACATTGTTTGAAATGACAGCATTTTAATTTAGACTATCTCAAAACTGTGTTCTCTGTGTCACTTGAGTTTTGAGAGACTTCTTATTTCTTTATCTCCTCTTAGGTCTGCCTTATGGATGGGAAGAAGCTTATACAGCTGATGGAATCAAATATTTTATCAAGTGAGTAGTTCTGGGGAAAATGGGTCAGAGTTGAAATAGAAGGACTTCAAACTAAACCCATTTGCAGTCCTACAATTAATGGGAAAATGTATTGCACATTGCACTGTATGCTGTTGTTTTTTCTAGAATATAATGAAGATTAATTTATATGATAAGGGTTTTTTAATTATTCCTCTAAAAGATTGAAGGAAATGGTGGAAAATCTAATTCACCTCCATTGCACATATAAAATGATCTAGTTAATAGTAAGTTATTCTAACTGCTGAAATTTCCACAGTGTTTAATTCTTGTGGTTGCCAGAGTTTTGCAGGTGGATTTCTGCAGTCTCCTAAAGGAGACGAAGGGCAGAAAATAAATTACTTTTATCCCAAACTCTTTCAAAAGTCACATAAATAACACTGAAGTTGATGCATTAACTGGCTAAGAAAAGCAGGGGGGTTTTTTTTTCCTTTTTGTTCAAGCACAGTGCTCAGTTGTCCTTGCCTCACCCTGTGCTGCCTCGAGCAAGATGTATTAAAGCAGACATGTTTTTTTCTGCAGAGGTTTCCAAACACACTGCATATGATACTGCATTCCAGCTTTAATCAAAGGCTGCCTGTTATTTTCAGACAGATGTAGGTTACTACATGAGATTTATACCAAAAAAAAAAAGAAAAAAATTTGAAGAAAAATAGCTTAGGAAATGAAAGTGAATTAAAAGCCAATTTCCTAGCAATGGAAATAAATGCAAGAGCAGCTATTAAAAAGGAGCACTGTTCCCTTGGGCACTCTGTTCATGCTGGGAGCCATGAGAGGACAGCTGGGAAGTTAAGGGGGATGCTGGACACTTTTTTGGGTAATTGTCTGGGTTTGTACCTGTGTGACTGGAAACTGAGCTTGAAGATTTTATTACCAATAATAGCAAATAAAATTTAGAATCAGAACAGAAGAAATGACACATTCTTGAATCATTCCTCCCTGGGATTTTTTTGGGTTTGTTCCTGTGTTCCTCACACAGATATGTATTTCAGTGACTCAGCAGAAAGCTGGATTTGCTGGGTATGTGCAGACACTTCTTTCTGAGCTCTGCACTTGGATGCTGAACCACTGCAGATGTGACAAGCAGATGCTTATTAGCAACAGGAGAATCTCAGCTACTCGAGGTGGTGCAAGCCCAACTTGCAGAAAGCATCAGGTGTTCTGCATCTTATCCTGACTTGCTGAACCTACAGATTGGAACTCAGGAGTTCACATGAAAAGGCTTTTTCAGGAATTTTTGCAGATCTCACTGTTAGTGACTCTTTTCATTTGCTCCTGGTGACAGTGCCCAGGTTTTCCATTGCTGTTACCTTCTGTAACCTGTCCTAAAATGTTTTGCCTTTTAAGTTTTTGTGAGGAAGGAAGGCAAGGAAAATGTATCCATTTAATGGCAGAGGAGGGTGTGACCACTGGCTGAAAAGTTCTGAGTGGAGTCACCACACTGATGTGGTGTTAGAGTTCTTAAAGCAGCTCATTAGAATGGAATTAACTGAGCATTTCAATAACACGGTAATGAAAATTATTTTTAACTATTTCCTTGTTTTGCTTTCATCACTGTTTCCAAATGCCTTTGCAAAGTGTAAGCCAGGCTGTTTGCATGCCTGGCAATCCCTACCTCTTACTACACTGTGTAATGTGGATGAAGTCAGCTGTCAAAGTTAACTGTTTGGGGCAAGGAGCACTTGTATCTCACACCAAATACTGGAGATTTCTGGATGAATACCACCACTGAAAATACCCTTTTTCTAGCAGGAATTTAGCTTGAGGGGCCATCTCATCAGCTGATTCTTTCCAGTAGGATTTAATCTTAATTGTTTAAATGGGGATTATCAGAATAGTTGGTACTTCACAGCCCTGGTACTAATGCTGTAACCTTCTTGTTCTCTTTGGCTGTGAATGTCAATCCTTTTATTCTACTTTGGAATCCTTTCATTCATTTTTAGCCCAGCCAAAGCCATGAGGGCCCTAAGAGTATTTCAACACTCTAGCCCACTTTCCTGTACACAAATATACAATCAAATATTATTTTAATTAGCAGTTGCCTTCAGTTCCAACGTGCTTTATTGGGCTATCAAGCAGCTGAGTCCATAAATCTATACATTATAAATCTAATGCAGTAAACACCCCTGAAAGGAATCTTAAAAGCACAGAAGCTTGAGACAGCTTGCTGTGAAATTTCCATAAATATCTCTGAAGGGGTGTAGCAATATGAGGTGCATGAGAAATCAGAGTTTAAAAGAAGCAAACCAGCTGGCTTGTGTTACACACTAAAGTGAAACCCACTTATGTGAATAAGTGACATGAATAAAACATTTACATGGGGCTGAGCAGCTCCCTGTGCCTACCAGAGAAAGCTGCATCTTGTCCACAAATCCTGACCTTAGGACAACTTTGGAAATCACCACTTTTATCCAGCAAATCATTTCAGCCTCAGTAAATTATTTTCATTCAACCAGGACTAGTCAGTGCTGCAAGTGTGAGAAACCACCCTTAGGACTGCAAAAACTGACCTGAGCCTGGGCTGGGCATGAAGCTCATTTGTACATCTTTACCATGCAATAGCAAACTGGGATGGGACCCCCTCTGAGTTACAATTCAGTGTGCACTAGGGAAAAAGCAAGTGCAAGTGTCTTACTAAAATAAAATCAATTCATAGTAATCAGAAGGACAAAAATTACAACAGTAGATAGGGATCAGCTTCACTGCAAATATAACTTCTCTCCTGCCAGGCAGTAAAGGTGAAATTTGCACCCATATATGTTTTGAGATAACTTAGTGTGCTTTAAAATTACAGAGGACAGGCACTGTAGTGTTTGAATGTAGCAGTACCAGCAGTCATTCCCACAGGGCACCAGATTCATGCCCTGTCAAGGGAAACAAAGCACTGGTGCCTATTGCCTCACCAGTTTAACTCTGGAATTTCAATCCTTTTTACACTGGCTGGCAATCCCATTCCAAGTTTAGTTGTTCTCACAGTGAGAATTATTTTGTTAATCTAGACAAAATTTCCCCTGAAGCAACCTGTGCTCATTGCTCCTTGTCTGTGCCCAACATCTTTCATTCATGAGTTAAACAAAGCCAATTCCTTCAACATTTCTTCATTTGCCAAGTTCTCCAACCCTCTCATCATCTTGATGACCCTCCTCTGGATCCTCCCCCATTTTTCTATTCTCTGTCTTGAACTTGGCACATCAGTGCATTGAAGGGACACCATGTAATAAGATAAAAAAGTTCATTAATTAATTTTACTTATGAGATGATTGATGAAGGCATTTTTTAAGTTACAGGTTTTCTGTCCCAGATAGAAATTTCTGTCCCAAAGTTGCATTTCACCTGTAAGTCCCAGAAGCACAAAGGGGCTAATGAGCCCTCATAAAGTATCACCTACAGCCAGATGAGTGTGAGAGCACTTCCAGTCAGTTGAGGCATTAGGATGGGAAAAATTTTGTAAATAGGGGAAAAACCATCTTACTCACTTCTGGAGTTTTCATGTGGCTGGTTTTGCCTAGGCTTAGTTCAGGCATTAAATGAGTTTACAAAGTGTTGTAACCAACCACCACTAGAACAAAACCTCTCTTTTGCTGTGTGCTCCAGCACTAAAATCCAGCACTGCAAACAGTGTCTGTCCATTCTACCACTGAACTGATCTTTGTGAATTGGGAATTTCTGGGTTTGAGTTTCAAATAGGAGAAAGAGTCTGTGCAGAACTGCCCTGCCAGGGAGGCACCATATCTGCCAATAAATGGTTTCATCCTGCTAGCTGAGAATCACACAAGAACAGCATCAAACCCCATAGCTGGCATAGACTCATTTTTCCCTAAAAAACCCATTCTAGTTAATCTCTTCCATCCTCCCACTGTGTTCACCTTTCACATATGGCAGCTCTGTATCATGAGGCTGGCACCTAAAATTAGGTAGGCCCTTGCTATGCTCCCTCCTACTGCCACCCACTGCTTGCATATGTATGTGCTTTGGAAGGACCAGCTGTGAATTTTGCCCCTGTAAACACTGTTTCTCTAGCATTTTAACAGGGCTAGATTCCAAAATACTCCACATTAACAGCTGTTTTCCTCAAGAACACTTATCTTAAATTTTCACAAAAGGCAAGTTGAAGTTCTCAAATATTTTAAACTTTTGGGATCTTTTCCCTTAGATGTATTAGGGCCTGTGATGTTTCTATCTTACAACAAAGGGGAAACAGTAAAGCTTCATTTAGGGTTATCTTTCAGTAATTTATTTAAAAATCAGAAGTTTCACATGGAGGCTTTGTGCACTTCAGGTTCCTCCATTGGAAGGTGGAGAATTTGCTCCAGGTTAAGTAAAAGCTTGAAGTCAATACTTATAAAATACAGATTATTAAAAACCACACATGATGTGTTCTAGTGGATTTTTAAATCATGCCTAACAAATCAGGTTCAACTTGGAAAGCAGACACATCATCCTTAGATACTGTAAAATTCTATTTTGTTTGGGAAAGAGACAGAACTCACTTTACAGAAAACTGGGCATTCATAGAAACTGTTTATCATTGTAGCTGAGCTAAGAATAGCAGAGCATGTGTGATAAATGAAGAACTTCTGTAGTATAAACATTGATGTTTTACAACACTAGAGTTAAAGGTATCATCATAAAAAGAAATCACAGTTGATTTTACTGCATGGTAACTTGAAAAAGCAGATTTATTCCTTTTCTAAATGTTCTCTGCACATTTCTGCTGCTTTATAACTGAAGGATGCAACACACTGAGGTGTGTTCAGCTCATTCCTGAATGCTGCATCCTGGTTATTTGCAGGTTGTCTCTAGCAAGGGTTGTGGCCCCTGCTAGAAGAAATCAGTTAAGTTCAAATCATAGCAGACCTTCTGTAGAAGTAAACTTCTGTATGTTCATCTTAATTTTCACTCAGTTTCTGAGCAGCAAACTAAGCAAACCTGTGATCTGCCATCCTGATTTCAGCATGGCATTGAAATTCCCCTGGACTGATTCCAGTTCCAGCTCTGCTCCCAGCTCCCTGAAAAGCAGTAGGCAAGTTCCTTGCACCAAAATTAGCAGTTATCAAATCATCATTGTAGGTGTCCCCATCTTAACTCTGATGTTTTGTGGGTAGGGATGGGTGATTTGAGGTATGCAGTGCTGGCTCCACTGAGTTCAAAGAAAGCTGCAGTTACTTTGCATCTCCTAAAATTTTTGACCTTTCCTATTTTACATTTCACACACACACCAAAAAAAAAAAGGGAGATTGTTTTTGAAAATATTTCCTTTTACCTGTCATCCTCAAATCCTCCTGAATGAAAATAAACAATAGTTTATTTAGTCACAAGAAGTGGCAAATATTTCAATAGTACTGGCTGAGCACTAACCAAGTGCTGTTACTGCTGTTTAATGTACAAGGGATCCAAAGCTGTCTCCATCCATCAGCTCAGCATCAGTTCACACACCTTCTGATGCAGGCATGTGAATCTGGCTAGTCCTGACATGTTTCTCTTGGATTGTTGGAATTCAGTTTCTCTGATTCTCACTGAAATAATTCTGCATGACTATAAGGAAAATAATCTCAGATGCAGAACTAGGAAACTTGGCATTGGATTTTTTGATAACATGAGCTTGTAATACAAGAATGTTAAGACCTTAAGCTGCTTTTGGTTGGGCAATCTTTTTCTTTTTCCCTGAGATGTTGTTTGTTTTTGAATATCAAGAACCAAAATGGAGAAACATTCTTTCAGTTTCCACAAATACTGCACACTCTGCCCAGCTTCTGGCCTGTCACAGAAGGCATCTGTTAAAATTTCTTCTGTGGGGAGAACACAAAACAGTGAATTATTTTGCTCCCTGGGTTTTGGGTGGGCTATGGGAAGCAGATGAAAGCACACAGCAAGGTTTTTCAGGGTGTCTCATCCAGAGCAAAGTCACTGCTCCAGGTTCATGTCAGTTTGGTGCACAAGGAGTTTAAACAAAAGCTGAACATGCTCTGATGCATTTGCAAATACACAGCACTGGAATTTTGGTGCAGCTCACTCAGAGACAGGACTGTGAGTAACTGCACACATGAAACCAGCACTGCACAGGAACAGCACTTGGCTGACACTGGGGGAGAGAGATCTCAGCTAGTGCTTTCAAAGAAGTGCCTGTGCTGTCACTCACAGCTTAGTTCTGATTCAGCCTTGGCTCAGAACTTGCTGTTGTTACTGATTTTATTTAAGCTCGGGCCATTTGTTTATTGTTGAGAATTTTTAATGATGCAGCACACACTGTTTGGCTGGATAAATCTTCTTCCTAGTGATTACTGCCCTCTGAAATGGCTTATAGATTTTTCTGAGTAGACAAGGGTTTAATCAAGGAATAAATAGCAAGACTGTCTTCTGGGGTTTCACTTTATATCCCTCAATCTTTAATTAATAGTCAAGCAAAATCTGCAGTCCCTGAGGGAAATACAAGAAACATTTTTGTTGCCTCAGGACACAGCTCCATGAGGTGATATGTGCTCTGGATCTCATTGCAGCCAGTAAAATGAAGGTCACTGACATTTTCCAGGACCTGCCCAGCATCTCCTGGGGTACCAGTAGGGGCTGTGTGTTCCTTTTGAAATGTCTTGCAGGAGGGTACAGGCTTAAATGAATTTTAACAAAAAGGAAAAAGAAAAAAATGAATGTTTCAGTTCCAATAATCTGATGTTGATAAATGCAGTGCAAAAACTCTTCCCAAAGTGCCTTTAGGATTCTTGTCTGGAAACTGTCAGCCTTAGGTGCTCTCAGGATAGATTGATGGATTGATAGATTGTACTTGCTTCAGTGTCATTCATTTGTTTTATTTTGCTCTAATTGCTTACCTGCTAAATTAAAATGCTTTAGTTACAGCTCAGAATAAGTTATTCCTTGCAGATCTTCCCAGCATTTGCTCTTCAGAATAGCAAGAGTTTGCCAGTGCTTGCCAGCATTGAGTATACTGCCTCTAACCACTGGCCTTTCCAAAGGGGATTCCAGCCACATTCCTGGCTCTGCAGGTGTGTGCTGCCTCCAAGAGCTGAAGAAGCAAAAAGTGAATACCAAGTTGAAATTCATAAGAGACAACAGCAAAGTGTTAAAAGCTGAGAAATAGTTCAAGTTAAGAGTGCATTCTCAAAGTGTGTGAGGGGCAGGACCAGCAGCTCCATGTACAATCATAGAGTGATTTAGAAGCTGGTAGATATTTGAGAGGAGCAGAATTAACACATTTTGACCATCCTGCCTACCAAATCCTGCTGGATTTATCTGAACTCCCCAGCCATGTGAGGGAGCCTGGCTGGAACTAAAGGCCAGCTATTGCCATGATCCCATGGAGCAGCAGCTCCCTGGAACTCCTCTAGATGCTCCATTGCCACCTGCTCTAATAGGGAAGGGTAATTCTCACTGCCAGGATGTGAAGGTCCTCAAGAAGCTGCTGCAAGCTGGGACAGCTCCACTTTTGTGCAGGATCTGTGTTTGATTGTATATTTTCTAATTATAAAACATTTCCAAACGTGCCCAAGGAATTCTGATCATGGCTGAAGGGAGTCATTCTCATTTGAGGCCAGAATTTGGCTTTTTAAGTTCAGATACAACTAAATCCTTCTCAGCCTCTAATGAGTAAGGGTCCCTATTCATTAGGAGAGTCTGACTGAGGAATTGCTTCAGGTGGCATCTCCTCTCCTGAACTCATCTCAAAACTGATGGGTCTTGCACAAGCTGGCTCCTTGTGCAGCTCAGGAACCCTGATGCAGTTGAAACATTGAGCCAAGTGTTGTGAATGTCATCCCATGTGAAAAGGGGGAAAAAATCCAACTTTCAGGTTCAGGTTTGTAACTCAGCATCCTGCACTGAGACTCACAGCATCTGCAAGATTCCACAATTCCCTGTTAGGCCCCAGAGTCTGGCCCTGGCTGGAGGGCACAATGTAAGGTGAAAAAGATGTCTTGATATTTCCTAAAATCTAAAAAAAAGGTGCAGATATTTTTTCTGTTAGCCTTTCTCTGAATTTTTGAGTTATTCTTTTCTTAAAAGATTGTCTGAGGTTGTAATTTTATAAGAAATAATTTTCCATGTGAAGAAGGAAGAGCCATAAGGAGAGTAATTATAATGGCATTTGAAATAATCTGCTGCTATTTCTTTGCCAAATCATCCCTCTGTTCTCATGTTTTGTTTTCCCAAGCTCTGAAATTTGTCCTGCAATTTGCTAATGTTAAAAAGACAGACTAATCTACTGACATATTTCCAGATCAAATGTTTCTGTTTTCCAGCAATAAATTTGGCTGCCCTCCGATAGCAATGATTTGTTTGAAAACCTAAAAATCTTTAAATGTTGCTAATTGCTCCAAAAATGTTAAATTAGACTTTTGAACAGGAACATTTGCAAGTGGAAAATGTTGTACATTTAAACTTTGCAATGCTGGCTTTCCAAATATTCCTTTAAGATTCAAACCAGTGGCATCAATTAAGCAAAACCTGGGGGTAGATTTGGAGTCCCTCTCACTTTTTATTGCTGGCCCTAACACACAAATCAGAGAGGATGTATTTCTAATACAAGAATGTTCTCCAAACCAGTAAATCTGGGATTATCTCTTCAGACTGATTATGTCAAAGCTCTTTAGTCACAGCACTTTTGGAGAGCTAAAAATAAATAGCAGCAGGGTTTATACATTTATTCTCTACCTAAATAATCTGCACGTATTGTGTGTGTCTGTCTACAATGTGAGACACAGTATCTGGACTTAATGTTTATTTATAAGAGCTCTCTGCCTAGGAAGGATTTTGGCAAAGGGTTTAAACCAAACTGTCTTAAGAGAATTGCCTGTGGGATAAAGTCTAGAGCAAGGTGAAAGGAGCTGGGTTCAAATCAGCAGCATTTGCAGCAGCAGCTTGTCCACAGAGCAAAGGTTGGCCCCATGTGTTTTGGAAATGAATGAAAAGTTATTTCTCACCACTGAGGAAACAATCCTATGCCATCAAATACAGATAATTGTAACCCACATTTCAGTGCCACAGTTTTGCACTGAGAATTTTCTACATTTAATTTGTGTGAGAGCAAACTGAAGCTCTTAGAGCAGGAGCAGGAAGTTGGCCATGCTGTCATTTGCCTCCTGGCCCTGGAGGTTGTAGGAGAAAAATCTTCTGAAGGAGAAACACCTTGCAAAGAATTTTTTAGTTGGATTCATCAAAGACCTGTAGATGCCTTTCCCTGTAACTCTTCTACTCCTGTGCAGTTTCTCCCATTTCACAGGGTTTGTGCTGCCTGCTGAGGAGAAGATGGAGCCAAGGCTTCAGGTGCACAGCAGGTCAGGGCATGCTACATGAGGAAGTCAAATGGGAAAAAGAAACAAAATTTTAAATAATTTTGCTCTTATTTCAATTCAGCAATGGACTGCTCAGAAATGGTTTGATAAAAGTAGGCAATATAAACAAATAAAATAGTGCTGGAGGCAATAAATCTTGCATTGGCAGAGGTGGAATGGATGGAATCCAGTTATTCAGCTCCCGTAATTCTGCAGGTTTTGGAAGAAGTTCTGTGTTGTTATAGCAATAGATCACAAACTGGGACTTCAGTCTGGAGGACATCTCCAGTACTAAGCCTTATTGACTGGATATTTTAACTGGAAAACAAGGCATTTCCTGACATTATAGAAAACATTGCAGAAATATGCAGCAAAGATATTTTTCTGAGTATATTTACAAATGTAAATATATTCATAATATAAATATGAATGCATACATTTCCTTGTGTTGTGGAATAATGGGAACAGCATTCTTGGTTGCACAGACTTGATTCACAAGTCTCTCATAAAACATTGTAAAACAACTCTTTCCATGTTCTTCATGTTGGCTGTCACCTGACTTTCTAAAGGTAAACACTGGAAATGTTTGGCAAGCTGCTCTTATTCCTAGTAAAACAAGTACAATTGCTTTCTTAGAATGAAACAATTACTGTCCTTGATAGTGGCCATTGTCTGTTGCAGTGTATTTTCTGTAGGAACATGTTTTTCATTTATCCTTTTATTTTAACTCCTGTGAAACTGATCCTGCAACCCCAGTACCACACATTTTTATAACAAAAGGAGGAATGGAATCCATCCAGTCCTGCTCTCACCAAAAGAGCACTTCTGAATTGGTTTTACACATAATGGGAGCTTTGGAGGTTGATTTGGTTTTTTTAATTTATTTATTTTCAGGGTTTTTTTATGTAATGTATGAGAACCAAGGCTGTGGCCTTTATATTCCACTTTGTTTTCCTTGTGAGGTCCTTGCTCAGGCTTTGCCTCAGTTGAAGTAGTGCCTGAATTCCCCAGTTACCTGTTCAGAGCAGCTCCTGCTGGGATTTACATAAGGATTTCCATTTTTACCTCTTGGGGAGCAGTATCATCCTCATCACCCCCAACTGATTCTGAGCTCAGTGCACTCAGCTGAAAGTGTGAATAGCATGATCATGTTGATGGGAACAGTGATCCCAAACCCATCACTCAGTGTAGTGGAACATGATTCCTACTTCAGTATTTCCATAATCAGTTATCCAAGAGAGCATTTTTGCACAAAGACAAAACCTGTTCTCATTTGAGAAGATAAATCCAGAGTAGTTCCTTCAAATTTAATTAAACCAATGCACCTGGAAAGTGAGTATAGACCTGGGCTTTAGGGACACTGTGTTAGGGAATGTGAGAAGAGCTGTTTATGGCATTTATTATACCTACAATATTTTTCAGCTTGTTCATGTAGTGAACTTATATTACAAAATAAATCTTTGCACTGACTTGACTATAAAAGCTGTGAATTTATTAGCAAGATTTTTTTTCAGGTGAAAATAAGCTATTTCCTTTCCCAAGAACACATGATTCCAGAAGGGAGAAGAGGCAGTGTGGTGCCCACACACAGTATGGCTCACATGCACACACCACTCACAAGGTGTGCAGTGTTCTCCCCACAGACTCCAAACCTGTCTGTGTGTCTGTCCAAGCCCTGCTTGGGCTCTTCCATTCACACAGAAGCTTTCCAGAAACTAGAAAGCAGCTTAGCCTGATTTAAACCTTAAAAATCAGTACTGATGCCCTTTTATTGTGTGTGTAAAGGCTGTGGGAGCACATCTAGAATTTGGGCTAGAGGACATGCAAAAAACATGACTTTTTCATTTATTCTTTCTACAAGAGGAATTACTTAATTATGCTAAAATAGTAATCATAGAGTTGTTTGGGTGGAAACCACCTTAAATACCCCTCATTGCAACACCCTGCCATGGGCAGGGACACCTTCCACTATCCCAGGCTGCTGCAAACCCCACCCAGCCTGGCCTTGGACACTTCCAGGGTTCCTGTTCTAAAGAGCTGAGTGTGTTTCTATAACGTGATTCCACATTTGCTCAACTTCCTCTTGACCACCCTGCCTCCCTCAGGCTGCAGTAAGTGAGATGGCCTGCTGTGTTAATTATCTGCAGCTCCAGTAATTAACAAGAAATGTCACCAGTCTGTATCAGGAGTCCCATACAAAAGCATTCTCTTCATTGCACTGGGAAATGGAACCTCCAGTCCAGACTCTGGCTGGCTGAACACTCCACATTTTGTTTTTGAAAACCTTGCAGTTAGCAAGAAAAAGACAGTTCTGTGTTTGAAGGTGTCCTAATGATTGTTACAACTCCAGACTCCACCTGGAATTCCTTGTTTTGGGATGGGGGAGCCTCTGTTGGGTTGCTGATTGCATTTCTTGTTGGTTTTTAGCCACGTGACACAGACAACATCCTGGATCCATCCTGTCATGAGTGCCCTGAGCTTGCTGTGCTCTGAGGAGGAGGAGGAGGATGGGATCAGAGACCTTCCTGGGCCCAGGAGCTGAGGACAGCTGTGGACACTGAGCAGTTGGTGTGGTTTTAGTCCCTTAGTGAGAAGATGCACAGGTTTTAATCTATGTATTTTCTAGTGTGATGCAGTAGTACCTGGTGATGTCACTCCCCACCGAGCTGGAGGAAGTTCTGCTGGTTTTGAGATGGGTTTGTTGATGTGTGATCCTGCTACAAAGGATGCAGGTGCCACAGGAGTCCTTAATCTGCCCCATTGTGGTGACTGCCAGGGATCAGTCTCACCTTAGGGCCCAGTCCAGTCTTTTCATGATTTCCCCACAGACCCATTATTTCCTGACCTGAAGCTGAATTTTTCAGGTCAGCTGAACTTTTCACAGCTTTGAGCAACATGAGATTTAAGATGGGATCACTGGTGGTAGATTCCAACTGATGGTTGACAGAGATGCAAAATGAGGTGGGGTTTTTGAACCAATGCTAATTAAAATAATGTAGATGACTTGACTGAAAATTCTGATTTCTGTGGGAGAAATCTGCAAATAAGTTTTGCTGCTAGAAATGTAGTGATTTGTTACAAATACTGGAGCCCTGATGGCTTTTTAAATACTTATTAAGATTAGTTGTTGAGCTTTAGAAAAATGTGTCAAATGTGACAAATATTGTCAAGTAAAAAGAAAGTTTTCATGGAGGACATCATACTCTGACAACAATATAAGGCAGTATGAAAATTATTCTACTTTTGTACTCTGCTAAACCAATACAGACACACATCAAATACTTCAGTGGAAGCTGTGAAGTTTCAAGTACAATGAAACCTGTGAAACCACCTCCAGGATCAGCAGAAATCAGTCACCTCCTCAGAACTGGTCTTTAAAGTAGAACAAAATCATTTTGTACACATCAGTGATGTTTTAAAGAGGATAAAGAAAATGATGGGGGTGCTAGTGCAAGTTAATGAACAGGTTTCTGTGTACCTCAGTAGCACAGGATATTTTAAAATCTCATTATTCACAATGTCTGGTGTCAGCTTTGTCAGGTGTATGATTCTGTGCCACATTTTTCTGGAGGCTCTTTATGTTTGTGTTGTGGATATAATGGTGGGTGTTACTAATGAATGAGACAGACCTGAACCTGCAGAAACACTGCTGGATATGCCAAAGGAAATCTCTATCTCTGCTTCAGTCCAGGAGGGAGAAGGTGATTGTGGCAGTGTAAGGAAGGCACAGGCTGCAATCACATTTTTTGAGGTCTGTCTTCAGCAGGTGTGGCAGTGGAGTTAAGAAGCCTTGTCCTCTGAGGAATGAACATCAAAACCAGACTCACTGGCAGTTCTGGTGCCTCGACCACACTCTCTGTCCTCAGCAGTGCAGAGCTGTGCCAGGTCAGGCTCACTGCAACAATTGATCTTCTTGAACCAAAATAATTCACCTTTTTTTTTGAAATCCAAGTCAGGCCTCTGAATAGCAGCTCAGTAATCTCCTGTGCTTGGCCTGAAAGCTGGAGAGCACATCACCAGATGTTCTTCCTGAAGCTCACAAAAGAGACCTTTACAGGCTTTGCAGGAAGTAGATGTCAGGGTATATTGAATAAGCAAATAGGAAAAATGTGTTTTGTATGTTTAACTAGGTCAGACCCAAATTATCTGTGAATCTACACAGGTGGTGTGGATTAGGGAAAAAAAGCTTGCTCAGCAGACCCACAGTAACTTACATTTCTAAGAAAACTTCTCCTAGCAATAACACATTAATGGTTTAGCCATATTTGCTCCAGTGGCTCCTGTGTGCTCCAGAGCCTCCTTTGTGCTCCTGCAGAGTTCAGGCCAAAGGCACAGAGCATGTGCTTCAGTTTCAGGCTTGGACACTCCAGAAGCATTTTTATTTAAATCCCTTTTCTCAGAATGGCACAGACTCATGACCTACAGAAGATATGTGATGTTCTCAATTCCTTGTGGTATTTGCTGTAGCTGCAGTAGTCCCTTGGATGCTTTCTGACAGCAGTTTCTGTTCAGCAGTGATACCCAGCCTCCACACACATTGCAGCTCCCCAGTTGTGCTCAGCAGAGCTTTGAGCCACCTCTTGCCTCTTGCTGCCTTGATTCCCTGTGCCTGTGGCTGTGTGTCAGCCAGCTGGGTGCTCTGAAGGGGAACAGCTATTCAGGGGTGGGGAATGTGGCTCAGGCAGGCTCTGCACGAGCAGGGGCTCCATGGAGAGCAGCTCAGAGCTGTCCTGCTGGTGGATGTGCTGCAGGGGTGCAGCTCTGCACATGCTGCAGTGCACAGGGACAACCTGCCTGCTCCTGTCACTGCCTCCTCCCACACACCTGAGTGTGGCACAAACCTGCAGCCTCTTCCTCTCTCTCTCTCTTACAAACTTGCCTAGAAATTAAAGATGTTAGAAATAGATCTCTGCATCTCTTCAGTTGCTCCAGTGAGTGCTTCCCTCCTCTGATAACCCACCAGCTCACATTCTCTGGGGTTGAGAATGCATTTTCTTACCTACAATCTCCAAATGTTCCAATCTATTTTTGTACACTGGCATACTTGTTTCCTAGGTTATTTCTCTTGGTCTCCCCTTGTCTCTTCCTTTCTGTGAAATAGTTTTGTGAAAATTATTTTGCTTAAGCTGAACTGTGTATGTTGAGAAAATGGTTCTGGCATAACTTGGAACAGAATTTGTAAAGAGCAGTTGTCAACATATGCAACACTGTAAACAGCAAATTTTCATTTTTATTCCTGAATTTAAAAAATTAAGTGGAAAAGATAGCAAAGTGTATGTTAGAGCCTTTAAATTAATAAAACTAGAATTTTGTATTGGAATGAATCTGTCCCACATAACATTCTCCATCTGTTGAAATGCCTCTTGTAACAGGCTGCTTTAGGAATGGTTTGGTTCATTTATTTAAGTCTCTTTCTGACACTCAGGAGGTGGCTGGTGCCACTGAGGTAAGGAAAGGAAAATCCTTTAAGAAAAATATTTGTGGTTGTGGAAGAGGCTGGGCTGTGCAGGACTGACTGTGGGCAAAGCTCTCCAGGAGCTCAAGAAATGCTGCTCTGGCTTGGCTTGTGAAATGTTCCATTTTCTGGGAACTGATGGGATTCTTAACCCTCAGCTCAAGACACACAGGACTCCAAACTAAGCTCCAAACTTCAGTGGCCTTTTTGCACGTGCTGCTCTGGGTGACTTTTGTGTGGCTCTATTTTAAGTGAGCAGCAAAATTTCAGGTCTGCTCAGGAGCCTTTGCTCAGTTCTGTGCTCCTGGTCCTTGTGTGCTGCAGGGAGCAGCAGCCTGCAGGGAGTGAGCCCAGTCACACCAGTTCAGACTGGCACCTGGCAGCCCAGGCACTGGGGCCAGCTTTGCAGAGGTGTTTAGCAGCTTAAACATATTCGTGGAGTTAATGGGAATTAGGCACCTAACCTACTTAGATGCTGCTATATATGCTGCTAGGCATGTTTAGGTTCCTAAATACCTCAGTAAATCTTCCCCCTGGCTGCTTGCAGTGATAGTGTACCAAAAATCAAATACCAGTGACAGATACCTGTCACCTTTGTCCTCTGTAACCAGCTTTGCCTTTCCCTAGGGATTGTTCTCATGTAACACTAAAAATACCAGCCAGCTCACAGGTTGTACCATCCAGGGTCTGCTCCTATTTTCTGGTGGCTTGATTATTTATTGCTCATTTTAGATTTTTTTTCCACAAACAGTGGCTGAAGTTGGCATGGATTTAATAGGTTGGTATTTTCACAACACTCATTTAAGACAAGTTATTTATTACAAGATAATAGTGTTGAATTATCTTCCCACAGAGATGAAATGAGTTTTGTATCGTTCATCAGCAGAGTTGAAAAAAACCTGCATGGGCCAAAGATCTGTTAAAAATAGAGCCTCATGTTCCCCAGTATGAAGCTGGGAAGTTGAAATCTGATAACCAGTGCTGATTCTGTCCCTGTGGTACAGCATCAGTCAAGCCCAAACTAATTAAAACTATCATTTAAAGAGAGCAGATTAAAAAAAAAATCCTTATCCCTCCTGCTGCCAGGTGTGTTTTGGGAGGTTGATTTGTCCCCTGCAAATTCAGGCCCTAAAGACACAAGGCCATGTTTGATCTGATGTCCATGATCAGAATTTCTCTTTACAACTTCCAGGATGAGCTGAGGTTTAAGTGTGTGCAGGGTTAACTGCTGTCTGAGGGTGTTTCCTTGCAGCTCATGAATTCTCAGCACAGAGATGTGTTTGGTGTTCACAGCAGCACTTGAGGCTCCAGAGAATTTAGTCCAGCATTTTTCCAAAGCACACATAGAACTGCAGCTACATGAACCTGATTATTCACTGAGGGCTCCAATGAGGGAGGTTGCTGAAATGATCCCTCATCTTGATGAGGAAGAATCCAGTTTCTCCAGCCAGTCACTGTGGGGAATTCTGGTTTCATTGTTAGGCTTCTTGGGTAAAAACAAACCATGAAAAATCAGTAGTTTGCTGCTGTTTCAGATAAGTCACTATTTCACCCTGACCCCCAAAAGCTACACTCTGATCAGAAATGTCTTCATCTCCTCTCAAGTACCCTTCCTACCCACAAGCAGTATTTCCCCATGGTCCAGTTATTACCATCAAGAACTATCCTTGCTCTTGTATGTGAAGAGAACTCATTAAAATGTGATTGAAATGGAAAAAGAAATAAAATTATGTTTCTTGCCTGAAATAGAAATACAACAATAACAGTACTTATATGGGAAAGAGAAAGGATCCTAGGAAAGCAAAGCCTTGGGGTTCCTGCTGATGTTTTCATTTTCACTCCAGAGGCTGGTAGTGCATCCCTGGTCCCTTCCAACCCCACTGTTCCTGAGAACAGCAGGAGCTTGAGGTTCTCCAGGGACAGGGGAGGTTTCAGGCTGAGCTGCTCATTTTAATCTCCAGACTGAGCCACTGGGGACCCATCATTAGGGACTGTAATTAGTCACTGTGGGGGTTAAGTGTTCCGAGCTATTCCGTGTGGTCGTAGGTTGGAGGCAGATTCACGACTCGAGTCATGGATGATCATGAGACAAACAGCCTGGTTTATTGTTTTATTGGAACCCTCTCACACAGGGGGTTTGAATTTCCCAGCCTTGAACAGCTGATTGGCTGGGTCTGGACACTGCCCAGCCCCTTGGCCAGTGATGTGTCTGAATTGAACATTCCAGATTGAACAGGACTGGCTGAGGTCCCTGTTGGAGTTCAAATCTATCCTACCATTGCTCACCCAGGGACTTGTTCTAATTCTTTTCTAGAATGAGCCAGGTTGGCCAAATTGGGTTTATGTCATGGCTGGATTTACCTTGTCCAGCCACAGACCAGCTGTGCTGTGCCAGCCAAAGCTAAAGACAACTGCTCACCACTGATGGCATGAGCAGGAGCAGAGAGGCCCAGTAAGAACCTGCCTGGCATTCTCAGACCATATTACTCCTTCAATTAAATGCAGAACTGGTGTAAATAATAAAGATACAGAGGATAAGGAAATAGGCCTTAACTGTTGAGGGATGGCTGTCTGGTTACTTGGCTAATGGAAAGATGCAACCAAAAGGAATCATTTTGGTATTAACTGAAAATGTGTAAATGCAATTAATCTCCTCTCACTCCTTTCTCTGCTCAGCTTTGGGAATGCAGTCCAGAACCTGGAGCCCAAATTCTCCGTGGATGTGCTTAACCCATTCTGGCTGCAGATGCTGAAGCAGCACAGTCCTGCAGGCTCTGCTGTTTCCTGTAACCACTTAAAGTCCTGCAGAGAATGACACAAAGGCCAAAAACGAAATCAATAGTAAATGTTCACTAACAGGAAAACTCCTGTGGCTGGCTGAGGATAACAGAAAAGTGTTTTACTGCTGTGCTCAGAGCTTGTTTGGTACAAAACCCTGAGGTCTGTGTCAGACCAGGTTTGTTATTGTTGCTTGTTTTGGATACACATTTTAACCCACTGACAGGAAACAGGAGGAAAAGGCCTTGGTTATTTTGCCACATTCATAAAAATGCAGGTTCTCATTTATAAGAAAACTCAGTAGCCATCATGACTGAAGTTTTGAACAGCACCAGTGGCTGCTCCCAGGGGGATGTTCTGAGTTGGGGACACTTGCCTGGGGCACGGGGGGGTGGAATTAGCAATTCAGCTTCTGATGTGGCTGAGGGAAATTACAGCTCTCCGGGTAAAGAGAAGGACTGAGTTCTCTTTTTTGCTATAGCCAGAGAAGGGAAAGGCAAGCCAAGGGCTCTGGGGTCAGAGTGAGAGCTGGAGTGAGGACAGGGCACCCTGCCAGGGGCATCACTACCTCCCTGAGCTCAGGAGCTGGGTCCTGGGGAGTGTTACCAGGGGAGCTGTTCCTTGCTCTGAAAACTTTCAGCTCATTGTAGTGGAAAGCCCTCAATCCAAATACCAGTGTGTTCTGCAAAGGCACCGCCGAGCTGCAGCTGCAGGCAGGGAGGTGAACGAGCAGGGACGTGCACAGCAGGCTGGGATTCCTGGCCAGAGCCAAGGCCACGGCTCAGCCTCCTCCCTCTGTGCCCACTGCATCCAGGAATTGCTCTTGGATCCATCCATGTACAGTTCTCCTGCCATACCCAGTTCTGCTGGTGATGCCTCCCCTGGAGCAGAGCAGTGCTCAGCTCACTCTCCCTGTCACGTTTCCAAGGGAAGGACTGCAGCTCTGTGAGCTCCCAAGTGGGTAAATTGAGTTTGCAGTAATCCCAAATACCTGAGCTATTGAAGCACAGCTCTGCCATGGAGGCTGAGGGCTTTAAAAGCAGAGAGGCACAGGGACAGGATGGATGTACGTGCCTCATGACATGTGTCTCTGCCAGGGGCTGGAGCCTAATTGGATTTCATAAATGTGACTTCTGTGCTTCTTGATCACAAAGCCAAATTAAACCTCAAGAAGTTTTGAATAAATCCATACCTGAAAGTTTACATTAAAAAAAAAGAGAAAAAAAGAAAAAATATAGTCTCATTTCTCCTCCTCTGCCTCAGCAAGGGAACAAAAAAAAACTTCAGAACTATTGTTTTAAAACAAATAAGAGAAGCAAAGCACAGCCAGCAGATCTGAATTCCTGGGTGCACTGAATAAAATCAGTCATGTGATAATGATGGGATTTTCTAGAACACCTTTTAGGCATGCAATTTCTGCATTAAATCTATTCAGATGTCCCTAGAACATCTGCTTCTTCTATAAAAAGGGAGTAACAGCCACTTTTTACAGTGTACTGACAGCTACAGATAAAAGCCTGGTAATTGCTAGCAGGAACTACCGCCTAACCAGAGATTTTCTTCAAAGTTAACCTGCCACGGTTTTTAATACTATTGCACATGATAGCCCTGTGCTGGTTCACATAATTTCGGGAGGTGGAGTACGTGTTAAAACTGTAGATAACAGTGGGATTCAAACAGATCCCAGCCTCCCTTGACGGCAGATCAGACGCGGCTGGTGCCTGGAGCCGCGGCAGCAGAGGGAGCAGAGCAAAATCCCCAGCTTCGCTGTTAATGTGACCTAAAATCAGTGGGAGCTGCTTTAGCACGTGGGTGCCATGGGCTACTCTGCTTCCCTTCAGGGAGACACGGGAACACCTGCTGAAAACCCTGGGCAGCCCGGAAAAAGAGGAGCCATTCATAGGCACTGCCCGGGAAGATCCACAGCTCTGCAGCAACACGGTGCTGGCTGCTTTTCATCTCCTCCCTCTCTGCCTATGTTTATTCATGAGTCAGCGTGCAGGGAAGATGAAAAGGCTGCTGGCAGGCTTCTCCCCGGAGCCTCCACTTGAAATGGTACCACATTGCCAGGGAAGCCTCACTTGTGCTCCCAACAAGGCTGATCCTCATGGGAACGCCGTCATTCCTCTGCAGCTCCCGAGGCAGGCAAAACATTATCGTCCGTACACTGAGGCACAAAAAGTCAGTAAACCTCATCTGCTTTGGTGAGATCCAGAGCTGGAGTGAGACTTTACTGCTCTTGAAAAACCCGGTATTTGGATGGATTAATCCAGTGCCAGGCTGTCCCTCTGGTCTTTACAGCAGCCACTTGAACAGCTGTAAAATAGCACCTAAAAACCAGGGGACTGCTGGCACACAGGGCTCTAGTTCTGCTACAGAAAACCCAGCTGAGATCTTACTTTGAAAAAGGGAATAGCAGCTACTGGAACAAAAAAAAGAAATCCATGCCTGAATGAAAGAAAAGTGACATTAGGGAGGACTTCTGAGCTCAGAATAGCTCCTGCCACCCTCTGTCACAGCCTCACTCCATGAGCCAGGGAGAGGCTGCCAGGGTGCTCAGTTCTTGTAGGCTCCTCTGCCTGGAGCACTTGCAACCAAAATCAGCCTTTTTGTCATTTTGAGGGGAAGTGTTAAAAAGTATTAAAAAGAAATCACATCTCCCGTTAACTATTCTAAAACTGAAAAGCCTAATGGGTTTTTTTAGTTGATTTCAAACTCCCATCAGTGCTGTTGGTGCTGCTGCTGTATCACAGAGGCATCTCTGCTGACATGTTTATTCTCTAAACAAAGCAAACCCACAGTATTTTATGTCTGCAACTGCAGTGTTTGTTAGAGTTACAGGGTCCTCTCCCATGAATTCATGCATGTTTTACTTTTTATTCAAATTTACAAGCACACTCAGACAGCAGCAAATCCTATGTTTATAACCAAGCCAGTGTTCCCTTTCCAGAAAAGCCAGCTGTATGGACCACCATAAACCCTTTCCTAACCCTTATGCCAGAAATGCGACATTTCCACAGATTTCTTTGAACTTCAAACCCAGTCACTGCGGCAGAGAACTGTAGTAGCTGAGAAGTTTCAACAGTGAGAGTGAATTGTTCTAGTAGAGATTACTCAAGAGCAACTAATCTTAGCATAACAAAGCCTTTGACTGACTTCCAAAGGACCTCAATGCAACTCTTAAGTAAATCAGTCTCACCTACTCACAACACAGAGCAATCAAGGTGTTTTCTTGCAGGACAGCATCTCACAGTGTCCCTGTCTCACGATGGAGCCCCACCAGCCACGTTCATCACCTGCTCCCAGGGGCTGAGGGTGGCTCAGCTCTCAACAATCACCAGCACCCGTCAGGATCAACCCCCCCAAATCCAACTGGGATCTGAGCAGTTCGGTTTTCCTATGAGGAGCAATTGTAAGAGGGTTTGTGCAAAAATCTGCAATAACTGAGGTCGATGCTGACGCTGTTACCAAGCAGATGCTGCTGAGCAGCCTCTGAGCTCAGTGAAGGGTTTGAGAGATGGAGGATCTTCATCCCAAAAGGGACGTTACTGTGAGGTTCAGAGAATTCTACTGTGCTGCTGTAAGACTTTATTACTGGAAACAAGCATCTGGCTGCTGTGTACAAGAGGTTTGCAGCCTGTCAAGAGTCACAACAGGCCTTGTTACCTTAGATATCTAAGAAATCACCCAGTTAACTCTGGCAAATACTCACCTGGCATACAGGTGTTACCCTCTTAAGATCCCCCTACCTGATCCTACAGGAAAGAGGGACAAAGAGAGACAGAGACAACACTGATGCAAACTCAGTGACTGGTCCAAGGTCATGCAGCAGGTGCTGGGGCTGGAGAGCTGAGGTCACCAGCCTGCACTGAACTGTCTCAGTAAGTGAAGGCTCTGGATCAAGTGTAAATGTTTAAATTATAAGAAAATTTTATTCTTCAAAAACAGTAGTAAAAAAATTGGTTTCTAACTTTTTTATCTCCTGCTCAAGAAAATAAAAATAATAAGACAATATGAGCTTCTTGCAGAAAGGACAGGTGGCCCAGGAAAGAATTTACACAACAGAATAGTTGACAAGTTGGTTAGATAATGACCAAGTTAAAATAATGATGCTGGATGCCTTAGCAAAGCATCAGAGAAATGTTCCAAAAATCTTGTCTAAAAATCTACAGCAGTTTCCGTTTTGTTTCCATTGCATGGAAGCTTCTTAGCCATGGAGGCATTGTCCTGCCCGATGGCTCCGGGACAAAGAGAAAGGAGTCCCCCAAGGAGAAAAACAATCCCCGAGTTGTACAAGCACAAATGCAGAGTACTGCGAGGGGCTGGTTGTGCTGAATGGAGCCAGGGATGGGACTCTGTATCCATGGCAGCTGAGGAGGTGACTCATGGCACCACTATAAATACAAACTTGCCTGCAAAGAGCACGCTCGAGTAAAATCTGCATTTGTACGGCGTTTGCACGGAAAGCTTGAGACTCCACTTCTCCCGGCGTTCCCAGTGCATCCCTCAGGACGAGACACTGGTGTGGAACGGGAGAGAACCCACAGTCCCCGGCTCCGTGTCCCCTTGTCCCAGCTGGTGGCACTCGGGGACAGCGCACCCCGGCAGCAGCAGCGCATCCCTGGCTGAGGGAGGGGATCCTGCCATGCCATGAGGGCACCAAAGCACGGAGGGAACGCGGCTGTGCACAACTGCAAGAGCTCAGCTTACAGTAATTCAAAATGTTTGCTTAATCAGGAGCAAGCCCCCGGCACGGGCAGTGCCATCGGTCACTAAAAACAGAGTGATGGCACAGAGGGAAGAGGAGGTTGCAAATGGGACAGCCATTAAACAGCTGCACACCACTTCACCTGGATCTCTCCTGGGAAGGAGGAACGGGGCACTAGAATATGTGAAAGTTCCTAGAAGGAATCGCAGCCCTTGTAAAGACATCAGGCAGAGCTCTGCTGGCAGCCTGGAATTCCCATCAGCAAATAGTTTAGAATGTTTGCGCTTGCTGCGGGACTGCAACTTGCTTGCTTCGGGAAAAACGGGGAAAAGGCAGCCTCTCCAGAGTGAGCGAAGTGCCATTTAGCTCGGAGCTGGGGAGCTCAGTGCCCCTGGGGAGAATGCAAAGCCGTCTGTGGGTTTCAGACCGCGCTGCTCCCCCGGCCAAGGGAACGAGGGTGGAGACGCCCTCCCGCTACTCCCCCGGCTCGGTGGTGATGGATGGGAGTGAATCAGTGGGGAAAGAGAGCTGCGTTCACGGCTGCTCTGCACTTACAGATCCTCCAGAGATAGAAATAGGACTTAAAAAAAATATTATACCGAATTCTTAATGATTTTTAGGAGGCACAAATAACTCTCTCGTTACAAACACCTTCTTCTGTCCACATTGTTTAAACATGCCCTGGCTTGACAAAGGTGGGGAAAAGTCAGAAAGCTGATTTGGTTCAATACTGCAAAACGCTTTGAAAAAAACAGTGGTGGACAAGCACTTCCTCTTCATTCAGGGTCACAAACCAGATGAAATCTTACTGCTCTGGTAATTTTTTGCAGGTGTTATTGTATGGCTTGAGATTCTGAAAAAAATGGGAAGCTAATCAAATTGGAATCCCATTAGTATGTACCTTGTGTAAGATTAGCAATTTCACAGTATATTAATTTTTTCCTAGATTAGCTTAAATGTGTAACAGCATTTGATTTAACAGAGCTGCATGGGCAGACAGTATTTCAACACTGTGAGCATCTGTTCTGAATTACCAAAATTCCAGCTCAAAAACAAATATTTCCCCTATAAATCAACCCAAACATTATTCTGAGTGTTGTAACAGATGCAAAATGATTCTGGCTCCCTCTGCCCTGTGGTTTGGCTCTTTCCTTTGACTCGATGTGAATATATTTATTTAAACACTTCAAGAAATACACATCTGAAATGGCTATTTAAGCTTCCTTGCAGTGTGTCTGATGTTGGTTCAACGTTTACGGTCAGTTGACAGACTGCCTCATTAACTACAGATTCTATTAATTAGTGTTAGCTCTGGTTACAGCTTTGCAGATAAACCTGTTCTGGAGCAGCACTTAAAGTCCCAGTCAAGTGTTCTGAACACTTTGGCCCAACAGCACAGGACTGATGAGCCTGATTTTGTGAGAGGGGCAGAGTTTATTTTGGGGTTTATATCCATTCTGTTCTGGCCTGTTTCAGTGGGCTCTTTGCCCCCATTGTTACTGCTGCTGGTCATCTTTCATGAGCTAAATGAATCAGAAGAGGTATTGATTTATCTGGCATAAGGAAATGAGTTTTGTTTACTAAACATGAAATTTGGAAAGAGGCTTTGCAAGAGGGTTCCCAGTTAATGGTCTGACTATGTGAATAAAATGTTTACTTGGGCAGAAGCAGCAATTCCATACTTTGAGGTGTTTAATTGCATTAAGCTTCATATGAGCAACTGGGATTCAAGATTTTTTTTTAATAGTTTATATGTAACAGTTCAGCCAGACAAAGAGAGAACTGAATTGTTGTATCATAAATAATTACACACTCCTGTATAGAGAAAGATCCTTTTGGTTCATCCCTCCTTGCTCAAAATCCCTTTGGGGGCAGAAACAAGGCTGTGCTTTGAGGATGACGTTTTGGAGTTGTTAATCATTTTCTGTCTTAAATACTTGGGGAAAGACAGTGTGTGTGGACTAAATATAACCCTGCCTTCAGTGCTGGTTGGGAAATGGGAGTCCCAGGGCTGTTCTCTCCCACAAACAATGGGAACATGTGGGCCATAGGGAGACAGGAGGATGGCAAAGGGAGCACTGCAGGACCCAGGAGTCTGTGTCAGTCAGTGCAAACCACACAGGGAGTTCAGCCATTAGAACCTGCATTATTGCCCTGCAGGGATGCCAAAGTTGTGATGAAGTTGAGGGCTACATTTTCCAAAGGCAATTTGTTAATAAGGCATAAGAGTAGAAGGGAGCTACAGATTTATAAACCTGCATAAAAATGTGCATTTAGTTCAACATTTCTATTTGTAAAGAGATCAGAGCCCAATCTATATGCAGTAGGTTACTTCCTTCTGCCACATTATACATTAGCTTTATATATTGTTAATTAGACCTAATTTAGGCCTCAAAAAATCTCATTAAAATTCTGATTAGTGCTGTTGGCAAGCAGCCATCTAAAAAGCCTCTATTTCTTTCTTTGATAAGTTTGAAGCTGCTATAACAAACATTAAAAATAAGATCACAGCCTTCTTTCTCCTGCCAATCAACATAATGTATTCTCCAGGTCAAAGTCATTTAAGGAAAAATACAGGAGGAGGACATCTTTATTTCCCTGCATGGATGCTGTCAGGTGGTCATACAAAATTATATGTTTATGCCCTTTGGCAGTTAAAAAAATCCAACCAAACAAAAAACCCCAAACCTAAGAAACTTGTTATGAAAATGCCAGTTGTAAGCCTTCAAAACCAACCTAATCTGCAAGCCAATTAAAAAAGGGTTTTTTTTTTTAAAGGCTTTAAAAATTAATGGGAATAAAAATATTGCAAAGCTGGTTTAATATTAAACCAGTTCTGTCTGATGTTTTCTGCATAACTTTCTGCCTGATGCTTTCCATACAGCTTGTAGTCTAAATGCCTGGTCAGGAAAACATACAAGATTATCTTTAGTCCAAATACAGTCAGTTATGCACCCACATTGCTGCAGATAAGACCAGATAACTTAAAAAGAAATCATGGCATAAAAAAAAAAAAAAGAAAAAAAAGAGTAAAAGGCAGAATAAAGCAACAAATAATAGCAGGGCTGCTCTCCTTCCTTGTGTCTGTGTATGTTGAGGGGTTGTTATGATACAGCTGCCAGCTATCATTGTATTCATCTCAATTAACTTCAACATTTCACTTTAATGCAGAAAAACTTTACAAAGCTGAGCCCTGCTTGAAATGGCAAACACGAGGTGTCTCTTTCAGTGTACACTGTCTCTGTGCACATCTGTCCTCACAGGACACACAAGCAATGAGCCTGGGCTGGCAGAGGAGCCACCAGGACTCTGCAGAGCTGCTGACTCCAGCAGGGGAGAGGCGGGAGGGCTCTGATCTGTCCCTGTCCCTCAGAGCACGTTCCCGAGTGTGCAGCTGCTCCATCCTGCATCACCCTGGACACTGGGAAGACAAAGCCAACATATGTTTTTGGGAAAACACCACCTTTCCCCTCTGATAAGCACCCAGCCACTGAAATCCAGCTTTGGGAAGCTCTCCATCAGTAAAGCTGATTCTGGGCTGGAATATACATTTTTTAAAAGTCCAATTTACTAATATTCTATTTTTCAAGCCCTTTTATACTGTAATCTTTAGAGGTCAAATCAGCCTTTCTGTATCAAATAGAGAGATAAACACACATAGAATCCAGGGTGCATTTGCCTCTTAAGACAGTGTTCAGTCTCTCTGTTGCATTGATATTTGCATAAGTAGGTTTCCAAAACTCTGGGAAACCTGGTAGGCTGGTATTTAACATATTCTGATATGATATGGCAACTAGTTAGCAGCTGAAATTCCTGATGAGAGATTGAAATAGTATGAATTAGGCCATAAGAGAGGTGGTAATTTAGCAGAATGCCCTGGCTGGGGGTACGTGGGGTACTCAGGAAGGGCACTGAGCTGGCAGCAGTGTCAGGAATCTGCTCAGGTACTTCGTGGAACTGAGAGGGGGAGTGCATTAAAAGAGGGGGAAAAGAACATCCCCCTCAGTCTCATCAACAAGATTTAATGGATCTAAACCTGCAAGACAAACTGCATACAGTTAATAATGTGCATTTCTGCACAACTTGCTGCTGTTACAATAATTCTTTCATAAGAAGACATAGTATAACTTTAATGCCTTTACATTTAAGAAGCCTGATTTTTGTCTGTAGGAATTTTCCCAGTCTTCCACAGAAGGCTAGTTTTTCCTGCCAAAGATAAGAAAGGTTTATCACATTTCTGGGTTCTTAATAATTTAAACCCATACAATTAAGAATTGGTCTGTGCTTTCTGCATTTTGTTTTTTCTAGAGGGCAACCTGGGAGCAAGGTGTTTGTCACAGAACTAATCACAGAAAGAAATCCCAGGCTTAGGGCAGCCTAGCAAGCCTGAAGCCCAGGGCAGCAATCACTTCAGTGGTTTTGAGAGAGCTCGTTGGAGAGCACGGGTTTGCAGTATCAAGCTGTACAGATCCCGAGCTGATAAGCCTATGCATGTGGAATTCTTCAGGCGAAATTCTGCCTGACCTTCCCCAGCTTGCCTCCAGCAAGCTCTCTGAAAGCAGCCATTTGAAGTCAGAGAAATCTGGGTCATTGACTTCAATAGAAACTCTGATTAAGGAAGGGATGATGCTCGGCTCCTGCACCTTTCACTCCTCCCTTCTGCTGCAGCTCTGCCTGGGGATGGGCTGTTTTATTCTGTGCTCGTGGGTGCTCTTCTTTCTCCAGTAAAACCAATGCCAAATTCCAAAATCCAAAATCAAACAGCCTGAGCATGTAAGAACAGCTATTTCTAAACTGTCTTTTTGCAGCACGCAAGCCAAGAGTGAAAAAGGAAGAGGAATGGAGTGCAGAGGAATAAACGGAAAGATCAAGTTGTTTTTCCCATTGGCACCAGCTGGGAGTTGTCCTTATTCAGGGGAAGGTCTGACTGCAGAACGGGCTAGCTACTCCCTTATCTCTCATCTCAATCCAGTTCTGTCATCTGGCTGCTTACACCTACTGGGTCTAAATAATTTGCCAAAGCACCAAAGAAGGCGGGGGCCTGCAATGGCCTTGAGAGTCTGGTTAATGCTTTACAGGGAGAAGGTTGCTTTAAAAAGCAGAGCAGAGAATTTTTTCCAAAACTGTAGTCATCCCTGAGAGCCACACTCACTGAGTTCAAACCAGGTCAGCTGCCCAGGCAAGAACATGTATTTGATCTACTCTGTCATGGTAAAGGCTGCCTGTAAACTTTGGCAGAGAAAATTATTAATCTTTCAACTCAAGGCATATAAGCAATGACTAGTAATACCTATTTTTCTGAGAACTGGAATGTCTTTTGGAACCAGCCCAGATTACTTCGGAGAAGTTCCTCTGCCATCACCCAAAAAGCAGTTCCAAACCTGTCTCTCCCATATTCAATTAAACTGGAAAAAAAAAAAAAAAGGCGGGGGCAGCTCATGGTTCATTCAACAGGCATTTTTGGTCTTGTGAGGAGCCCCAGCAGCTCACTCAGCTGCACTCCACCGGGACAATAAACATCCATTTTTCAGTAATTCAGAGCTGTGGGTAGCAGCTTTCACTTGGAAAACCAAGTGAGGGCTCTGGCCAGAACCTCTGTGGAGGGGAGGGAGGTGCAGGGGCAGGCATTGCTCCTCGGTGTCTCTAGACCTTCTCTTCAGAAGCTGCTGCTTTTCAGCTCAGTTGGGTGTGGGTATCTGAGCGTTCTCATGTGGCTTTTCACGGCCCTCCACGTTGTGCTCTGCGTCACATAGCTGGAAATGCACTGCCCTGTGAGGCCAGCCTGGGAACTTGCACTGCTTTGGGAAAGATCAGAACTAAAACAAAGGCTGAATCACGAGCCTCTTCCAATTCTCTCCTGTTTAGTTTTTTGGGTTTGGTCTGGTTTTTGGGGGTTTTGTTGTTGTTGTTGTTCTGTTTTTTTGTGGTTTTTGTTTGTTCAGTTGGGGGGGGGTTTTGTGGTGGTTTTTTTTCCTTTTCTTTCTTTTCTTTTCTTTTTGTGCATCTCACTCAATCCTTTCATCCATTGTTTTGGCTCCCAAAGGGCTGAGGTGGAGATTCACTCAGTGGATGAACCAGTGAGTATTTAAGGTACTGTAAACCATTTGCTTTTTCAATCCGTCCTGTGCCTTGACCTGAACACTTGTTCTGCATTATTTATCCTCTCCATCTCGCAGCTTGTTCTCTGCCTGCTTACTTTTGCAACTCTTTTCTCCAGAAAGAACATATTTAACAGAGGAATGAAGTGACAGTCACAGTTCAGCTGTGACCACACAGATACCTGACGAGAAGCTCTGCTCAGGTTTGACAGATCTCTCATGCTGCACATACAGTACTGGTTCCCATTTAACCCTGAAAGAGAAAAGCCCGAATCCTTCAGACCAGTCTATATTTAAATACACACTGAGTTCTAGATCACCTGTCTCCTAGCACCGGGGTGGGTGTCTCTCCATCTATCAGCAACCCTATTTCTGCTGAGCCACGATTACTGCATTGTCTTCCTGCCCCACTTTTACCGCCGTTTATGGAAAAAATACAGGCAGGTCCCTTGGAACATACTGGTCATCTGGATCCTTAAAAAATCCACTTTGACTCCAGCTTTCTGTATGAGGAAAAAAACCTGGCAGTCATGTTTCCAGGAGATATTTCCGAACAGAATTCCCAATTTCCATTTCAGGCTATACCAAGGCAAAATGCAGGAGAATGGGAACTGCTGCGAAACGGTGGGGAAAATGCATCTCATGAACCGTGCTAGAGATTTTTACCTAAACCCTGCAGTCCCTCCTTTGTAAAACGTGTTTAAAATAACTTGGAGCGGGGCGGGGGAAATCGGGGCGGGAGAGGGCGGGGGGAGGTTACTGAGTTCGCAGCGAAGAGGCACGAACAGATTCAAACCCAAGAGCAGGACCGAGTGCAGGCCAGGCCAAGGGATACCCAAGCGCGGCACCCGCAGTGCGAGCTCATGACCCGAGCCAGGGCTGACCCGCAGCGCTCTGTGCGCGGCTGCAGCGGGAGCGGAGCTCCCCAGGGGCCGAGGGAGCCC